>VXBJ01005380.1:828851-891246 GCA_013400055.1 Nycticryphes semicollaris | reverse complement strand
TAGTTCCTGTGCATGTAGCCTGAAAATACAATTATCCAAACTTTTTTTTATGGGAACAGCAGCACCTATGAATATAAGCTAGTTTTGTTGTGAGATGGTGTGGTTTGCTTGCAGCTACTGCTGGCAGAGTGCTGCAAGAGGGAAGGAGGAAAAAAGAAAGTATATATGAGAGTAGCTGCAGTCAGGAAAAGACTTAAAAAAAGCAGGAGGGGAAGTTTTGTAGGAAATCCAGCTTCCTAGGAAGAAAGATAGATGAGAGGGCTCCAGCAGCAGGTTGCCCAGGAGCCAGGCTGGGTGCATTGCTGTAAGGAGGGAAATCTGCGGAGGGGCAGAGGCAAAAGTTCCCGCCTGGGAATTGTGCCACAGAGAACAGCTGCTCACCCGGCTCATGCTCCAGCTTCAGCTCTGCGGCTTTCACGAGGGAGGATGCCTGCCAGGGGAGGGAAAGGGGTTGCATTCGACATATGCCAGGCTTCTGGTCTCAGTGCCTTCCCACGAGTTGCATTTCATGGGAACACACAAATGCTTGCCTCCCCTCTGTGCAGTGTAGTGGCAGGGATGATAGGAAATGACAATGTTTAGTAGAACTGACTGGACCAAAAAAAAATTATCCAAACATGTTATTTTGCTAAAATGTAAATGTCATGCAAAACCAGTGACCTATTTCCTGTCCTCCAACTCACCAAATATGTCTGGAATTTAAATGTTTCCTTTCTTTCTGAGGACAAGAGTATGAGGGCTTCTGTAAATCCAAGTCTTCGTTTGGGTGAAAGAAGTTGGTAATACAAATAAGTAGAATGAAATTCCCCATTAAAATAGGCAGGTAAAATTTACCTTTGTGGTAGCGTTGTCAACTTTACATTCCAACAACTTTGAAGCATCCAACTTTAGATAAAGTCTGTCAAGTCCCTTACACTTACCTTCTGTTCCATGCACAAGAAATAAAAGGTATTACCAAAGCTGTTTTATTGTGTGGTTTTTGTTCTGTTTTGGTTGGTTTGGTTTTTTACATTGTATAAAATGTGCAGGTATGCTTGACAGAATAAACCAAAAAAATGATCCTTAGGACAGCGATGCATTTAGGGTCAGAACATCTGTCTTTAATGTAAATTGGACTATCTTCAGGCATTTTCTCATGTGCTGCATTTGCAAGTTTTTGTTTATTATTGTCAGATGAGCTGCCTTTATAGAAAGGACATGATCTATTAACTATTTACACACACGCATCTGTCTTGTATGGAAATCTACTGGCACAGGAAAATGTGTCATAGCTTATAAGTTGCAGGTTCAACAAACTGCTGCTCTTGCGAACCGCAAACGGTTCCCTTATTAGCCAGCTTTTTAACAGCTCTCACAAGCAATGTTTCCTTGGCTCTGCAGCTGTCTTATAGTCTCACATACATAATCTGCTCAGCTGTAGAGTGGTCTTCACTCTTTTGGGGAGAATGTTTACATTAGAATGCTCAAAAAATGAAGCAGATTTAAATTTTAAAATGAAACAAATCCTGACCAGATGTAACCATACAGAAGTATTTAAGCCTGGTTCAGCAATTCTGGGTTTGGAGTCCAGGAGCTACCAGAAACTCTTACCTTTCTGTTTTTCTGTTGAGGAAGTTTCTAGCCCTGTGCCAGATTATGGTTTTCAGGCTCTTCATTGTTAAAAGACCACCAAGAGAAATTAAAAAGGAAAAATTAAAACATATTTTCAGTTGAGACGAGGATGTCAGGTAGGTCTACCTGATGCTTCATTAACATTTGGCTTTGACAGCAGTAGGAGGCTGAAGTGCAGAACCTGAGGATCAATGCTAGATGGTTTTCTTAAGGTAATATGCTTCTTGCTGCGTACTAGACACCATTTCACGCATAGACACGCAACTTCACTGGGCAAGAAACATTCTGTGTGCTCAAAAATAACAATGAGGGGAGCAGACTGGAGGTGAAAAATGGTGTTGCTGGCCTTCAGAGTAAAAGCAGAAACTCCAGCAGCACCACTCTTGGTGAGCTGTGTAGAAATCTGACAAGACATGGTGGCAACAGGTCTTTAAGTTCAGTCTCCTCCCTCAGCACTGTGAACCCGGAAGTGCTCACAAAGTGTGTGTATGGTTGATAGCGCTGAGACCCAAAGACATCCTTGGAACTACCTTCATGCTCAAAAACCACAGAGTAGGTTTGATGATTTGTTACATTGTCACAAAACAACTCTTTGTTCCCCTTCTTACTATTCTCTCCAGAAAGCGATATAGCTGTGATTTCTTGTCGAAATCACTAATGTAAAATTTGTCTATATTTGACTCAGTGGGTTTTTAATTCTTTTTTTTTCATTAGAAAAGCTTATTTTATGTTTGCATCACCCCTTTCCTGTGATCATTTTCTAGCACATGGCCTGGATTCTCCTTATTTCTTCATGACAGAAGGCCATAAGTCACTTTTACTAAAGAAACCTTTTAAGAGACAAAGCAAAATTACACCTGGGTAGCTACTTTTGTAGGTTACAGGGCAAATTCACGTGAATTTTGTACAACTTCTTTGGACACAGCGGAGATGCCCTGTATTTCTGATACAGGTATGCCAACAGTGGTAAACTTGACCTGTGATTCTGACTTAAAATGTGTCACAAAGAAATAATTACATTTTAATTCTCTGTTTGCATCTCTAAGACTTCTAAGCACAGACACCTCACTTCTGTGGATAGATAAGTTCTCTTCTGGACTTTCCTTACAGCAGTGCTGGTAGTACAAATTTTGTTTTTTCTTATATTTAAAAAGTACAGAAGGCTGATAAAGTATAATTTGAGAGAAGATAACTGAGCCTGGCTTTCCGATTCAGGACTTCTATGTGAGTCTCACAGGGAAAAAGTTTGTATTCCAGCATCTTAGTCACATCTACAGCCTCTTCTCTGGTCTTCTGTGGTGTCTGGTTATGGGACAGGTTAAGGGATAATATTAAACCTTTCTGTGGACGTGTGGTGCTGGGGTCATGTCTGATTGTCTCTTTTTTTTTTTTTTTTTTTTTCTTCTTTGTTTTTCCTTCCAATATTCCTCCTATTTCATGATATCACCTCTGAGCTTTGGCAAATTCTTCTGAATTGAAATTTGTCACAGATATCTTCAGCCAGGACTTGAATTACTAGATTTAACTGGTACAGGGTGAGTCATGATATATCCAGTCTCATCTTTTTTTGTTGGTAGCTTGAAAGCAAAATTCAGCTAATGACATATTTATTTCTGTATCAGGCTATCAATTCACATGTACTATATTCCCTATTAAGAAAAAAAAATGCAATATCTAATTATCTGATACACTTTGGAAAGAAGATTAAAAATATTTGAAAAATCAATTTAATTTAGGTCTGTATATTTTCAAAATGTTGATTGAATGCAGCTGGCTCTGACTTTTTTTGGCTTGCTGTCAGCCTTTAGAATATCACTGTTTTAAAGCTGAATAAATATCTAGCAACCTAGAGATAATAAAAACATTATTTAATATAGTATTCCCAGTGGCTAAAGAAAGGTTACAAACCCTGATATCTGGTTAGTGGCCCCAATGGTTTTCTAGCAAGTTATTTAACTATCCATTTATTCATTTAATTTATAGCAGTTAATGAGAGCTAAAATGCAGCCATAGGATTCAGGTTCCCAGCAAAACAGACATAAATTATGACCAGGTTTAAAGAGCATGACTTATCAAGCTATCATCCCAGTAACCACCGGGAGTTTGGTGTCTGTATCACAGATATTTATGGTTATCCAGTTCTGCCTTC
This sequence comes from Nycticryphes semicollaris, assembly GCA_013400055.1. Taxonomy (NCBI): domain Eukaryota; kingdom Metazoa; phylum Chordata; class Aves; order Charadriiformes; family Rostratulidae; genus Nycticryphes; species Nycticryphes semicollaris. Next base: position 887,486 of record VXBJ01005380.1, on the reverse strand, counting down.
CAGGACAGAGCTTTCTTGTAGTCTTCATTACTCCTCTGCCAGTTCATGGTCATCTTTTCTTCAAGACAGGGAAAGATTTTGAATCGGGCATTGCAAGGCACATATGAAGTACAATTAAAAATGAAGAGGGTGTTTGTAAATGGATAGGATAATTCTGTATGGTATACTTACTGTCTGATATAGGTTACAGAATTGCAGGCACCTCTATGTGTTTTTTTGGAAAACAAACAGATATCCTTGTTATATTCTATTAGCCTAGATCAAAGCTAGTTCACAAATAAATACTTTGTATTATGGAACATCATTCTGAAATCTTAATATAATTTTGTTCTCTATTTGCCAAGGTTTTAAGGTCCATATGGCTCAGTCTCATATTTCTGCTGAAGGAAAAGACATTAATTTATCATAATATTCTTGTAGTAATCATCAACAACGTTATATGGTCTTGGAGTTGGCCCTCTAAAAATTCTTAGATGTGCTAATAAGTGATTGTGAAACTGAGGTCCTTGTGGGGTTGGATCCTCAAAAAGGTGGTTGATTCAATGTTTATTTTTTGAGGCACATAGGGATACAAAGGTTTATATAAGATTATGTATAATGAAGTTAGTGGTAGAGAGTTATGAGATACTGGCTCAAGTGTCCAATTCCTTAAAGACTAGCTTAGTCTATATATGTGAAAACAAGCATTCTTAATGTAAGTCAGTATAGTTTTGGTATTGTAACCAAATGTGTCTGTGTTTGTAGCAGTTGTAGAATAAAATGAAAAGTGAAAATTAAACAGGAAAAAAATTACTGCTGTCTCAATCATGCTGAGTTATTGTAGTCATGTAAGAACACTTAGAAAAGCATGAAGTAATATTATAGAAACTTGGCATACTAACTGTCTGGCAAGCAAAACGATGCAATATTATATAAGTTAATATTTCTTGACACGCGCTGACATTTTAGTTAAAGCTTTTAAATTATTTTAGACTTTAATGGAGAATATGCATACCTTTTTCTGCATTCCTGGCAACCTTTTCAGGTTATTTGGTGTGGAGCGTACTTGATTGTCATCTATTCTGTAAACTTGTAACTTGGAAATTTCAAGTTTAATTTAGGCAGTTTTTGATTGTGTGTGGAGGTTGAGTGGGAACTTCTCTGACTTTATATCATTCAGCTACATGTTTTCTTTCTCCTCTTCCTACTCTGCATGTGATCTTATACAGTAGGACACCATGGATGCAGCTGTGTATACAGCTTCTTTGACCTTGCCAAATTATACAAGCCAAGGCAACTGGCTCTTGCAACTTGCACATTTTCTTCTGCTTTATCATTCAGTTTGCCTGTGTTGCTTTTCAGAGGTTGGTAAGAGGTAATCTCCTTTATCCAAAGGGAATTGGCTTTCAAAATGAGCCACTTAGCAGCATCCAGTGGTGGATCTGGGAGCAGCACAGTTCTCCTGGGCAGCATTTTTTTGGCGTAGAGGTGCAGTGAGGGTTTTAAGTGTGTTTTACTCTGAGCTTGACAGAGAAGGATTTTAAAATAGTGGGAACTTTGCTTTGGAGTGCTAGCATCTAGTGTTGCCCCTCTGACTGCTAGCATGTACCTCACTTTCAATATTTTATTGTTTGGAGATAATGCTTTCATCTTGTGACATGCTTACAGTCACCATAAACTGCTGGAAGAGCATTGTAGGAATGATCCTGCTAAACTCTGGGAGAGAAATAAAGCTCTGGAGGGAATACAGAAACTGTTTCAGGAAGTACAATTAGGTCTTCTTGCTTTGTCGTTTTGAGGTTAAATTTTAAGGTGTGAATGATGTATTCAGACATTTGGCTTATTGCTTGGTACTTCATCATCACCTAATGAAATTCTCCACTAAAATAGTTTAATACATAGGATAGATGCTCTTCACTGGGTAGAAAAACTGGCTGAATGGCCAGATCCCAAAATGTAGTGGTGCATAGAGTTAAATCCAGCTGGCAGCTTGTCACAAGTGGTGTTCCCAAGGGTTCAGTATTGGGCCCAGTTCTATTTAATATTTTTATTAACAATCTGGATGAGGAGATTGAGTGCACCCTTGGTAGGTTTGCAGATGACACCAAGTTGGGAGAGAATGTTCATCTGCTTGGGGTTAAGAAGGTTCTAAAGACAGATCTGGACAGACTGTATCGATGGGCCAAGGCCAATGGTATGAGGTTCAACAAGGCCAAGTGCTGGGTCCTGCACTCGGGTCACAACAACCCCATGCACCAATACAAGCCTGGGGGAGAGTAGCTGGAAAGCTGCTTGGTAGAAAAGGACCTGAAAGTGTTGGTCAACATCTGGCTGAATATGAGACAGCAGTGTGCCCAAGAAATGTGGTAAGTAGCATTAGGGAAGTGTACTCTGCACTAGTGAGACCACACTTTGAATTCTGTGCTCAATTTTGGGTCTTTTGATACAAAAAAGACATTGAGGAGCTGGAGCGTGTCTGGAGAACGGCAATGAGGCTGGTAAAGCTTATGTCCTCATAAGACTCCTATGAGACTCATATGAGGAGTACTTGAGGGAGCTGTGATTGTTTAGCCTGGAGGAAAAGAGGGGCTGAGGGGAAACCTTATCCCTCTCTAAAACTACCTGGAAGAAGGTGGTAGTGAGGTATGTGTAGGTCTCTTCTCCCAAGTAACAGACAAAGGATGCGAGGAAATGACCTCAAGTCATTCCAGGGGAGGTTTGGATTGGATATTGGGAAAACTTTTACAATGAAAGGGTTATTAAGCATTGGAACAGACTACCTGGGGAAATGGTTGAGGCACCATCCTTAGAGGTATTCAAAAGATATGTAGATGTGGTGCTCAAGGACACGGTTTAGTGGTGGACCTGGCAGTGTTAGGTTAATGGTTGGACTCAATGATCTTAAAGGTTCCTTCTAACCTAAATAATTCTATGATTTAGGATAGATCTTAGAAGCTAATCTTTTCAGTAGATGTACATACTTTAGCTACCTTGGTTATGTGAGATTGTAAATATTAAAACTAATTATTTATGTCCATATGAGCTTTTCCAGCCTCCCCTTCTCCAGTAACAGTGCAGGAAGAGAGCCAAGAGAAAGCCTTTTTGGAACAATTTCCATATCAGGCTGCATTGTTTTCTAAGTCATAAAGAGAGCTGAGCCACACACAGTTGCTGCTATGAGGTCTCTGCTCTTGCATGCTGCCTTGCTGAACACCTGCATCTAACCTCCTGTGCTTACTCAAACCAAAAACCTAAAAAGTACTTCAAAGCCAAAATATGCCCTAAAAACAACCACTCTGTGCCATGCTGCCACATAGTAATTCTTAAGCTGCCTTCTGAAATATGCCTACTGGGAATGGGGGGAAAGGATGGGAGGATGGGACATCAAAACAACCTAGAGGTGTTACTTATTATAAATCACGACTGGAAAAATTATATTGCGTATCTTGCATCTAGTGTGGGGACCAAAAAGGCAGTCTGCTATCTTACCTACTTGTAGTTATATCGCAGATGTTTTCTGCTGGAAATCTTCATGACCTCAGATATGATTGTGTCTCTGGTTAACCTCTAGTCATTTGACCTTACTTCACTACAGAAAACGTGTCTGTTCTCTTATTAGGAGACTTGACTCCAATACTGTGAAATGAAGCTTTGCTTATTTTATGCTTACTTTTCTACTAAAGTTAATTAACTATTTTCTGAAACATATGTAAGATACAATTTGTAATATATTTGGCTATTTTATTTTCAACAACAGACAGATGATTACCTTCAGAAATAATAACAGATTTTAATCTAAATAAGTATCTAAATTATAGTTGTTGAGTTGTAAAGAAAAACAAATTCAGCTAATCCCTATTTGCATGTGCCAATTAGCTAAGTGTTAATCAATCTCCTATATAAATGAAAATGAGAAGACTCAGCTCTCTGGTAAGATAATGTTTCTCATTAACAAGTAAAACCTCCTAGTGTTATTATAGGAGAAAAAATTTCTATTTCTTGTCCTGGTTAAAAAAAACAATAAACCACAGCTTCAACGTCATTTATGAAAACTGTGCCCTCTGCAAACTTAGTATTGTTACAATCTGTCAAAAGTTCTTAAAATCCTAACTCAGTCTTTAGCATGACATTACTTTACTGAAATATGTTTAATAAGCATACTGGATCCCAATGAAACACTATAGAATTCTCATAAATTATGTGTGTATACAAAGCAGAATAGTTGAATAACTCTGGAGTGGTATTTTTTTTGTTGTTGTTGTAACAGTCATCTGTAATTTAAATTGTTTTTTCAAAACCAAATTTTGCATACCTGGATGTTGAGATACGTTGGGTCAAAATATTATGACAGCTTGTGAATAACCAAAAAGAATGCAGTAATAGTCCAACAGACATGCACTATTGTTCTTCAACTTCTTTTCCCAGTGTTTTCCTATACTTTTGAACGATATATCTTAGTACATTGCCTGGGAAGTATGAGCCTAGTAAACACAGATTCCCATGTGAGGGATGGTGATGGTGAGAATACTTTGCTTTTTCTATGGAAAAAAAAAACAGGAATAAGCATTTTGATGGCTTTTTGGTCACTGTGTATATAAGTAGGAAAAGTATTATTTCTATCCTTTCTCATCTTTTCAGAGAGATCTCAGATCCCTACAACTCAGCCTGGGGCCCAGTTGTTTTTATCGGTGAGGAAGATATTAAGGAAGTAAAGTAACCTGTCCAAGGTTGATGAGGAAGTCTGTCTCCAGCTCAGTATTGCAACTCACTGTTTTCAGGTTACTGGTTCTGTGTTTGGCTCAGTGAATTGCCTTCCCAGCCCACTTGAGTGCCCGTCTCCTGTGCCCTCTATAGACAGACTCAGTCAAGCAGCAAGTTGAGAGCCACTGGCCATTCAGATTTCACTGGGCAGCTGCTGTTGCTAAATCAGAAGCTTTGTCTAGGCAGAAAGCGAGAATTTCATGTGGGTTTTTTTTTGTGGCAGACAGGTTGGAGGGGGATCTTGCTCCTAGACAGCTGATGTCTCTCAACCTGTATACTAAGCATGTGAAGGTCAGCTCCTCTGCGAGGTCCCCATTCCCAGGTCTTTGGGCAGATTTTTTGGCTCATGTTGTTGTTCTGCTCATGTGTGCACACAGCTTGGTGGTGTTTCTGCCATCCATCTAGACTCCTTTATGTCCATCACATGATAATGGAGCCTGTACTCCCTGGTAACATCAGATCTGCTGTACATGCACCCTGTGACGTTGTATATTGTGACCTGATCTAGGTGTTCCTGCTCCAGCAGGGGGATTGGACTAGATGATTTTTCAAGGTCCCTTCCAGTCCCTGATATTCTGTGATTCTGTGCACCACCATGCATCTGTGTGTTTGCCTATGATATATTAGGCTCCAGGGATTATGGGTTTATTGCCCCCCTTCTAAAGGTTTTTTGAAAGTAAAAGAAGCCCATCCCACTCAGTGCAAGGGGAAGAGATGCAAACCAGAACTCAATAAAAACTCCATGAGGATAAATGCCGGTTTATTCTGTTAATCTCCAGACATTCTAGAGACCCCACTGCAAGCAAAATATCACCATGTCTAGCAAACATTAGGAATTTATGCACATAGTAACAATTGTCTATACAAGCAGAATCATATCAGACTTCCCATGTTGAAAGTGCTGCCTGCCTTGTCAGTTCAATGGACATATATATGTAAACAGCTGAATATCCTCAAGACTGCTTATGCATGTTAGTATGGAAGTATTATTTATCTGTCTCTAGCCATCTTCCCCACCATCCAGTTTAATACAAATTTGCGTGTGTGTGTGGCTTGGTTGATTTTTTGTTTTGTTTTGGTTTTTTTTGTTTCTTTCTTTGCCTTTCCTTCCACCTCCAAGAGCAAATCCAACATTCAGATGCGTGTCCTTTCAAAGTTGAAAAACGAAACAGCAGGCATACGATGTGAGAAAGAAGTAAGCTTTTTCAGAAAGGTGTGATCACAAAGTGCTCTTGGTTGAATGGATGGAGATTCTGGCAGACAATGGACTTGTAAATGTGGAATGGACCCCAGACAAGCGGGCTGTTAGATACGTATTTCCCCCCCATTGAGTTGACTTAAGTCCTGTAATCACGTTCTTTGGTAACATCTTCAGAGACCGATGATGTGTTGCTCCTAACTATTTCAGGTGCTTTGTTCAAGTCTGTTTGCTCAGATACGTCTTCTGTGGTCCTCTCGACCAGGTGTCAGCATTTGCCAGGCACACAGGGCTGTAGCAGGGAGAGCTGGGAGCTGGGAGGAGCAAGGAGGAGCTCTTCCTTAAAATACTTGATTCTCTGTGCACTCATAGATAGCCTTCAGAAGGGTTTGTTTTTTGTATGATTACTTGATGATTTCAGGAAGAGTACGACTTAATTTATATTTTCAGGTATGTTTTAAAAGATTAAACCCATTTATTTTGCTTTTTTTTTGGCTATACTAGTATATAATTCTGTAAGTGTACTGATTATTCATACAATTAGCATAAATGTTAGTATTTTAAATATAATACCTATCAATAATTGTCCTCTGAGGTTGAATACAACTTGCTTTTCCCTGGAGCACAGGGAAAGCTTGTATCGGAGAGAGTGGCCCCCAGCATGTTTTTATCTGTAACTAATGAACTTTGTAGATAAGGGCTATTCTATTAACATAGATAAGTGAAAACTGCTCGGAGTTGGGTCCAGGTGCAGAAATAACAGGGAGTTGCCTTTGGCAGCGGAAGCCTGTGAGGAGATTTTGGGACAGGGCAGAAAAAAAACTGTGACCGCTCTTTCACTGGTAGCAATGGAGGGGCTGGTTGTGGCCCTCCATATGCTCTGAGTGTGGTATATCCCCAGGCTCTTTGTGGCCTACTCTGCCTATGGTTCAAGCTCTAACTATTTGCCTGCCCTTTTGCTTTCCTCAGTAGTTTCCTCTGCCCTGTATAGTTGCCTTAACCGTGGGAAAAAAATCAGTTTGGCTTGTGCTGTTAGGGTTGCTTGAACTATGGTGCAAAACCATTTCCTGAGTGTAGCCTGAAAGTCCCATGGGCTGGTGGCAGAAGAGTGAGAGACGGGCAATCAGGGTAGTTGTAAACAAAATTTAAGAATCATCTGGTTACTCCTTTATGAGCCTGATAAATAGCATTTGCATTTGTACACTAAATTACATTTATGTGTACAGAAGGTGAAGAGTGGAGCCTATAATCCTTGTAGGCGAAGTGCAAAATGTGTATGCTATCTCTGTGATGAGTATGAATGTATTCTACCAAAATAAAATTTCTTTAGGAAAACACCCACAAAAAATTTCTAGTATATTTAAAATTTTAGGTTCTTATAAGGGTCAGTTTTAACATGCAAGAACATTATCTCTGAAAATATAATTCTGAAAATTTGTTAGTAGGTGTCATGATTTTGAGGAGTAATTATATGCTCATGTAGTGTTTAAAAATTGAGGTGTCTCTTGTGGCAAGATATTCCCTTAGAAAAACCCCAAGAACAAACAAACAGTCAACAACAAAAAAGCACACACCCTAAAAAAATTCCAAACAAATCAAAAAAGCAAAACAAAAAACCCGCCAAAACCTTCCACCTAATACCTCAAACCTACCAAACAAAAACAAAACAAACCAAAACTTGCACTTTAAAATCTCTTGCTCATGGTTGAGTCAATGTAGGCATGAAGTATCCACCAACACAAAACCGGCAAAAGGAGGAACAATAATTTTCTGTCTGCTTTAGCATTGTGGAAAATTACAGGACATAAGACTAATTTTGTTTTCTTACCTGTATTTTGGATGATGGATATGTTAGCTGACTTCTAGCAAAGCTTTCTAAGCCTGGTCGTAAGTTACCTCTGTATGTATACAACTCTAAGCTATTGACTAGCCATCTAAAGACCAGTAGGAGTCATCCTGGTTATCCAACTATGTGTTCTTGCTGAACCGTGCTCTTAAACAGCATTCCAAGAGAGAGTGACATTAAAAGGGACTGTTAGGGAAGCCATGGAGAGGCAAGGAAGGAATGCTTCTTTCATCATCAAATATGAGGTGGAAACTGATCACTTCTGGCCAAATGGCTATAATTTGTTCAGCAACTCTTCTCACTTGTATCTGTGCCCAGGGATACCCAGTCTCACCCCCTTCTCACTTGGCAGCATCTTTATAAATGCACATATTTGATGTGCTGAGAGTTTGACTGACTTGGAAAAAAAACCAAACCAGATGATTTCCTTATTTCAGTAACTTGTTTTGGTTTTAAAGCTGGATAAGATGTGTGAGCTGGCTTATGGTAGAGCCTTTACAAGTATTTTGTAAATGTACTGGGGTGGGACAGCAGGTATTAGAATGGTAAAGACTATTGCAGTCTGAAGTTTTGCATTCAAGAATCGTGGGTTGAGTTGGCCTTCCTGACCTGCCAAGGTACTTGAAAACCAAACTGCAAAAAGGACCTGGCCTGTGCCAAGTTGCCCTTGGCAAGGGCTGAATCCTGGTTGTTTGAAAGTGCATTGCAATGTCTGTGAAGAAATGCTGTCAGGAGGACAGGTGGCTCTCTCCAACGAGGGGGTTTGTCTGCAGTAGTGTTGGGTGGGCAGGAAGAGTACAGCAGTGCAGCACAGTGAAGGAACTAAACTTGTTAAGTGACTTCATTTTTTTGTTTCCAGCCTCAGAAATGCATTAAACTGTTCCAATAAACAAATACATAAATTTACAAAGACTAGATAACATGCCTAAAGTGGAATATATGGTATTTTTTTAATGCTAAGGCATAAAAGCTTTTCCAATAACTGTATTTATCTTCGCAGACTAGACTAAGTTTTCTTCAAAGGCTTTTATTCATCCTAAAATGGTATGAAATGGTGGAGTTTCTGCTAAAAATAACAGCACAACCATTTTTTCCCCCTCCCTTCTACACAGTAACAAAAACTTTCAGTGAGAACCCCCAAAACAACACTGAAAAATTGGTGGTACTTTAAGAGACATCAATTTTTCTATTGATGTTTTATGGGGAAAGAAGGACTGAACTTAAGCCAAGTTTTAAATGTCTACAATAAACTGCTACCTCCTCCCCTACTGACCTTCTTTCTTGAAAACGGAAGACCCTACAAAAACTCTCTACTAGGTTTCATTAGTTCTCAAACTGGATATTGATCTCACACCAATTTCACCTCAGTCAATTTGACTAACCTGAACAGAATTGCTCTTGATTGAGAGCAGTGGGGAACTAGAGACCAGAGCCATCACCAGTGAGTTAACTATAATTACTCATTCTCTTCTTCATGCTCTGCAGTTACTGTTCAAGTTGATCTGCTACACGGTGTGCCTATTATTTTTACTTTTTTTCCCCTCTTCCTGTGTTTTAAGGTGAGTTAAAGCAGTAATTTCCCCATGCATATCACAGTAAAGATAGATGTAGCCTTTTTAGCCAACTCGGTATGCCTTGGCATGAAAGATTCTTAGGAAACTGAAATAAGATATTTTTCAAGTATATATGTATTTTCTGAACAAAACTGCTTCTGCAAGGATGGAGTCGTAGTAAATACCCAATGAAGTTATGTTTTGGGTTGGCTGTTGTGCTCACAACAGCCTTTAGGTTTATGAACTGAAATTTGTTTCATTACTATAACTTGCAATGTGTGAATAGGTGATAATCTGGTACTTGTGATTTCCTCCTGTTTTTTGTTTGCTATTATTAGAAAGATGAAAACCTGAAGCAGCCTTAAGAAGATTTTCAAATGCTGAACTCTGTGAACGCCTTTCCACATTTGTTTGAGAGTTGGATTTTCATTGATTATTTTCCCAGAAAGAAAGTTGCTTTCAGGAGTATTCATGAAGGAAAACTTTCATCTTTAAAACATTACAGGAGAAAATGTGTGGAATTTCAGAAGGTTCCCACTTATAGAATGCTTGGTCATGGAGAAGTGTGATTTATTTTTGAAGTTCATGTCAATGAATGAATTGCAGATATAGACTCCCCCCCCTTCAATACTAATAAACAAACTGCATGTATTTTGTATAAGTCACTTCAAGCATTGTCTTGGTACCTGAAGTAAACACAAGGAAAAGCAGTAATCCTACTTCAAGTGAAAATGAATAGCCAATGTCTTCAGTCCCTAAAACACCCTCTTGTTTTAGCTCTAGATCCAACTAGTACAAAAAAGTACTTTTGTATTGGTACATTTTTTCCTTGTAATTGTCATCAGCTTCATGATGTGTCACATTTACCTCAGAAACAGCTTGATATATGGAGACAGCATGATGTGAAGTCCATGATGTGTTTTTTTGTTTGTTCTGTTTTTCAAAGATACAGCTTTGCAAAACTTATTTTCCCCAAATCCCCAAATAGTTTCCTACTATCTGAATTTCTTGGTGCAAGGGTGCGCTGAAAGGAATGCCTCTATTTCCTGTCATGTACTGCAAGGTGGTATTTGCAATGATTAGGAGTTAATGAGAAGGGGATCTCTGTTTCAAGATTCACTCTTGTTCTCTGGTCGGCTGACTTGGACTTTTTGGTTAATAGGGAATTAATTCAGAGGTAGACTTACCTATTAACATGTACAGCTGGAGGTCTTTTTATGGAATTAATCAAATAACAGTGCAATTGTAGGATTTATTTTACTTAGGCATGTAAATAAATATCCCCGATATCACAATGAGAGGCTTAAGTCTTCCCTTCAGTCTGCCTGATATCGGTGGGCTTGCTGGCTGCTTGAAACAGCACGGTTACTGATGTTTATTTTTGCAGAGTGAGGTCTGACATTAAGTGAATGATGTGCAAGAGAATGCTGATCAATAAGGTGAAGGTATGGCAGAAAGGAGATGTTATTTAGCTTTCTAATAGCTTGACTTTTAAGTATACCAGGCATTTACTTAGGTCCCAGTGTTGATACTATGCTGAAACGTTTTCAGATTTTTGTTAAATCCAACTTGCTGGATATAAATATTTGGTGTGACAGTGAAAACCTATTGGGTGTTTCAGTCTTTCAGCAAGTGGGTAATTTCCAAATAATAGTGTTATGGGGGGAAATGCAGAAATCATTCTATATAGGTCGTTCTCTGCCATCTAGATATGTCAGTCTGCAGTTCTGAAGCATGTGGGATGACTTTGTAAATCTCATGACAACAGTGTGCCTCCCTACAGGAAGGTATTTTCACAAGACTGTAGAAACTGTGTTTACTTTTCTGTGCCTGACCTGGTTCTGCTTCTCTGTAGGGCCCTGTTCTGCCATTCTTATGCTGACTAGTTCTTCATTGTCCACTTTGCTGCTTTCATTCCTGTGAATGGTGATATTACAGTGCAGTTGCCATCCTGTTTCGGGCGTAACTTGCAGTTAAATGAAACTACTGTGGTATGACAGTACAGAGTTATACAGCAGGAATGGGAAGTAAAGAATTTGATACCATCATATACTTTTATAAAGGGACTCTACCATACTTTTTCTTGAGCTCTTTATTTGTTTTAAATACACAGCGAGGAAGGTAGCACTATGATTATGAGTTCATTTAATATTCGGAAGAGAAATAAGTGGCCTAACACTATTTAAAATTTCTTGCACACATTTAAAATAGAATGAAGAATTTATTGTCAGCTTCATGTGCTACGGGGAAGAGGGATGAACTTTTAAAACTAATCTTTGTTTTGTCATATGGATAAATTAGAAAATAATTGTTTATTTCCTTATGGATAGGGAACTACCACATTGGTCATGTATTTAAATTCTTTTCAATGTCTAACTTTATTTATATTTATATTTGCATTTGTGGTAAAAGGCTCCCTTCAGCCAGTCTATGAGCACCCAGATGTAAACTGTGGTAGTAACTAGAGCCTCCGAAGTCTTTCTGTGCTGTGGGAACACACTGCTCTGTTTTGTAAATCTTGATTCTTTAGGCATAATCTCTCCCAAACTTTACAAGCCTCGGTGAAATCATACATTTTGTTTGTGTGAGGTACATATATTTCCTCACTGGGGATACCCTCTCATTACTTTTTTTTTTTTTTAAGTTTTCCAGTGATCCAGGTTCACTTGTAGCAGTAGAACTGCCAATAGAGAAAGGGTGTGCTGGACCCTTGCATTTTCTGTGAGAAGGTCGTGGCAAGACAGTGGATGACACTGCTGCTAAAACTTTGCACCATTGGTTTGACCGTTATTACAATGATGCCTAATGGAAATAGATTTGTAGTAACCAAGCCTGTCTGAACGTGCTAATTAATGTGAAGTTATGACAGACAATGCTATGCCAGGGCATGGGGATTGCAGTGACAGAGGGAAATAACCCATTCCCCTAACAGGAGTGCTCAGTCTCATGGAGAGGAAATGGAGAAAATACAATAGTTCCCATCTTTAGTTAATGCTATGGTGAGCAAGACTTTTTTTCATCAGTTCCTCACTGACAGTGCAGGTTATTTCTTAAGTCTTCATATAGTCATGGTGATGGTAATTAATGTTGCTGCCATCTCACATCCATATATGGACCAATGGGCTCCATACATACATACATTTCATATATTTGTGTATGTGTAAAAAAGAAATTCTGCAGATGTATTTAACATCTCACAATTTCAAATTGCTGCTTTTGTGTTCTTTAAGGCAGAGTAGGCTTAGAAGAATCTCATGAAATTAAGTAAAAATTTCACACTAAAAATTAAATCACTCGAAAAAGAGAAGTTCAGAAAGACTGGGCTTTCAACCTAGATCCAGCCTTGTGACCATTCAAAAATGATGATATAAACTGGAATCTATGACACATTTTTATTTACCTTTAGCATCTTAATATTGAGGGTGTATCAGAGTTAGATTTTTGAAGCTTTTCTTTTAAACAAGGGTAGCTAGAAATGTAATAAATAAGCCACTTGCCTGGGGTTTGTTTTTTTTTTTTAATGTATATTTTCCCCCCAGAGCTGGGAATTTTAGAAAACCGTTGTGCTGATGTCATGTGTCAGCAGCAACGGATATAGAACCACAAAGTGACTATTTTACTCTTGCTTATGCATGGTGTTTTTCTGCTATGCTTGAAGGTCATATTTCTGATTAAGAGAGCTGAATCTTTCCTTCAGATGTCGCTATGTGCAGGTCGAAATATGGTAGACAGGTCTACCTGGAAACCTGATCTTAGCTGGAAATAACATTTCCTGTTGACTTCATTTAGGCTTCTAGAGCTTAAAATATACAAGGTGGGAAATATATTAGTGCACTCAGATTTTGTTTTTTCCCTGTGCATGTCATGCATACCATGTTGGCTGCTGTGTTTAAACAGAATGCACTTATTGTCGTTAAAGTACACCAACTTTTTGGGGACAGAGTCCAATATTCTTGTGCTGTTTTGATTAAACAGATCAGATCTATTTTGCATAGAAACGCTATTTTTGATCAAGGTATGACACATAAATTTTATGTCTGTTAAATAAAGCTGCTAATTTCTGTCCCAATACCAGTTTCGTGCCTCTGGATATACGGACAGAAAAGAACTATTGCTGTCATTTGAGCAAAATGGTGACAATGAAAATATTCCTTAGGTAATAAGTGGTAGAGATCATGAAATCATGAAGCCTTAATATTTGCAATTAATGTCTACTTTTGCAGTTAAGGATTCAGATAAAATTAATTGGCCTACCCTTAAAACACTTTAAAAGGGCCAAAAAAAAAAGAAGAAAGAAATGCAATATTTTGCCACAGGAATTAAATCAAGCAACATTTCTTTATTATGATGCCATCCTTGTACTGGTATTCAGCAAAGCTTTTATAAAGACAGAACAGCATGAAGCACCTTTCACTCAAGCAGAGTACTTAATTGGCAGTTTGAGAGAAATGTTAAGTATTTCCTCAATTCTTTGATTCTGGGAAAAAAAAAAAAAAAAAGAGCAAGGTGGGATACCCAAGGAAGGGGGAACCCACAGTTAGAAAACTCTTCACTGCTAGTGTGTCTATCAGGAATTAGATCGATGAAAATTAAGTCACTCCTATAATGGTAATTTTCTCACTTAATTTCTTCATCTAGCGTGAGGGTGCCTTCTCCCCTGCCTGCTTTAAGAGCAGTAAATCAATGGAGCTCACTCTTCAAGTCAATGCTACAGAGATCCTTATGATCTCAGAATTACGTGGCGATATTTTCCTTTCCTGGTCGTTTTTCTGAGGCTGAAAGTATCCCATGAGCTCAGTGAGAAGAAAGCAGTACCTTTTGTGGTTCCATGACCATCTTAGTGCAAATAGCATGTTTGAGGTAATTCAGAATAAATTCTGCTGTTTGAGCCCAAAAGATAATATTTTTTTTTCCATTTTCCTGATGCTGCAAACAACATTTTGTTAAGTCACTCCACCCTTTTGCCCCATGTGGGACAGCAAGGATATCTAGCAGCTCATACAAGTAATGAAAGGGAAAAGGGGATGTTTTTGCTGCAACTCACCAATTGAGCAGTGCTAGAACAACTTATATTGTCTAAGTTACTGTGACTGCCTTTCTTCTCCAATCTCTGCTTTCTATATGATAGGACAGGGCTGGAATTGTGGTTTTATCATCTGCCCAATAGGACACCTATTCTTTCTGAAATCTTGTGGTAACGTGGGTGCATGGCCTTTCTCTTTAGTATAAAACAGTAAGGCACAATGATATGAGAAAGTCTGGATTGCTATTAAGCAATAAATAGTCTTCATATGGCCTTAAGCCATGTTTTATTTAAGCTCTCCAGATTTTCTTAAGATCTTTCAGGGAATGCTTTTGGCTGTTAATAAAGCTTGATGAAGTTGACATTATTCAGGGAAGTAACTGCTGCAGAAGTTTTCCACACCTAGTAATTTGTGCTACTTGTTGTATGAACACATCCTGTAACTGCTGTAGTCAGAAGGCAGGAAAAAAAAGTGTCCCTAGGAAAAGGTAACATCTAGATCTCTTCCAAAAGCAGTTGATACTGGTTTGTAAAAGCTATTTGGTAGCTTGGCATCAAATGTTTTTTTTGAACCTAGTAAAAATTGTAAGGACTATGATTAAGTGTTGACATTTCTGTTCCTCAATTATTGTTTTCTTCTAAGCTATCTCAGTAAAGTTACCTCAGTGTTATTTGGCTATGCTGACCTATAGGGCTTTCTTAACCTTTTTGTAAACTCAACTGCCAGTCACTAGGCTGGATATAATTACTCTTTGGTGCTGAAATAGACCTTTTCTCCAACTTTGAAGGCTAAAAGATCGCCTCAGGTATTTAGTTAACTGGCTGAACCTTTTAAATTGGTACAAACTGTCTATAACAATTCCAGTTCGTCTACCATGCAACAGCTTTGCTATTTTAAGTTTATGCACTCATTCTGATGATATTCACAGATACAAGATATCGGTATATGAGCACTGAAGCACAAGATTGAGACATCCCTGGAGGCCATCAAGCCAGAATTAAATAGTCATTTGTAACTTGGTATCAATTCATTTACAGTTTATATGATGCATTGGCCAAGTTAACACTTACAATTGGATTCTCTTTTAAATGCCACTGAAAAGTTTATTTCCCCTTTCTAGTTCATTTGAAAACCATATGAAGGAATTCTCTATTAATTGTGTAGTTATGTGATAAAACTGAAAAAAGTAATTGTTGCTGAGACTTGTACGAGATACAAAATCGAAAGAATTCTCTTTTCCTTAAATAATGCTTTTGCTTAAATAATAACAAATTTATTTCAGTTCTGTGGTATACTGTCTCAAAATAAATGATGGTAAATGTTTGTGGATCAGTTCAAATGCACAGAACCGAGTAAGCTTACAGATTATCAACTTTGTCCAGCTGGATAGAGACTCCACAGACACTTAGTCAAAATAAACGAAAGGCACCGCAGAAGTGGAGAGACTAATTTTCATGTGGAGAGACTGTTTTAGTGACAATATTCTATTGTGGTTCCTTGGCTTTGGTTATGTCAAATGATTTATCTTTCTCTGTAACACATCCACAATAAAGTAGGACCTGTTGATCTAATAAAAGAGACTGTAATAGTTATTTAGACTTATAGCTTTAGGTGCCTGAAACATTCTTTTGACATATCTGCGTTGAATGCTTATTCAATACCTTCTTAGAAAACTTATTTTGCTTTTCTGTTAAATTCTCATTATGGAGAACATATTCATATTACTCTGGTGATCAGAAATGACCTAATCCATAGAAATGCCTGAGTTGTGTTTCTATTCAGAAAATCTATCATTCCCCTTAAAAGGAAGGATGTGCTTACAGCTGGCTTAATAAGCAGATGGCTTGTCACTTACAGGATTGGATGTGATTTAATTCACAGCTCTTTCACAGACAAATTCTGATAATAGGACAAGTCTATTAAATGGTCTGTACTCTCATTTAATTTCCTTTCTGTAAGGTGGAACTGTGCACTGTGACCTCTTCCCTCATCTTTATTTTGTCCACTGAGGTCCAGTTTGGCAACTGACCCTTTGTTTACTGAGTGTCTCTCCCCTTCAATAGTCACACTGGTTTAATTTTTCTTCAGAAATAGGCTGAACTCTGGGTGGAAGGAGTCAAGGAACTGCACATCAGGATTCCAGTCTTATCTTTGCTATCACTATTCTTCATACAGTAACTTGAACAACTCTAGATTTCTTCTCCATGAAGGCACTCATCCAGTGCCTGAGGTGATGCTTCTGTGTGTTCAAAATATCTTGTGTTTTTGCACAGTTAGAAGTATCATGATGGGCTGGCAAAGAAGTGTATTCCTGGCTTCATAATTGAGTGTTCCTGCAGATTAACTCATTGATGCGGGTCTCTACAGCAGGTGGCAAGTGTATAGCAGCTTTTCCTCACAAAAAGAGTTATTTTTAATTCAAAATGTCTGAAAGCAAAGGTTTTGGAATCAACAGCAAAAAACCACAGACCCTTTAGGACTACGGAATTTATGCAGGATCTAAGAGCAGACAATTTTAACCCCATCTACTAAAACTGTTGAGTGGACTCGACTTTCATGTAATTCATGAGATATTTTTATTTGTATATTGTGTATATATACAATTATATATATATGTATATAGTGTGTGTGTACACACAAATATTTACTTTGCAAATCTCTTTATTACAAGTAGATAGTAACTTCTTTTGTGAAAAATGTAGTCACACACAGACTGACTCTCCTGTTCTCCTTTGAGAAGTGGTGGAATAGTTTCAGGTGCTGAATTACTTTCAGAAGTAGTATATGAATTTCAAGAGGATTAAAACCTCAATCAGAAGGGACAGGCAGCTCTTGACAAGACTTGGAGAGGAAAAAAAAGTCTGAACCTATAATCCAAACTGAAACTGCTGTAAGACTTCTATCAAACTAATATTTATCATAAAATGCTTTCTTTCACCTGATATTTTGGCTAGCCTCACATATTTAAGTTCATATAAATGCTTTAATACCCGGATACATATACAACTGTAAATTTTATACAGTGTCTGAACTGTGAAGCAGCTTGATGTGATTAGGCTATTTTTCTATTATGCACATTATGAAAGTACATTTATATGGAAAATATATGGAGTTGCAGTTTTACCCTGGTTCTATACCTGCATAGCTTTTTTTTTCCTCCTTCAGATGTAACAAAAAATTTTAGTCTGAAAAAGGTACAGCCAAATAGCATGAAAGCAAGATTTCAGAAATAAAAGCATGTGTATAGAAAGTAGAAGAAACTAATAAATAAGGTTATTAAAATGTTTTTTATGATGATGTAGACTACAGAAATTAAACTATTGCAGGAAAGAACAGTTAGAGGAACTAAGAATGCTTTTCATCTGTTAAATTCTAGATCACTTGCTCTGGCTAACCTTTGGCTGTAACAGTAGAAAGTATTTAATGGATGACTAATGAAGTGTTGGCTGTGCCAGCCAATTATTTATGGAGGGTCCAGGGAAGGGTTTTATGACTACAGCCATTGCATTTGACTGTCCAGACATTACCCAGGAAATATTTTTTTTTTTTTTTTGGGAAGGTGGTGGTGGTGAGGATTGGACTGTGAGTATGCCCAGGGCAATACAGCATGATATTCCTCCTCACTCAATGCATACTGCCCATCCACAGAACCAAAATTCATCTACTTTTGCTTTGATACCAAAGATGACAGGCAGGTTAAAGCAAGAGAGACACCCGTCCGCCTGCCAGGGAGTATCAGTGGCAGGTGAGCTGGGAGCAGAGGGTGGCATGCAGGCAGTATCACCACTGGGTGGAGACCTGCAGTACCACAAGTGAGGTGAGTGGAACGGCTGCAGTGGTAGCGACCTGGTTTGGGCAATAGGCCGATGTCACCTAGCCCAACCCCAAATGACAAGCCGGATCCAAGGTGAAGCTGAGGATCAGTGAGGCCCAGGATGGGCAAAGACCTACCCAGGCACAGATGGCAAAGATCAGGAATCACTCTTTGTGACTGTAAGAAAAAGAGAATGAAGAACATGGGGAATATCTCCAAATGCTGTTTGAGGAAGGTTTTGAAATGCAAGAGAAAGAAACCTCTCTGTCTTTTTGTAAAGGCTATTTCGGTAGCACGCAGACATGTGGCCTCTGTAAAGGCTGAACTTCTTCCATCAATCCAGTATTCATTCTTTGATATTAAGTGATATTGGAAGCATTAAAATCTAGTGGTTCCCACCAGTAGCACTGTATGTGTAGTTCCAGTGGTGTAAAGAAGTCCCATAGTCCAGCAATTGTGTGGTTATTACATACCCCATATACGGATGCCCAGACTTACTCTGCTGCAAGAGGGCCCTCATGTCTACCACTTGGTGTCTCCTTCACAATTCAGGGTGATATTTGCTTGGTAGAAGGAAGGGATTTATTTTTATCACCTGCTTTTTGTGTTTTCCTCTCCATGCTTTTTTCCCTGCCAAGCCCCTCATGCTTGAGTGGAGCTCTTCCTAGTAATTCACAAAGCTACTTCATTATTGTCCTTTGAAAATGTCTTTATAACTCCTACGATACGGTGATACTTGACAGTTGTTAGGCAGCACTTTGAAAGCAATTCTGATGAAGTGCTGAAAGCATGATCTGTCACACTGACCAGTATTGCCTGTCATCCAGTCATGTATCCAACCCTCTGACAGATGGACACGGTCATTCCTGAACAACTCTGCGTGCTCATACCATACATCACTGAGCTCAGTCACATCATCACAAACACCCATGACCATTTTTGCCACCTCATAATTGAGCTTTCAGTGTGTTTTGTTGGTGTGCTGAGGCTTTTTGGCCAAACGCCACACTTTTCTTGGCAGTATCACTGACCAGACAAAGCACATGTTAGGCCATGGGTACCCATACATATTTTTCCTTTTGTAGCCATTCTGAGATGTTTTTTTCTCCCAAATGAACAATGAGAATGTTGGGTGACTGCCTGTTGTTTTTTGTCAGTGTAGTAGAAGGATAAATATCCCCGAAGCAAGCTGTGCTTGTGAAGCCCATGTGCTGGGTCTGGCCTTGCCCCAGTAGGCTCTGGCCCTCCCAGCTACTCTCTTGTGAGCTACCAGGTGGCTGTGCAGGCACACTGCTCCCGTGCGCTGAGTGATGCCAGCAGTGAAGAGGAGATAAGGGGCATCGGGGGAATGTGGCTAGCCCAGGGTGACATGAGATACACTAGCAGAACCATTCTGTTTGATGGTCTGAAACTCTGTCCCAGCCAGCCCCCACTATCTGACTGACAGCGCTCTTGCTTGATCTTGGTGCAGACCTATGCAAAAGAGGAACTCTTACTTTAAATGAACATGTGTCTAGGGCATTGAAATGAATAGTGAATTATGAGATTAGTTCTTCCACTACTATTGCAAAGCTAAGCAAGGTTACTGACTGTTGCTGTGCACAAAGGGCAGGGTAAGCCCAACTGCCTGAGATGTTCTGGTGCTGTGGGTGGGGCAGCATGAATTACCCAGGTCCTTGGCAACCTCCTTCCTCTCTGATTACCATGAGGCAGCTGATGGAGAATTCTTGTTCCTCCTGAGAAAACAGGAGTATCAGTGGTCTACAACTCCATCAGATGCATCTAATAAAAATAATGGAGCAAGCCTACTTACCTGAAAGTCCTAAAGGAGAATTAAAAGCAATGCACAGGACAAAGAAATTCCCCTTCAGGAGTGGCAGAGTTCAAGAGCGTTCCCAGTATTTTATCCAGACCACTTAGATGAGTTCCAAAATTTTTCCTGGTCTGCTATAAACTTAGTCCCTAGTTCAAAACCTCCCTCTACTTCAAATTGGGTGTCAAAGCTGAGTGGATAGTTTCTTTCGTTCTTTGAGGCTGCAGTGTGGTTGCAGGAGATGGTAATACTTGTGGCATGCCCTTGGAGGAGGAGGTGGGCATTCTTGTGAGCTGGCAGGGAGGCAGTCCAAACCAGGCACCTGAAACAGGTCTCTGGTTGCTGGGAGCAGGGATGCTCAGGAGTGCCATAGTACTTCTCTGGCTGCCCACCACTGATGATCTTTGCGTTTCAGATCTTGGAGGAAAATGGCAGTTTTCATCCAAAAGGCCAACCCTATAAGGCTTTGTAGAACTGCCTGATTCAAAGTGGGCTGCCTCAGCACTGTAGGCAAAGGAGTGCCTGATACCCTAGGGCTGGGGGAAGGGGCTGTTACTTCAGCAAACCAGAGGAGCAGAAATGGGAGAGAGGCTGGAGAGGGTTTGAGAGGTTGAACAGTAACTGTGACTTGGCTGGCCTAGGAAAACAAGCTGCAGCTTAGGGTTTCTTACTCTGTTCAATACTAGGTGGCAGGTGATTAATTAACACCATGGGCCCAGGCACTATGGGTGGGCTCTTCCCAAAGGAAAGCATAGTCCCATCTAAAATTACCAGAGTCTGGCCATTTTCTGTACAGGCCACCAGAGGCCAGTGTTAGTTGACCCATCTCTGAGTATCTGCATCTGTCTCCTTTATTTTGTATTTCTATAATGCCTAGGATGAAGTGGTCCTGGTTTGTAAAGGTACATCAGTGTAAGACAAATAAGATGTATAGTAATCCAATTATGGTCCTTTGTTCTCAAGGAGATGTCTCAAGGCTATAAGCAGGCTTCCAGGGCACCAGTTGCTAAAAAAACTTTAAACCCTTTTTATAAATTCAGAGTTTAGGAATACAAGGTGGCAATAGCTGGTGGATTTTTCTGTGATATATTGTGTATCTGCCTAATGTATGCTTTTCTTTGAGCAATGATCTTTTCTCCCTTGATCCTCAGTATTCCCTGTTGTATGTGATAAGAAGTATTAAAAATCAGCGAGCTTCTTTTTCCATTTGAAGAAGGGCTAATTGCTTCCTGATAATTTGATTCCAATTGAACTAAATAAAAGCTTCTAGATTTTGGAGCCATAGATATGAAAGCAGGAAAGGATCCCTTTCAACTGTTTTGATCCATCTTGACTTAAAATGTAGTTGAATTTAAAAACTTTTTTCACTAAGCCTAGTGAATTTATGACTGAAGCATAACACCTCTTTTAGGGAGAAACTTCAGTCTTGCAGTCTGCGTTAAAAACTTCAGTTGAAGGATAATTTGTACCTCTCTTGAATAATGTCTAACTGTATTATTATAATTATTGTTGTTGTTATAGTTATTATTATTGAAATGTAGGAAAATTTGAGTTTTTTTAAAAAAAATGTTCAGGAACATGTTATTTGTCTTTTTTCCTTTACCGCCACCGAAAGGTCTTTCTGATCTTTCTTTGATCTTTCTAATGTTCTTTCTTTATGTTGGGGCTAGTTTGTAAGGCTGGTGAAAGCAATTGATGATTATCTCCAGATATAAAAGATGGATCAAGACAACATCTTAATATTACAGCTCTGTTTAGGACATGTAATGAAGCTGTATTTGAGATCTAGTAAAATTGAATGACCCAGCAAAGGGGCTTATGTCGTAGCTCTCTCTAGCTGTGGCTTCGAGGCTGTTTTGGGGTGATGGGCTCTAGTGCAGCTCAAACTACTGGCTTGTGTGTTCCAGTCCCTTCCCAGATGTACGTGTGGGTCTTTCCTCAGCACCTGTTGGATGTAGCCAGAGCTGGGAGCAGGGAGTTGTCTCCCTAGGCTGAGTAGAGCTGTGGGATTTCCCCTTAGGCTTATGCGTGTGTGTTGTTTCACTGCTTGGCCCTTTCTGGGCCAGGCCCTGTGTACCAGTCCTGTAACACCAATCCTGCCCTGTTTCCTGGCTGAATCCTACATTAATGAGAAAAAAGAAAAAAAAAATAATTAATTGTGATCTCCAAACCCTATGCATACAAAGAGAGGCAAAAGTTTGATAAAAGAGCAGAAACTTCCAGAAAATTGACATTCATCTTAGGGTAGTTCATATTGCTCGTATTCATTACATTAAAGATATTGATGTCATCACTAAGATCACCTTCAGTCTATGCATCATACTTTCTTAGGATATTGACAGGGAAACCTAATTGAGCAGGCATTAGAGAAAGGCATTAAGAGTGGAAGAAAGAGGAACTCTGTTGTACGTGGCATGATTCACAAGAACTCCTCACCAATTGTTAATCTGTGGTGTGACTGTAATAGTATATCCATAATTAAATACGGAAAGCATATGCTAGTGCCAAAGAGATGTTGCTCTCAGGCAAGCCAAGAACCAAATTTTATTATTGTTTCAGTTCTGCAAGCTTTTCTTTACTGTTTATGTGCCAGTCCCCAGAAAAATAAATCTTGATAAATCTCATCCTAAACAGTGCTATTGCACTCACCTGGTATATAACTACTTGAGTTCTTGGCTTCAGGGACAAAACCACTATTTTTCTCACACTTGATCTGTAACAGGTTAAAAGGTTTTATGTCAAGCATTTCTTCAAAACTCGCCCATACTGGTGGGTTGAAAATGAAGATACTAGGACTCATAATGAATTTTAATCACTGTTTTATATCTTTGCACTAAAGAGTTTGAAGGCCTTCTCATGTCTCCTCAAGGTTCAGCTGCACAGATTTTTTGTGATGAAGTTTGAGCAGATGGTGATGGGTTGCCAAAGGGTCTCTGTCCTATACCTTCCACTTCTCTTGTCGTTGTCATATATGATTGCAATTGCAAACAGGCCATCTTTACTTATCTGAATGAATGTCTATATTTGGGCAGACAAATGTTTCAACGCTAGCTTGGATTGTGGCTTTCTTTTCTTCCCTTCCCAAATTCATCAAAAAAATTTTGACAGTATGTCATGTTTAGGATTTTTTTTTTTAAACCCAACAAACTGCAACTGTTAAAAGAACCCCAATAAAGCAATAAAGGAAACCTCCCAAACCCTTAAACACCAAAAGAAACCCCAAGCCCCCAAAAAACAGAATCCAAAAGCAAAACCTCCCAAGCAACTTATGCTCATTAGCTGTACAGAATACTCTATTTGAAGACAGCTGTAAATGAAGTAGAACTAAAACCTGTTTCAACATGTTTGGCAAGGGATAGGTCAACTCAGTTGTGAAAATGCAATTTCTCATTTCTCATCAGTTCTTTAGAAATAGGAAACATTTATTAAGCATTCTCTGGTATTCCTTTTTTTTCTTGTCTTCATCTAAGTACATTTTTTTTTTCTGTGCATTTTAATGACTGCTGTGAGGTTTTCTTTGTGGGCAGCTTTTAGAGACAGGAATATTCTACTGTTTTCCTTTGCAGCACAACAAAGCTGCAGATGGCAATGCACAAAGTCTTTGGGGATAGAGGCAAAGAAAACAAACTGAAACTTTGTGGTTGTGCTGGAGCCTTTTGGGGAAAGGCAGAGGAGTAGCTCCAAGATTCCCCATGCCTGGGGAGCAAGGCTGAACTCTCCTTGGGCAGTGATGAGAAGCAAAAAGCTCCCACTAAATCCCTTTTCTCAGTACTGTGCACCAACCTGGAGGTTTCTCCTGACTGACAAGTTACTCTCTTCCAACTGCCGTCAAATTTCTATTACACTCAAGACACCATAGCTCATTTTCTGTAGCCTGACTGTTCAGGAGAGCGTGCTTGCATTAGTGTGAGCTGTCCGAGAGCCTGACAAGCCTCTTTCCCTGCAGCTTAGTGAAGGAAGGGGGTACATTAGCATACAGTTGCTCTTTGGGAATGGAAAAACATAATAATCCTTTTTCAGACTCAGCGCTCAGCTCAAACATTGAGACCAAGGGGTTTATTCTGTCATTTCTTGTCTGAATAATTGGTATTACTAATAATGGAAATAACATACTAGGTGACTAGGTTACCACGCTGATCATATGAGATTTGTGCAAACTGTTCCTATGGCTCATTTAGTTTGCAAGATTTCACACTCTGTGAGTCTTCTCACACTCAGTAGGAACTGGCATGGCTATGCAAAACCATATTACAGGCAAACAGTAATGATGCAGACACATCAATTGGGCATCCCCTTCAGACAGGGGCCCAGCCTTTCAGGGAACAGGAGCTGATGTTTGTATAGACATTTGAAACCATGCCAGTAGAATGTCACCTGATATTTCTACTTCTTTTTTTGGGTCAATAATGTTATTTTTAAAGCTGTGCTATGGGTAGTTATCAATGCAGGCTGAATCACCGGCCTAGAAAAACTGACCTTTAAGTACACATTGACAAGAATATGCTTTGAAGCTTCTTTCCAGAATGATGTTTTCTCTATACAGTGGGTTTTTGTGTTTTGTTTTGGTAACAAACCCAGACTCCTGAAGGACTTTGGAGCTGTCCAGCTGAGGAAAGCATTCTCTTTGTCTAATTATTTTGTAGACCGGGACAGAAAGGTTTTCTTTTAAAAACAAGTGTACACACATACTCTGGATTATTTGATTGCACATCTGCTCTTTTCAATATCCGGAAATATTTATACCACTTTCCATGCTTTTCTGTTCACTGTAAGATTTTACTGGTTCGCTAATCCTGATTGTATCTCTTTTACTCTCTTAATTCTTTCAGTTCAACATATGAAAACATAAATGGGGAAGGCAAACAATGCAGAATATTTTTGTTTCGGTTGTGCTCAAGTGAAAGAAAATCCTTGTCTAATGTTTATTAGTTCTAAATAGAAATTGCTTAGATGTATTAGAATTGAAAGGTCCAGTTAAATCTTTTCCTTTTATTTCTATGTTATAATAATCATAGACTATGACAGAAATGTGCTGGCGGCAGATCAACTATCTTTCTCTAGGCAAGAATTGTTCATAGTGATATTCAAATTCATTCATGATGAACTGTCACTAGAGTATTCTGATGGCAGGGTGTAAGTCAGGTTACGGAAATGAGCACAGTGGAGCGGACTGTGCTCTGTCTCTTTCAGTTAATCCCTTGCTCTGTCCCTTTTTCTCTTCCTTTTTAATTGTATGAAGTACCCAAATGCTTTGAGGAGGCATTTACAGTAGTGATAAAAGCAAATAAACTGCTTTTTTATAATCTCTTCCACAAAGAATCCCCTTAGAGTGCCTTCATATCTGTTCCAACTCCCTTAACTCATTAAGTCATGTGAATACTCTTCTTAAAATCTGAGATCTTATCTCTTTCCCAGGATGGAGAATGGATAAGGGGTGCAAACATCATCCCTTTATGAAATTTTTTTAAACAAGAGGAAATCTTCAGAACATTCATACAAGTAAGCTCTATGAACCTATGTTCAAAAGAGCTTGAAATAAGTTGGAACGAGCAAGTTCATTATTACGGTGTAACTATACCCACTATTACGTGGGTCGTATCAAGCACAGCACTTCAGTTTTTATATAGTGTTAGACAGTGTAACTTTGAAATAAACATCTGTTTAAACACCATGTTCATATTAAAGTGGATACATATTAAGTACCGTTAATGCGTCTGGTGCCTCAAGACAGACATAATACAGAGGTTTTGCTCTGTTCCTGTCAGAGACTGGCACTAGGTAGGTGGGTAAAGTCTGTGCCAGGAAGAAGTACCAATTTCTGTAAATTGGGTGATCAGGTGGGTGAGAAACTAGAGCTTAAGGCAAGCTGCTTGGTCACATTCCAGATAAGTACTGTAGCTTGGACAGGGACACGGGAACAGTGACTAAACTGCTCGCTGTCTCTCTTGCTACCTGCAAAATGAGTGCCACCATCAGTAGAGCTGCTACATGATGATCTGTGATATTGTGAAGAATGAGTGGAGGCGAATATGTGCCTTGATTTGATAATGGGAACTTGTTTAATAAGACTACTCTTAAGTGTAACACAGATCCAGGAAAAGGAGGATAAAGAGTGCAAATAAAAATATAGTACTGAGAATCAAACAGGATCACAGCCCTGTCTGGTTCAAAGTGATGTTTTCTTTCTACTGGATGGGATCTTGAGCCTTTTTTTGATGAATTCTTGGCACCTGCACCAGAAACCAAAGAGCAGTAGCAGATAAAGTTCTTGTTACTGGTCCAGAATAAACTGACCAGATGAGAGCTGCCTCCTTGGATCTGCAGAGCAACCATCTCTGTGTACCACCCTTGCTTCTGCTCTATCATGTATTGCATTACGAAGTCACATGTGGCCCATTGAGCATGGAGGACTTTAGCATATACCAACAGTGAGCTTCTGGTGGAAATGGACTGCTGTATCTTTCATTCCTCTTCTCTCATGGCAGAAATCTGTACTGTACCGCTACTAGCTGTGTTCTGTAGGTTTCTGCTAAATATCTCAATGGTTTCCCATTTAAAACCACCATCCTGCACTTTTTGTTGTCCTTCAAGGACCAGAGATCACCCGTCTATCTGATATGCACACAAGTGCTGTGAACTAAAAAACGTCGTGCATTAGGTGAGCTGAGGTAACTTGGTGCATATTCTGACCTCACAAGATAGACCAATGCATTATTAGTAGTGGTAGTCTGCAATCCAGTGGAGGGTTGAGCAAATTTGAACTATCTCACCTTCACTGCAAGCTTAAAAACATACATATAAACTGCTGCTGGTGCTCTGAAGGAAATTTTTACCTTTGCCGTGTGTTAGAGCTATAAGTCAGGTCTCCTGAGGTATGTGAAAGTAGTACTGGAAAGCTGCAGCCCAGCTGAGACTAAGCTCGAAATTCACTTTGACAATGGCTACAAGCCCATAAGTACAGCTGGTAGGTGTGGATTTCTAGCTGAAAAGACCATTTACTCATTTTGCCTGGTAGTTTAGAAAAAAGAACACCACATATTTAAATCTAATTTAGAGTCTGTTTATCATTATTGGAGTAAAACTTCATCACTCTTCTTATCACTCTTCTTTCTCAGGATTAAAAAAAAAAAAACCAAAAGTTCTTCCGTATTCTTGGATTTGAGGTTTTTGGCTTTTGGGTTTTTGTTGTTTTTTTTTTTTTTTTTTTTTTAGTATAGGGTTTATCAGTATAGTTCCTACAATATGTTGAAAATGGGAAAGTAAGTCCTTTCCCTCCTGTTTACCAGATTTAACTGAGTGCTCCACAGTGTCTGAAGCATATGATCTGGGAGAGAATGTTAAGTTGAATGATTATGTGATGTAAATCACATTTCTATACCTGCATATTGGCTTGTAATTTGTTCATATAATTTACCCAGAATACCAAGACGTTTCTATCTGAATTTCCTAGGGTGAGTTTAAAAAAGAACCAGTACAAAATTTCTCAGTTCTCACCTGAACTCTCCATGCCATAATTAACATTTGCTTAATGGTTGTTTGCTTTATTGTACTTTCTGGAAATGTAAGTTGCATAATCTGCATTTTCAGAAACATTGGTAGCACTTTTTATTTTCTGTTTTGAATAATTTTATATTAGCATGAATATGTATGTTTTCTTCATTGTGGCTATCAGGACTGTGCTCATATTAACAGAAATCCTGTAAGAGGAATATACCTGATGTGATTCCGAGTTGGGACGATTTTTAATTTGGAGTAATGTTTGAAACAGCAGCCAAAAAATATAGTGGAGCATGCACCTGCCTGAGGACTCGTGTTTGTCTTTTTAGGCTTTTAGGATCTGTTATTTGTGTAACTCCTATGGAAACAGGGAGCCAGTTGTGACACGATATGACAGAGTGCCACTGAATTCAAAAGCATATGACAACGTAAACAAGTGGAGGACTGATCTGTTGATTTTCAGATGTGCTACAGCTAACAAGCAATCCTAGAGCTTTCCCTAGGGAAGCCTGTCCATTTTGTGAGATGAAATTGTTTTAATCCTTGAGTGCACCTCTGTCTTCTAACAAACACCGTAAGTCACCTATATTTCCAGTATATATGTACCGCTTTTCTGGAAAAAGGATGGTGGCAAAGAAATTTATAATAATACTCTGAGGCTCATCTTATCTTGAAAGATATGAAATTATTTAGCTCTAGAGGCTGAAAAATCCCAGACTTTTACTGCATTTCAATCTCAATCCATTACCCCCCACCCTTAAAATGAATAGTTTGCAAAAATCTTCATTGTAATTCAAAAAGAAAAAGTTTCAAACTCTATTATTTTAGGCAGAATTCTCAAAAACCTGAATGAATGCACACATACATACAGAGGTACACATCAGATTTTAAAAATTAGGAAAGAAAATTGGATGGTTAAGGTAATTTCTTGATCTCAAATTGCTCTTTCTAAATACATTGCTTTAGATGGGCAGTTTTCCTCTTTTGCATGGTTTCTAGCTAAAGCAGTGTTTGGTTATAGCAGCTACTTGGCGGAATTCTTTCCAGCTATCCTTAATATGAAAGTTTTATTAGTAGGTCAGTCATTATGCTTTCAAAGCTCAGTTATGAAGAAGGTGAGTGTAAATATTGTTTTTCTGCTTTGCTTTTTCTTACCCTTCTGCAAAAAACAAGGGTAGCATAGGAAAACTTCTGTGAGTGAATCAGGCTGATTAAGGGTACAGCCGTTCTCATACCCCAATGAGATCACATGAATGTAACAGGGAAAAGAACAAAAAGGTTTCAATTCTGTTTAAAGGGAAAAAAAATCAGAGCGTAAATAAACTATCATAATAAATATGTTTTACAATATTCTGCAAAATAGTCTTTAATGTTCCTAAGTTAAGGTTCTTTCATTTTACCACTTCTCTTGCATTTTGCATGGTACTGTAGCTGAAAAACATTCTTTTGTTAATGTAACCTCAATGCTGAAGTAAACCATGCCACAAAGCCCTCAGTTTTACTGTAGCTCAGGCAACAAACCCAGAACACACTAGCACTGATTTACCATGGTTCTAATCAGCATTTCGCACATGGAAAACTCACCATGTGTTTCAGAACCCTTTGACACTCATCTCTTTCTAATACAAGTGCCTGTTTCTCCCTCTGCTGGTTTCAGAATAAACGCCTTGTCAAAAAAAGAATTAGATTTTGACAGCTTTTTTCCTATGGTTAATTGAGGTGATAGATACACTTGACATTTATCTCAGCACAGAAAAGAAGATTAAGACATATTTTTCTACATGCATTCTCTGTATTAGAGGAGGTCACTTTCCAGGGTCTTTTTAATATGCCTGTGCAATTAATAGTGGTGATAATTCCGCTCCATATCACAGTGTCTTTAAAGTTCTCTTTCAAATTGACAGATAAAACTCTCTCTTCTGTATATAGGAGTTGAATTAGACTAATCTTTTTCAAGTTTGCCCTCCAGGCCTTCCCTCTCACAGTCGTGAAAATTAATACTGTCTGAAAAATACAAAGGATATCATGCTAACTCACTTAGTTCAAAGAAAATGAAAAAAAAAATCATCATATTTCAGATTCCTTTAATTATTCCCACTATATTTTTGAGGGCATCCCCCTAAATTGTTACTTTTACAGTAATGCGATTTGAACGTTCCACTTGTTAAGTGTCCAATCATACTGTGCAGTGGTTTCTCTTCCTTGTTGTAATACAGAGTGGCTTTCTTGATTTTCACAGGAGTTACCAGATGAATGTAAAGTTTAGATGCCCTAGCTTATGTAATATGGTTATATAATAATAATTTCCAAAGTAGAATTAATTAATGCATTTCAGAAGACCGCTGATTAATTCACACAGTTAAACCCTCTTAAGCAGAGTTATTAAAAGATCAAAGCCCACATATCACCCTTTCATATCCACAAAAAGAGTGCAAGTATTCAAAGTCTGCAGTTCACACATGCACCGTTTTGGGTTAAGGGCTGCTAGATACGCTTCCTGGTTAACATTATTATTTTAAAGCTTGATGTCTTGCATAGACATGCTAGAAGGTAATAGAATAATATTTTCAAATATGTGGGTTTTTTCTAGGTCTGTTGACATATTATATCTGCATTAATTACTTGGGTTTGATATAAATACTTATTTCACTTACTTCCTTTCCTGTTTTAAAATTATTTTCTCTATGCTAAAAGGTTCAGTGAACATGCTAGGTAGACTCTGTCCTCTGAACATGTTGCCTTTGGACAAGGCTTAAAGCTACAGCTAGATCAAGGAAACTAAAATGTTGAATATTAGATTACAGACTGTATAAATATGGTAATGTTCTTGCAGATAGGAATGTGTGAACCTTGGGAGAGTTGTATAAATCCAAATTATTCCAGCTGGTTTCCTCACAAAACTCTTGCTAGGTCTTCACATTGCTGGTGATACTAATAAAGACGTAAGAGAAGTGTTGAAAGATGAAACATTCGGTATGGATATGTTGTCACTCCACTTTTTAAGTTTAATTTTCAGAAAATATCTTCATTTCTTTTCACTGAAGCTTTATAGTTATTGACTCAAAAATTTGGCAGACTATTTAAGTGTGTGTTTGGTTGGTCCCTTCTGGGAAAAACAGATGTGTGAAAGTTCTTTTGATGTGGAAAGTATTTAAGTATTTATTTTTTTCTTTTACATTTTTGGTTGAAACCTGTTTTGCTCTAAGTTCTGATTCTGCAAGAAATCCTACAGCTATAGTAATGCAACCAGCACAACAGTCCATACTTGGAAGCTGGAGTCCTTATATTCTTCTTACAAAACATAGCTGTTCTCCATTGTAGATCTGCACAAAATACTCTGATCAGAAGTTCTTGGCTAACTTATTATCTTCAGACTCTTATTCCTCGATAAGTGTGTTTGCAAAAATTTTATTTTAATCCAGAGTTTCTGTTGGATTTTTCTATAAGTGTTTCTTGAAAGAAGTAATATTAAAATTTGGAGTTAATAAAAGTATTTGCATTCCAATTGTCACTTCTTAAAATCTGTGTTTCCAGTGGATGTTCATCCATTTCATGCTCCTGAAGAAATTAACAGGACTTTGACACATATCTGCTTGCTGCGCTTTCCATGGAAATAAAACTTTGAATTGGGTTAATATACAAATATCATCTATGTGTTTAGGTATAATATATCTGTATATACACACATATGTTGTGAGGAAAGGTAGTTATTTTCTATGGATTGAAATGGACAGAGCTGGCGTAGCTTTTTAGAATTTTGATGAATGAGGGACGGTCAGTAGCAAACCCCCAATCTCTCCATTCAAGGATCTATTTGCTGCCTGCCTGCTGTAACCTGAAAGTTTAATTATAAAACTAAAAATCTACTTTTGTTTGTTTATTAAATAGGTTTGGCATTTTGCAGTCAATGTAAAAATGCGTATTTTCATCTGCAGAAAAATATATTTGTTATAGAAATCTATCTTGTTTTTAAGAGTTATGTTGTGTGTCTGAGCTTCTTCAGTGCTGAAAATATCTGGGATCTTCTTTCCTAGCTTGTCAAACAAAAAGCTAGCTGTTTGAGACATATTGTATGGGGACATACTGTATTAATTATACCGGATTTGAGATACAGTCAACACTGTAATGTGTTGACTTGCCAATGCACCTAAACCTAGGAATAGTAGGGATTTGGAGAGACCCAACAAGAGTGCAAGCCATCTGTTGATAACCCATCAAAACTGTTCAGTGTGGTTAGTAAGTATCTGCAGGCTTCCCCTCTCACCCTAGAAACTCCAGACAAAATTTCACTGTTACTGACAACAGGTTTTTCCTACTGCTTCTCTTGCCCATGTAGTATGCCATTTTATTTCTGCATTGAGGTGGGGAGGGTGTTGGAATGTGGGGTTTGAGGTTTGAAGTTTTTTTGTGTGTGTCAAAGGATTTTTAATTTGTGTTTGTCTGTGATTGTGGGGTTTTTTTGTGTGAGTGTTGGGGGGTGGTTGGTGTTTTGACTTGGTTTTTTGTGGGTTTTGGGGAGTTTTTTTTTCTTTTGTGGTTTGTTTATATTTTTGATTGTGGGAAGATATATATATATATATATATATATATGTATATATTTTCAAACCAAGTGTTCTCTCCTTAACTTTTTAGCAAACTAAAACATTTGGGAATGATACAATCTCATGTGCTTATTCTTAGAACAAGAGCTAAGCACAGGAGCCCTGAAATACTTTGGGGTCAAGTTCAATTCAAAGTTGATACAACTAAGAAGTACATATTTTAGGAAATTACCCTTTGCTCTATTTAATTAATATGATTTAGTAACCTACTGGTTCATTTAGTCCTTTGATTTAATGCCTGCAGAAAATGTTCTCATTTGCCAATACCTTAGCGTTACAAAAGTGGCTGATGCAGGAAGCTATATTTTCCTAGAATATTTTTTGTCCCCATGCCCTACCTCTAATAGTTAATTATATTCCAAGATGAATGTGTATTCCTTCCCCAGTCATCCAGTCATCCCCAGATTTTACTAATGCTGCATTCTCTGTTGGGTTTTGAATGCATGTGTCAAATCGCTATTCAGTTATATTAACCAATATGTAGCATAGAACCTTGTGTGTATGTTTATTGAGGTTCTCAATTCTCAGGTATGAGAAAATTAAAAAAAGATTGGGTATTTTTCAATGGTGTGTTTTAAGCACAATACATACCTGGAATTAGTATGTGTTCAGTACTTTTTTATTTACTGTATTAGTAGATGTTTCCTTCACTTTTTGTTTCCAGCTGTCAGGCAAAAAGATACACCTCTACTTTGTCATGCTCCTACTTTGTAAGCAATGTTGCCAGAGATAGTCTTTGTGCTTCTTGTTCACTATGGGATTGGTATATTGTATCAAAGTAAGACAGGCTCTTTGCACTTAGTGATTTAGTATTAGCTTTAAAGTTTTTAATGATGGTTCATGTCTTTCAACAGAGAAAGGCAATTGCTTCTTCTGATGGATTTAAAGGGTGCAAAGGGATAGGCCACATCTTAAAAAAGAGAAGACAAATTTCAAATATCCCTGGAGAGGTCAATAGCTGTCTCTTAAAACTCTGGAGATGCTGAAATTCTGAACTTCTATCATTAAGTGCCAGATCCTTTAGTGGCCATTGTCAGGTAACCTTCTTTAATTAGGGAAGTCTGAGGTCACAGAAGAGCAAAGTGTGCAAAACCATAATGCAAAGATATCTCTGGGTCCTTTCACTTCCCTTTAAATGATTAAACAAAAAACTTGCAGAAATTAACAGGAATTATTATATCCATGACCAGGAAATGTCCATCTTGGAGCCCTATTTAGGCATTTGTTAACCATTCTTGATATAACTTCAAAATTATGTGGTAGCAATGTGGTTAGTATCAAGGTTCCAGTACAAAAAAATATTTAAGTGTTGCTACTGTCAAAGAATAAGCTAAGTTTTTAAGGCAGTCACAACTACTTTTTATCTTTGTGGTCAAATTATGGAGCTTCTCAATAATTATTTTATGCTTTTCATTACTTTATGTGCCTCTCTGCCTTAATAAACAAGCAGCGTGGTATTACTGATCAACTGATGCTGCAAGTGCTTAAGCTGCATGTACAAAATTTATTGGCTTCTGTTCCTCAATGAAAATGTGCTACTGCTATCTGTTTTTCTAAATAAAAAAATAAATTAGGTTTGAGAGAGAGGGATTGTCTTGGGACACCTGGAAACCATGAATCCCAACTCTTCTACTGAATTACTATGCATGTTTTTTCCCAAGTCATTTCAGTGCTTTATTCTTCAATTTACTTTAAGAAATGTGGTAATATTGCTTGGCAGAGCTGTAACAAGTTTAGGCATTTCTGTACCATAAGATAGAAGGTACTATGTAAGGATAAAGTATTGCACATTCTCTCCCAAAACCAGGTGCTGGTACCATCTCTGTGGCGCTTTGAAAACATTAATCAATTCCTTACAATACTTGTAAGCAACATCTTTAACTTGATAAACACTAAAATAGATGACAATAGAAGTAATTTTATTTCACCTCCTTTTGGAATTAAATAGCCCTGAGATTTGAGGTATCATGTGTCTTTTACTTAGGGTTTAAAAAAAACCTAACAGATGCAAGAGATGTTGTTACCATTTGTTTTCTTGGTTATATTTAAAACCTGGTTGTGAATCTGGCCAAATGGGAGTCCATCCACTCAAATTAGTCTGAATTCCATTGTGTCTCCTGGTACCCATCCACCTCTGCAGGGTGGCATGGAGCAAACAGCTGCCTCAGTTGTACCTCCTCAGAAGGATTTAAGGCTAGGGGTTGGGGGAAGAGGAAGGTAAATTTTTCTGTAGCACAGCAGAGGGCAAGATTATGTAGTGTTTTGTACTTTTCCTTATGATGACAAAGCATAGTTGTGTGGTTCAGGGTGCCCAGCCCAAGCCAGCGTTTCAGGGCAGACAGAACTGATGCTGTGGCTGCCTGGCTCCAGCCCATCCTCATGTCCAAAGCAGTATCACTGGCATGGAGTAGGGGCTCTTCTTATAAACTATATGTAAAAACTATCATGTACAAATGATCCCATGGGGCTTAGTTCTATGTTGAAGTAGGTATACAGTAATACAGAAGATGGGGTTTATAGCTGCTGCTTTTCTGGCATGGGACATCAGAGAAAGGAGGGGAGAAAAAAGGGATGCAATGAAAATTAAAAAAAAAAAAAAAAAAGAATTAAAAAAGAAAGATGAAAGAAGAAGCTTCTCTAGCCTCTGTCCCAAATCTCTCCAGAAATCTGGTGGGTGTATGTTTGTTTGAACTGAAAAATCCTGTTTTGGCAAAATGTTGGCTGAGGTCTCCCTATTAGTCTGCCTTGATGAAAAAACAGATGTTAATATCTCAAGCTGGCAGATGTTCATCTATCCAATAAAATTCCTTCTGTTGGAACGATATCAAGGAAAGAATGCATAGGGTGAAGTTTTAACTGTCCAGTGCTGGTTAAAGTGGTAAGCTGTAGATAAATATAACATGTTCCAGCTTTGATGCAGGCATAGACACTCCCAAGGACCATGATTGTTTACTTTCTACCGTGTTGCTTATTTGCTGAGAGGAAAAATAGAGCAAAACTTTTATTTACTACCTAATTCAGGAAATAGTCTTGAAATAGAACAGTTATCTTTGCAAACAAAGCTTTGCTATGTTTTTTAGGCTTAAAATGTTGTTTGCTTTTCAAAAATGGGCTGAAACTGGAGTCTTAAGATTGTTTTGGTTTGTTTTTTTAAAACAAAAGGTGTTTCAGATTAAGTAAAATATTTAATTTTGAGTTAATTTTTTGTTGCTGTTCTGTTTGGCACATCACTGGAAAAAATAATTTATTTACATAGGTGTATTTGGGAATATTTCAGGACAGCATAATGATGTCTCAGTGATTTTTACACGATGAAGTTCAGATCCCTTAAATGAAAGATGCCAAAACTGTAGCCCATATTGCCTTAAGGACTTTTTTTTTTGGATTCGAGTCAAGAATCTGTTTGTCGTATTTAAAGTTGTCATCATTCTGGATGCCCTATTCACACCATCAAAATCTGCTTGAAAAGTTTGACGCTAGAAGTTGTCCTTCCAAAATCAACTACTTAAATTCTTTTCTGCCATCTTGAGGAGTTTTGTCAGTGTGCTCTGAGATGAAATTCTAAGCTCATTTTGCCAACAGGGGCAAGACTGACAATTCTCACTTTCAGACTTGATGTCAATCTTTGCAGCCAAAAATCTAGTTTATTCAGCTCCTTGCCTGTAAGTGCTTTCAGATCTTCATTTTTGTCTTTTGGATTATTTTAGTTGTCTTCTTTCATTTCAGAGCTGTATATAATTTTTAGAGATCTTCAAGTATACAAGACTGACAACAGAAATGATCTTGCAGTGTAGCTATATCAAAGGATGCTGAAGTGTTCTGCAGTGATTGCTTATCTTATAAGCAGATCAGCACCGTTGTTCCTGTTTTACACATGCTTAAACAGGTGCAGTAGTTTGGTTAAAAGATTCTGGCATATTTATATCTTATTTTAAGAATAGGTTTGATCTGGAGGTGAGTGTATGAGCTTTCATTGCGATCCAGATTTTTGATGAATGGTGGTTAAATCTGCTGTATTGCCCGCAATTAAAGATCTTCATTAAAGATGTGGCCAATGATTTGTCCTAGGCTACTTAACACCTTGCTACACAAGGCCTTTTTATGTTGGGTAATCTGTGTTTTCAGCCTCGGAATGTGTCCCATGAGGATGCTACGCTTTAGGACCAGCCCTCTGTTGCATTGTACCCTCAGGGTTGTGAAGTGGAGTGTCCTGAATGCCTCCCTGATGCCTGAAGTCAACCTTTTCATTATCTGCTTATAAACCAGTAACCTCAATTTATTTCTGTATTTAGAAAGCATAAACACTAGTAGTGCACCTTTTATTCAGAAATAGTAGCTGATAAATTTTGTACGTGGTGCTCAAACACTTCACACTGCAGTACCGTTTTTCTTGTTGATAAAGGCATGGTGGCATTTAATGTAATGGAAGTCGTAAAATCATTATGAAAAGCTCCATAATTTGATCGGAGAGAGAATCAGTTTTGAATACTCACTGGTTAGCCGGGGCTCATACCACACAATTATTTTAGGGCACTTAGTTTACTACATGACAATATATTTTCTTCAATCACAGGTAGGCTTACCTTGCATTTTATTTGGAGACTCGTGTACTGTATTACACGGTTATTGGTTTCCAGCTATGCCACATCTTTTAGTGAAGACAAGCAAGTTTTAAAGTCATTGCTACAGAATTAATGTTATTGATCAATAATAACTAAACATAGCTGGATTTTTGTAGTGCATAAAGGCAATATTGTGATTCAATTTGATTTCCTTATGTATCTTAGGCAATGAAACTTCACCTAGGAATTCCTGCATTGATGGTCTTAATTTGCAGCTAAATAAGATCATACATTTCAGAAATTTCTACAGCTGTCTCGCTGGCTGCGGTCAGGTTTACTGATCAACATGAGCTCATGGTTTGTAGAAAAAATATTTCCTTGCATAGCTTTCATTTTTCTTATTACTGAAAGTGAGTACATATTGTTAGCAGTCACAATTATACAGACATTCCCAGATTTTTCTTGCCAGTTTTCCAATGAAAGTCTAGCTCATCTTTGCAGCATATGCTTGTCCCCTGATACCCCGACTCCATATTCCTGTAGGAACTTCAGGGCTGTTTCTGGAAACTACATGCATCCAGTGTCCCAAAGGACTAGAGCCTGCATGTGTTCCAAATTATGGGTGCCAAGATGAGAGGGAGTCTTCATTTTGTTTGGCTGCTCTCGACCAACATGATCAATGTTTTTATCGTCTTCATATTGCATAGAGTTTTCCTACTCTTCTTTAACTTTGAACACCTTGAAAATCTCTCTGTGTTTTCTTTCATGTTCTGGTGTACTTTATCAGACCTGACTGCAAGAGGAAAATAGGGCAGGTTTCTTTGAGGAAAAATATTGGAACAAATTCAGTGAATTGATTCAACCACAGGGGAAACTAACATTGCAAGATGATGAAAGGTCTAGAGCACAAGTCTTATAAGGAGTTGCTGAGGGAACTGGGGTTGTTTAGGCAGGAGAAAAGAAAGCTGAGGGGAGAGCTTATTGCTCTTTACAACTACCTGGAAGGAGGTTGTAGCAATAGGGGGTCTGTCTCTTATTCCAAGTAACAAGCTATAAAAGAAGAGGAAATAAGCTCAAGTTGCACCAGAGGCAGTTTAGATTGGATATTAAGAAAAACTTATTCACCAAAAGAGTTGTCAAGCATTGGAACAGGCTGCCCAAACGTGCGGTTGAGATGTGGCACTTAGGGACATGGTTTAGTGGGAGTTCTAGGTTAGTTCTAGGTTCTTAAAGGTGTTTTCCAATCTAAACAACTCTGATTTTAAGTGTGACCAGAATATTGTGACTAGCTTCTTTCTGCACCCATAAGAGTTAGAAATCAAAACAAGAGGCTAGGAGTGAAAAATTAGAATTAGCTGTACAAACTGTGAATTGTAACATATAAAAGTGATATTGTGAAAAGAGTCAGGGCCTTGAAGGCACTGGCTGTCTTTGCTCAGCCTCCCCAGTGCTTCCCTTCACCCTTCTCCCTGCTCATGGTCCAGGGACAACCAAGCCAGGCCTACCCATGGGCCAACCTGTCTCCATCCCCAGGGAGATGCTAAATGCCTGTGGCTGTGGCAGCTCCCCTGGTCCTCCCCTGTTACCCTGCTGCTGGCTGGGGTGATGGGGCTGACCCTGGCGGCCAGACCCTATCTTGCAGCCTCAGAGAACTGCCATTATGCCTTTTACCCTGGGGAGGCCCCTGCCCCTGCAGCGCCCTGGCAGAAAGCAGCAGCCTGGTATCTTGCTGCCTAACTGTGTGATAATGGAAGCAATAAACCAAATAATTCTCTAATGATTAGAAGAAAATATTATTTGAGAGGTCTGAGCTAGTGTCAGCTAGAGATGGAGGAAGCAAATATAGAGCTGCCAGTCTCGTGCTGAAACAGGCTGCTTAGGAAATTGTAATGTGACCTAAAAGGGACTTTTGCTGCTTTTACTCTAATTTTCTATACAGCAATACTGGTTTCTAGCATTAATCATTCATTCTCTCTAGCCTGTGTAGCTATAATCTTTGTAAATATTTCAAAATTATGCTTTATGCATGCTGCCTTCATTTGTTAGGATTCTGACAGTGGCAGTACAGCAAAGGAAGCTGGCAGATGCAGATGTATCACTGGTCATCTACCAGCCAAATAACTGATTTCAAAATCAGTCTAAAAGTAAAAATTTTGTGCTTGTTTTTTTTTTTTTTTTAAACACTTAATATTGTTACTTGGTGGGAGGTCCTTGCATATGGCGTTTATGACTAATACTATTCCTTATTTAGAAAGCAAGCATTGATCTAAATTGTGTGCAGTTAAGGACATATGTAAAGTACTGCTACAGTAGTTTGGAGCCAAGTTTTTCACAGTGGTACACAGTGGTAGGATGAGAGACAACAGCCAGAAGTTGAAATATAGCAGTTCAGACTAGATAGAAGGAGAAACTCTTTCCCTTGATGACAGTGAGGCAGTGGTACATTTGCTCAGAGCAGTTTCCAGCCTTGAAGGTTTCAAGACCTGACTGGATCAAACCCTGAGCAACCTGGTCTGATCTCATGGTTGACCCTGCTCTGAGCAGGAGGTTGGACATAGTGACTTCCTGAGCTCCCTTCCAAGCCCAGTTATGCTATGACCCTAAACAAAATAGTGTGATGAGAGACTTCACCCTTCCTCCCCCCAACTGTATAACAAGCTAAGGTGGAAATTCATTGTAAGAAAATTAATACGTTGTTGCTCTACTGTAGGTTGGTCTCCTACCTTAGCTATATAATTGCATTGCTTTTCCTCTGGTAAATATATGAGAGTATGCTATGGACAAATTCCTGTAAGATACTCTGTTAGCTGATTTCCAGCTTCTTCAGATGCTGTCTTGCATAGGAAAAATACATAACTGTCTTTTCTTTTAAATTCTGAGAAGTTAAGGGAAACCTTTGGGGAATGATGCACAACTTTTCCTCATTTTTATAAAATTAAAACTAATGAAATTCTCTACCTCTGTCTTACAAAAAAAAATCTGGAATGGAAAAAATGCCATCTTCAGAAATCCTCTTTCTCTTTTGCTTGCTTTCTTGACAAATATTCCTAAAAGGGAAATGAGTTTTACTATGCATAAGTTTCACTTTATAGTTGCAGCAATTTTCTTAATTTAGGATAATTATCATATACCTTGATATGTGCCAAAGGCATGCAATGGCCAAGCACAGGTCTGTTTCCTTTAGCCCTATTGGAACAGTTACTGGAGTTCCTGGTGTTTCTGTAGCCTGGGGAAGGAGAGACGTTTTTCTGCTCCTTCCCTAGCTTTATGTCAGCAACAACTAGCAAAGGGCACTAAAAATTCTTATTCTAAGAAAATGTTTTTGAATTCACTGTTTCTTTTGCTCCTTAGGATGTTGAGTGCTCACCCTCACTTTCCCCGTTCTCCCAAGCCTCTTTCCAAGAAGACCTAGTATCAAAGTCAAAAATGTTTGAGTTGGATCTCAAAGCTTGGAAGATGCTTTAGAACTTAAAATTATGTTAGATCTTAACATTATTGATTCTTTACTCAGGGCTTGTAAAGGAAACAGTTTTCAGAGATAATACAAGTGTTGAAATGCTCTTTCGTCTTTGAAAGTATTTCATAGAGCAAAACATAGGCTAAACTATTTCTGGGCCCTATGCTTTCTGCTCTCTTGAAATTAATGTATAAAATCCTCTAAGCAGGTTGTTAATCTTCTCAGTGACAGTAAATGTCTTTGCAGGGTGTGAGTTTAACAAATCCTATAACTCAAAACCTCTTCCACAAGAACACTTCAGCATTCCATGTTGAGCTGATATCCTACAGGCTTATACACTTCATTTCATTAAGAGTATTTTCTTGGGTTGGTAATCTATCCTTTTATGAATTATCTGTCCTCCCAGGTTATACTCCTACAAGACCTAGCATGATAGTCACAAATAAAGATGACAAAACCCAAAGCTTAGTTATGTTACCAGAAAGTAAAACCATCCTGTCCAAAATACTTTCATTTTTTATGGGGTCTGGAAGGCTATTGAATTGAGTGACAGCCTCCCTGTGATATTTTTCTTCTTAGAAGCAAATCCATGTTTACTTATACTTTCTCTTAATTGGACAGCTGAATTTAACTTCTGTGGTGCATTAAGTTATGTAATTAAGAGTTGATTAAAGATTTGGTTTCAGTTTAGAACTCAGCCTGAAGAAATCTAGTCTTCTAATAAAATTTATTGCATTGCTCTATTTTATTCTAATTTTGTATTTTCCTAAGACTGTATTGAATTAAAAATCCTGGGTGTAACTCTGTGAATGTTTGGGGCTGAAATATCTGAGACTTCCTGTTAAAGCATATTATATCCCTGACCCCTGTTTCTGCAGTTGTAGAAACAGATGAGCAAACAAGTCATATGGAAAATGGATCAAATGTCTACTAAGGTTCATTAATGACTATGCAAACAATAAAAAAAATAACATAAAGAGACCAGAATATTTTATTACAAAGACTGAGTAAGGAATGTGTGAAGCATAAATTTTTGAAACGTGGAGGTAGGACAGTCTCTGGCAGACTCTGAAGTTCTTTGGCAGAAACTTTACCAGATCATACTAGAAACTTTCACGTGAGAACAGCCTACAAAAGAAGAAAATGTCAGGGCTTACATTGTTCACTGATGATGGTAAATCCTGAACATAAAGGAATGCTGAAACTGGAGAAAAAAAAATGGAGGTGGATTGCCTGGAATTTTTTTAAGTGGACCAAAATGAAGACTTAAATAAGAATAAAAAGCAAGTGAATACCTGACAAAGATGGATGCTATTTCAGATCTATACTAAAACTACGCAAAGTTTGAAGAGGCAGGCCATAATAAAACAAAAAAAAAAAAAAAAAAAAGGAAAACCAACACAGGAACAATCAGAAAAATATTGAAAAATATTGTGAATACTCACTTTCTTAGGGGATTTCTGAATGACTGAGCTGGACCCTTCTTTGCTGAAGGTTGTTTTATTTCCTCAAGCAATAATAGTAATTTACATACCTGCAGCACTTCTTAAAACCAAACTATCTTCAATAGCTTTGCAAGCAATATCCATGGTCAATGAAACTCAAGGCGACATGAAGATGTATGCACACAATGGTTTAGCGTATATAAAAGAATTGCTTACCAAAAAAACCCCCCAAACCAACAAAAAACAAAAAAAACCCTGCCTTCAGGTTTTCGTGTTTAAAGGTAATGTTTTCTGCATATACTTATGGGTTAAATACTGTTTCCATGTTTTTAGGTTCTGCTGACTCAATAAAGAGGACATGCAGACTACACATACTCTTAAGGTTTTTCTAGTTATTGTTGACGAATTGTAAGTTGATTGAACTGTGTCCTAACATTAATCATGGCAATGACTGTGATGGTAATATTCCATCAAAATACAGAGACTGACAAAATGGCTGC
This sequence comes from Nycticryphes semicollaris, assembly GCA_013400055.1. Lineage (NCBI taxonomy): Eukaryota > Metazoa > Chordata > Aves > Charadriiformes > Rostratulidae > Nycticryphes > Nycticryphes semicollaris. The sequence goes on along the minus strand of VXBJ01005380.1, from coordinate 845,436 downwards.
TGTAGAAGGAACGGAGTGCACCATATTTAGAGGCATTCATAAACATTACTTGTCTGTGACAAGAAAGTATATAACTCTTACCCAGGTTCACCCGTAACATCTCTGCCAACTGAAATGTCTCATTTTAGCTATTATCTGGATAGTTGAACTCAATGTTTTCTTGGAAAGAGAATACTTTTTGCTCTGCACTGCCAAAAATGCTCTATTAGTTGGAAAACAAGAATACATGAAAATATAAAAATACCTTATATTTGCATGTTTTGCATTTAGCTGTCTACTAAAATATGTTGGTTTTAATGATGACTTCAGGAGATGCTTTTCTGTTGACAAATAGAAGACAAAAGCAGCTATCTACTTTCAGTGAATTGCCTGGTTTGTACATTGTATGTGCTGAAAAGTGTACAATGTGTAAATCAGCATTTGATCTTGAAGACTGTGTAATGAAAGTTTTCAATAATTTGTTTTCTTATCTGCAGGAAGTTTCTATACAATAGAAAACATTTATTTTGTCAGCTTTCAATATGTGAAAATGCTGAGAATATATCCTCACAAGGCAGTTATTCAGGTTGTGTTGGAGAGATGTTTCTCTTAACAAACTACTTTTTTTTCTTTTTTTTTCTTTGATGACATCTAAAAATTTTTTGTGATGCTCTTCAAATCCAGGTAGTATAAAGTAATTTTTCCTGAATGCCTGTATCTTCATCATTGTGGGATAAGTTACAGGAAAGTATTTATTAGGAATTTCTTTTGGTCATAAGTTTAATTGGCAGTTAGAGACAGAACAAAAAATTACAAAGCAATTACACTGTAATTATGTATGTAATTATTTTTAACAAAGTGAAACTTTGAAGTGTGAATATGGACACTAGTATGAGGAATATATTGTGTGATACGGATCATGCTAGTCCTTCAGAGCCTTAGTAAAATAAAAGGTCTGATGTCCTAGCCTCAAGTATTGTCTTTTCAGTTTCTTTAAACTCCTGTAAAATATTCTTTCCTTGAGGAAAATATATTTGTAAGTAACATTTAAACCCCAAAATGAAGTGTTGTACATGACCTTGTGAAGGTCTGTATTCCTTTTTCATGGAGCTAATGGCTTTAGAATTTGGCCTAACTGAAGATGAACTGATACCTAGTTATTGTATCTAAAATTACATCAGTCTGTCTTCTCATTGTCACCTCTTGCTTGTATAATGTGGTATATACTCTTAGAGTTATCACCTACTGCTCAGTCCCAGTAGTGGGGTATTGGAAGTTTTAGAAACTTTAGGTCAAGTTTATTACTGTTATATTTCAGTTGAAGGTGAAGAACAATTTAAAAATATTGAATAAACTTAATAAAATTAAATTATTTGTTTATTTGAAATTAAAAACATGCAGGCATTTTCTTTTAGGGAATAATTTTTTCTTTTAAAAATACTTTGTCTTTATGGGTGTAATTTTTTCTCCACAATTGTAGCTTTTTAATTCCAATGTTACTACAAATAGATATAGAAAGGAATAAGAATTGCTTTGCTGTAAGAGCTAAAATATGTTTTTTGTAGTGTAAAACTGATTTTAATGCTTTCTAATTTAGGAACAAACCTTTATTTTTTCTACTGTTCCCATACATACATAAATATCTCAATAAAGCATTAATCTTAACGTATAAAAAACAAAGATCCTTTATTCCTTCAGTGAAAAATATCTCCTGAAAAGTTGCCTCCCTGAAAACTGTTTCATCTATCAGAAGAACTCATGTTTTTAAAATGGAAAGCTGTTTTGACAAAAGATATTCAACCAGCTCTACTACCAAGCAAAATTCAGTGTTTTGAGAAAATGGGTGTTCTTCTTGATAATATGTTTTAACAGTGAGCTATTGAAGTAATTTCAGGCATGTGGATATTTTTTTGAAATAGGCATCCCACATGTGAAAACCAAACCATGCTTTTACTTGTACTGTTTCTGGATATACCAAAGATTATACATAGCTGTAATTTGATTGCAGTACTATGAAAATTATCATACAGTAGTTTAATTTATGGCAATGTTTAGAATGCATACACTTACATATCCTGCAGAAAATCAATCTAATCGTGTCATGCGACTGCATCATAATAGATTTCCTAGCTTACTAGGGTTTAATGTCACAGCATTTTTTTTAAAGTGCTGTAGACTTTTCTACTCCCCACATTGTAGAATGGGAGAACTAAAGAAGGAAAGAGTTAATAACAAGAAGACTTATGAATGTAAGTCAACTGTGGGAAGGAAGCAAGGTATTTTAATTTATAAAAGATTGGTAAATTTCAATCATTTGAATTTACCTGACAAGCTGTTGAAATTAATGCTTATGTAAAACATTTCAGGGTGTTTAAATTGATGCTTATATTAAAAAGTGTGAATGTGATGCTTTTTTTTTTCTTTAATATCAAAGGTGTTATTTATAAAGACAAGAAGTCAAATTCAGTGTGTTTGATTTCAAAAAGAAATTTTCTTACATGTGAATTTGAATTTACATTTCAATCTACGGATAGACTGAAATCTAGTTTTACTCTTTTGCTGACATAAATGGGAATCGTTTGCTGTACTGCCAATTCACACTTCTCAGATGTACTTCCTAAAGTGATCAATTTAGATATTACCCATATAAACTACATTGTGGACAGCTGCTTTTTATATGCAATTACTGTACGGAGAGGGACAAAAAGGCAAGAAAACAGACAAATATTCTGCATCCAAAGAACTGTTCTTTGCTTGAGCACTCGAACCCAACCTTCTTTTTCTAGTGCCATCTAGAGGAGGCACTTTTTTTTCCCTAGTCTCTTACTTAAAAGCTTGGGAAACACCCAGGAGAAGATGGAGTGGTTTTCTCCCAAACCTCAGCCAGGCTCGCCGCCCTGCTCCCAGCACAGGGATTTGAGCCGCCTCCTTGTTAGCGGGGGCGCTCCCTTCTGTTTTGATGTTTTGGTGGTTTCGTGATTGCTACCAATTTCCTGCAGCCAAAACATAAATTTGTCATAACTCTAAGCCTGTGAAAACTAATTGAAATAAATCAGCCGTGACCACTTAGGGCCAATTGTGACGGTTAGAAAAGGGGTAATGGAACATCATAATTAGTTGCTGTTTCACGGTGCTCACCTGAAATTTTTGCACAGATTGGGGCACGCTGGATTGCTTAAGTAAGTATTTGCACGCAAACTAGTGATATTTGATCCACCTCAGTGTCAAGTGCTTCCATAACTTTAAAAATTAAAGAAGTGGAGAGTCTCAAGTGGATTCCAGTCGGCAGTTTGATTCAGATTTTATTATCAGCAATGGGTCTATAATAAGCATGAACTGTCCTCTCAGATTAGCTATGCCTCAGCAACTACCCGCTCTGCATCTCCCTCCTCCCCTGCCTTTCGCTGAAAATGGAAGAGGCCATCTGCAGGCTTTAACTTGCTATTCAAGCTGGCTGCTAGGATTCTGGATGAAACAAGGCAATATATGTGCTTGTCTTCTCACAAAATCATCTTTCTTTCAGACCTGAAAAAATCCCTCTTTGCCCTCCTGCCCTTCACTTTCTCCTCTTCGTGCCCTCTGTGCTCCTAAACATACAGATAGCAGAATGGCAAAGTGGCACTAGGTAGACAAACATGAAATTTAGCCTAATGACTGGGCTTTTCAGTTGAAAACCAGTGGGATTTATCTCCTCCGTAAATAGCAGAATGAATTGTAATGATAAAGCTTTTTAGATACAAACAAAATCCTTAAGCAGCTGCACATACTTGTTTGTTTTGCAGAAATTGCACTTGGTATGCTATTTCAGCTGCCTCACAATTTAGCGGCTTATAACAGCATTGATGAGCTGTATAACAATTTTTAAGCACAATAACTGCAAAAGCCTTTTCTTTGTTTTGGTACTTTCTACAATACTGATAGATTAATTACCATCATGAGTAATCTCTGGTGATCTCCCGTTGGTAAAGTCTGCAACTTATTATTAATAGCCTCTTGTTATGGGCATTATGAACTTGTCACATTTCTTGGTGAGTACGCAAAAATTCTGGAAGTAAAAGAGCTTAAGTGGAGTCTGACAAAAGCACCAAGAATAGCCTGCTTCTAACAGAAGTGAGATTTTTAAGTTCCCTGAAGCCTACATCACTTAGTCATTGTGTGGCATAAGAGGACACTTAAGTTACTGAAGCAGTGAACTCCTTCCAAATTGATTAAAACAATAAATCTGTCAGGGAAAAGAAGATTTTGAAACAACTTAATCCATTACATAGCAAATGGGGAAAACTAGTTTAAAGTGATATCTAGGCATACAAATGCATGTTATCATTTGTAATTAAACATAACTTGCATTAGGAACTCTCATGGCAAACAAGTGTGTTGCCAAATAGAGGGGCATGCTTTAGCTTAGGTAAGGGATCATAAAGGTTGGGGTTTTTTTCATGTGGATGCAGGACAAGTGAAAATTATCTCCGATGAATTCTGATGCTGGTGGTAAAAGCAAAGTTGCGACCTTTTCAATTTTTTTCTCACTCGAAAGTCAGTGTTTATAAAAAGAATGATGGTGTATAAATATGTACATTTGATGGTGTGATTTTCTGTACAAAATACACATTATTTTGTCTTATACAGTGCAAAATAATATAATTTTAAGACTCTAGTCTATTTTATATATATATGGTTTATTTGCACAAAACAAGCTGTTTAAAAGGAAAAAAAAATATCTTTATTCTGAATTTAGGAAACGTGCAAGATCATGTTAGTTTCTGTGAATCATGTTTTCTTCTTGAATAATAAAGTGCACAGTTCCAGAGGAAAAGCTATAATCAATGGGCTGTAGAACTAATTCAACAGACTAAACACTGAGATAGAATTTGGAGGAGATGACAATTTTCAAAACCTATACTTACAAATTTTAGTTTTTCACAGTCAGACCTGTTAAACCCTACTTACTTATCTACTGTCTGAAAGTCTGCTTTCATATATGTTTCACTAAAAATATTTAGTATATGTGAAAACATGAGAAAGAAATGGAGATCTTCTTTACAAAGTTAAATATTATTCTAAATGTTTATCTAGAAACACAGAGTTCTTCTTTCTTTTCCCACTGAGAAAAATAGCATCTCTTGAAAGCAGGGTTCACAAGTATTTTGCTTGAAGATGCCAAAAAACCCACTTGGAGTTAAGTAATGAGTAAACAGTGTATTAAATGCTTCAAAAAACCCAGAAAACAAAGTGAAATGCCCGGGAAGTTGATATATTGCTTATGTATATTATGGCTGTATAAAGAATGAAAAGTCAGGAGACCCATAATATGTTGTGAAAGCTTTGTACTTGGCTTGATGCAATTATTGGTATTCTAAAATGTATTTGCTTTCAAGATACCCCATGCAGCATGCTGAAGAACCATTAGTCATTTATCACACTAATACTCTGCTGCGACTCAGTTCGTATGGCTTCTGGACTCAAATAGAATGGACTGGATGCTGATATAAATCCTGTTCCATTAATTTTGATTTTGTTCTTGAAGCCCTTATTTTATTTTTATTAAAAATACATGACTAGGAAAGCCGATGTTTTATCCTATGAACTAGAACCAGACACTTTGTTTAATTTCCAAATTAGACAGTATTTCTTTTTTGTTATATTGCGTGTGCTAATGGTCTTTAAGTGTGGGGGTTTATTTGGAAAAGCGAGGCAGGCAAGGCAAATAATGTAGAGTGCCATGCCTGTCTTGCTGAACTCTCCCTGGTTTACTGCATTATTAAATATTGCATAAATTATTCAATGTCCTTTATATCAAACAAATATTTTTTTGCAAGCAGTACTGTGTGAACAAATGGGTATTAAGTAAAATCCCCAGACAGAAATGAAATGGTGTTTCTTTTTCATTCCTTGTAAAGAGGCACTGCTCTTTTTTCTTTCCTTTTTTTTTTTTTTAATATCACTCAGACAGTGGAAGGAAAAAATGGTATTATGTGAACTACTCACTTTTTGAATGATATTAAAATGTTCCCTTTCTGAGCCAGCCAGCATGAGTAAAGTACATTACATTCAGGGGAAAAGCAAATGCAGCACGTTAGGTCTGGGCTGTCCTTGGTTGCTTGCTGTGGCAGGTGAGTTGCCCTCACGCAGGCGAGATAGGATGGTTTTTGGTGTTTTGGCAGCAGGAATCCACATAGTATGAGTGTAGCCTCATTAGCTGGTCCAAGCATGGCCACAAGATAGGCAGAGAGAAATCTTGCTGGGAGAAGGAGATAATGTCACACAAAGAATAACCAAACCTATATATTCAACCCTAAGTATCTAATAGCCAGAGGCTTCTTATTTTTATTGGGCTTTTGAATCTTTGTGTGTAGGGCTGTATCATTGGTAGGCACCTCAGGAATGTTCCTCGTGTGAACCTTCCCATTACATGCATGAAGATGACACTCTGGAGTGGTTATTTGTATGTGCAAAAATACCAGCTGGTTCAGGCACCTAGAAAAAGACTGTTACTGTTGGAGAAGGTCTTGAAACAGGGAGGCGTATGGAGGGGGGCGGGGGGAAGGCACCGTATGGAATAAAAATGCTTTTAATGTGCATGGATGGTGGCTGGGGGGAAGGGGTTTTTTGTTTTGTTTTGTTTTGCTTTTTTTAAACAAAGAGGAAGGTTCCCTGTATGAGCACTTGTTCTGAATATTGCGTGGTCAGATTAGGCATGCTGCTCTGAGCAGTTTAAGGAGGTCTGGGAACTTAGTAATACCTTCCTGTGCGTCCCCCGCTGCCCTCCCGCCCTCCCCACCCATAGCAACAGCAGGGCGATGAACTAAATAGCAGAGAAATAAGGAACCAGGGATGAATAATGGCCCCTAATTCTAGAATGAGGAGTTGTGAATGCATTGCTGAGGTTTGTGCATCTTTCCATTTCAAATAACTGGAAACATGTAGGGGGAATCGGGTTGGGGAGAGAGAAGTCAAGGAGTAGGGAGACTCCAGGCTTCATTACTGGATTTTGCTCTTCAGCTTTTCACAAATGAACGGGTTGGTGGAGGGAACTCCCGTCCCTGATCTGTGGAGAGCTGGAAAGGATGCAAAGGTTTATTAAGCTGCTTTTATTGTCACTTAAATTTTCTTTACAAAGGTGTTGGTTTTACAAACAGCAAATCTATGACGTTTGTAGAAAGCAACTTAAGGATTCACTGTTTAGTCAGAGACAATCTGATTGTGATTTTGCTTTATTTTGAGGAGGGGGGTGGCTTAAGCACATCCATGTTTCTGTGTTTGTTTATTCATTTTGCTATGGTTTTCCTTGGAGAAGATGACTGTCTTCAGTTTTAGTCTCTGAAAACACGTGGGGTAGATTTTGTCACTTGGCCTCAGCCTGCCCTACACTGCACGCAATACTATGAAAACCTTTTATATTAGTTGTGCTTGTAGGTGAAAATGAAGTGGTATTGACACATTAGAGGCTGCACCAGCATCCACAGTTTTCCAATTGCATCTTATTAAAATAAATACTCGATTGCCACATATTATTTTATTTCTGAGCAAGAGGCTTGCTGTAGTTGCCGTTATCAACAAAGCCATACTGTACAAAGGGAAGTGTTTATAATTATTTACTGTGCTGCAGCAACATTCGCAGGGTGTGAGCAGGAAGGGGCACCCTCTCTGGTTTCTGTCATGGAAACAGAGGAAATCATAGTCCTGGCTCCTGGAAAGTTTATAGCCTTAAAGCTTGGGTTTTTTTCTCATTAATCCTAAAACATAAGCAATAATAAGTCATTTCTCATGAAGAGAATTTTTCTTTTAATGAAAACACTAATACATCTATTGCATCAGCCGGTTAAGTTTAAAATGATTTCCTAAATTAATCTATTTTGCAATAAGAATTATAATATGGGACAATTTGAAAGGGAGCATAATGAAGGGATCAAGAGCAAGATTTTAAAATAGATAACACAACACTGCTACTTTGGAATTTAATGGAGTTTAATTTCCATGGATATTCAACACTTGGGAAAATAAAATAATATGTTTTGGACTTCTAACTAGACAATGTTGGATCTCCATTGTGGGAAAATTATTCAGAGAACTGTTTTATTTATGTGTTTCACTGGCCACGCTTGGTCTGGTCCTTAACTTCCACCTGTTCCTAGTGATCTCCAGTAGACCTTATTTGATTTCAAAGAGGAAGAGAATCATATTAAAGGCTATATATATGAGCAGCAATTTTAATTTTTTTCCAAATTTAAAAACATAGTTACATTTTGTGGACAATTAATATTGTAGGTCATTGTAATTAATTATTTTCCAGAACTATAGGAAATCTGAAAGCAGTGACTTCTGTCCTTTGTGGAAAATTACTTTATAATTTTCTTGCAGATGAAGCTTTTTTCAAAACAATAGGCTAGTTTAGGACATATATTTTAGAATATATAGTTAGGGCATATGATAAAACTCCTGGTGTCTAATATTTATCATTATTGAGAAATGCTGCAGCAATTGGCTCTTTTTATCTCAGATTTCACTCTGTACGCTTTTCATATGGAAACTCCTGCTGCTAGTTTCTTTTTTAAATGGACTATATTAAACTTCCATAATAACAACTAAAATGTCACATTTTTTTCACATTTTTTTTCTTTCATTTATGTCTTAAATTTGTGCACTTGCTGGATTTTCTTTTTGTTATTTGAGAGTGTGAAAGCTCTGATCCTTTTGCCTCTGCTTTAAAATGTATCTCTAAATGAGATCATACTGTAAATTTGTGGGGTTTTGTGCTACGCTAAAAAAAAGAGGAGGAGGTCTCTTAAAATTATAACGAACTGATAAAGAATCTTGTCCTTCAAATGTTGTGTGTTTTGACCAAACTGATTCTTTGTGGCTTGCGCATATGCAGAATCTCATTCAGCAATTTCAAATGTGAAAGCCAGTAAATGCACTCCTAGCAGACAGGTTCAACTGATATCCAACTTTTTTAAACAAGCAAACAAGACTCAACAAAACAACAACCAAAACCACATGACAACATTTTAAAAAGTACACATAGGGAATTCAAACAATCCTCTATCTATCAACATTCTATTAGGATGTAAATATTGTTGGATTCCAGCTTGCAAGTTGTATTTTGGGAATAGCCTCACATGCACATACAGAATATTTTACAGATTTACGTGCTTTAAAAATAAGTCTCTTTTAATAGGGGGATAAACTGCATTTGGAGTTCAAGACAATACTCTGAAAGCTTTTATTGTTTTTGGTAACAGGTTGAAAACATGGAAAATTTATTAGAAATTATTTGGTTTTGATTCATTTTTTTGTGTAATACCTTTTACTCTTCCTTGTTGTTATTTATTATTTATGTTATAATCTCTATTTTATCAAGAGAAGTTTTACAGCATGTTTTCATTTATAGGAATCAAGCGCGTTTTAGATTTGCCTGAAAGACCAGTGGGAATAAAAAATTATCTTCAGGAATTTGTTATAATTACATTATATCCACATGAGCACCAAAAGAATTTAGCATGATTAATGCTATTATAAGGCATATGAGGGTCAGGAACAATAGTTTGCTCTTGTTCTAAAGAAAATTAAGTACTTTCAAAAGAAACTTAAGAATTGAAACTAGCAAATTTTTTTATGGGTGAGAAAATGGAAACCGTAGTTGTTTTCTTAACTACTTAGGCAGTTGCACAATGAGAAGCTTAATAGTAAGTACTGACAACTTTGATTTAGTTCTGTTGTGGATGAAAGCTGACAAGTGGAATAAACTTGCAGAGAATTATAGAACACATTTTCTTCTCCGCTTTTACTAGTGCGCGTTAATTGAAATGACTCAAAATTTACTCCACTTTCTATCAGAATTTATCTATCACACCCACAACAAAATAACGCTTCTTATGTTTCAAATAGGGTCTTTTTGATGTTGTGTATATTAATTAAGGCAAGGCTTGTGAATTCTTGGATTCTTAACAAAAGAGAAAAATGTATTTTCGGCACTGCCTCTGCTGTAAACTCCGGTTGGTCAGTCCAGCACACTGCTTTGTCCTGCGCTGCTTGATATAGTCATGCATCCTCCGGCTTTACGCTGGTGCTGTCAGAGGCGGAATGACACCTTTTACAACCTATTCTTGACGATTTACTGGGGAAATTGAGGGAAGATTAATACCAAAACAAAAATCTCGTATTAAAAAACCCCAAACGCCCAGCAATCTCATGTAAATGGTGCATAACAAAGCCAAGTGAACTTCCTGCTCTAGCCCTAGTTTCCATCCCTCTAAGAAAGGTTCCTGTTGACAAAAGTGCTTTAAGCACTGACCTGTTTATTATCTTGGTGTGTTACTCCTGATCATTTGCTCACTTCTGTATGCAACTATGTTTTAATACAGGTTGGAGTTTGTCCCCTTGTGATTTTATTCTGTGGTTTTGTATGCAGATGTGAAAGGACAACGTATTTTTGTCTGACAATACTAACTATCTTGTATGGCATTGTTTGGTTAGGCAGTGCTTTAGTTATCCAAAATCCATGGACTCCTTCTAGTTATCATTAGGTTGTTTTTTTGGATTTTATATATAAAAGAGGTTTAAATAGGTATTGCTTCTTTTTCTTGAACTACCATATTGCAGGAGGGTTTTTTTTTTCATTTTTTTTTTCTCTGAGGGAGACAGGTGGAATTCTAGTATGTTTAACTATTCATTTAAGTGTGATTTCATCTGACTGCTGGGGTGATTAGCATACCTGGCTTTTATAATGCTGTAAAGTGAAATATTGTGACAAAACTGGGTTCTTTCTTCTAGTTAATTTACTTCACTTTAAATTAGAAGTCGATTTCTTCATGGCTCTTCATGTAGCTCTACTACTAAGGAATTGATGGGAATTTTGCTTTGTGCTAACAGCAAAACATAGCTCAGATAATTTCCTTATATAATGGACAATCACTTTACAAGGCTATTTTTTAGCTTAATCACAGTCAAACAACAGCGACTCCAATCATGAATTGGAATTCACTGTCAGTGTGAATAAACATAATCCTTTTTCTATATTTATACTGATATTTCTTTGTTACGTTGTACATTCTTGATTCTGTTTACTGATCATTTCCCCTCCCCTTCCCCCCCCATCCATGTATGGTGACAATATAGAAAAAATAGTAGCCAAAAGGGGTATGATAGGTGGCAGTTTTACTATAAAGAATTTTTATTTCATGCGTTGGCTTTTATTTGGTAGATCTGTTGTTTTCATAAGTGAATCATGAGTGTTTTTATTATTTACAGTTATATAAATCCAAGCATGTTTCTTGGTGCCGCACAGTTTCTTGTTTGTTTTTTTTTTTCTTTGTCTTGATAGGTTGTGGGAAACATCGAAAAAACACGTTTAGAAGTGAACAAAAAAATAGCGTTATTTCATGTACACAAATAGGATTTATAGCTGAATGGTATAGAGGCAAACACAGTCCAAGTCCATTGCTGGTCACAGGCAACCAGAGACAGAGGTTAAGTATCGTGGTAGTCTTGAGGGCAAGGGAGGTAACAGCAACTTCCCTCAGCTTCAGCTTTGGCCCAAAGAATACAAGGGTCCTACAGCTACTTTTCATTTCAGAGTGTGCTTGGAAAGCCCACAAGTGTGGCTTGTAGAAAAAAATGTGCCTGGGTTTAGTGTTGTAAACTGGTCACATCCACTAGCTAATTTTACCATGGGTAATGGATGATTCTTTCTGGTTCCATGAAATCTGTGTTATTCGTCTATATAAAAGATCACAGTTTTAATTGTCTTTAGTTTAAGAAAAAAGGCACTGTTGGGGAATAAAACAAAGTTTCTATCATTTTCTTAATTTGTCTGATGAAGTACTAGAACACCAAAAATATGTAAAAATAATTACTCCAATTTCCCAATCCTTCACTTAGGAGATCAATGGCATTTTTTTACCCTGTTGTATTTAAATCTTGTCCTGGTGTTAACATATATTGGAATCAAGTAATGCTCATCTAAAAATTTATGTAAGATGGTGTTTTCTTTGGTGGGAGAGGGGGGAGAATCTTTTCTAAGAAACTTTTTCTCCTACATCTTTCTGAAGCATTAGCTGTGGTAAGTATGTAAGCACTGTGCATATTACCATTTACAGACATTTAGAAATCCCAAATCAAACCATATTTTGAGATGAGTTAAAAAGTTTTGGGCTTGACTCACTTGAAATTTGCTTCAGCTGGGCAAAGTCAGACTGACTATGTTGTATTTATTAGTAAATGCTCCAAGAGGGTACGTGGTGTGATTGTTATTGAAATTGTGCAGAAGAGTGCCAGTTTCCGTACACTGAAAACTGTTTTTCAGACCAGTGTACTGAACTGAATGATCACATGAATTTGGTAATCCTGTTTTCCATCCTGTGCATGTTGCATGTTACAACACTTCCTAACAACATGCTAGGGGATGTGATGAGTGTATATACTTATATGCAAGTGGAAAAAGTAATACTTTAAAAGTTGTATTAACTGGAGGTAACCATAATTTAGCAGGTACAATATATTCATTAGATGAGTTTTGCTTAACCGTGAAAAACATTGGTTTAATATATAAAAGGTAAATAGTGATTATTTTCAGTCTCTAAAAATCTGTCATAAAGATCATAGGTGCAAATAGATGATGAGCATGTATCTTATGGCCTTTGTAAGTCAACTGCCCATTAGACAAATATGCAAAACGACAGCCTCCTTACATCACCACTTTAGAATGACCACAAATTATACCTCAAGTTTGCTTAGTGATTTTTCCACCCAAAATCTGGAAAAAGCCTCCCTTTAAATTGATAAATTTCTGCTTCTAGAAAAGGAGCTTGAAGTTGGTTGAGGTTGGGGGTAAGAGGGTTTGCTTCCACACCTCCAATTTGGATACTGCGTGCATTTACCTAACTTGCTTCTGCGTGCGTAAGGCTCCTGCATATTTAAAGACTGGGTATTCAGGGATTATCTGTCATGCTTTTTCTTTTTGTTTTGATCACGCAAGGGGAGGATACAAGCCCATGTAACCAGAGCAGAAGGGTGGGTTTTTTTTTCCTGTTGTATTTTTTTTTGCTTCCCAAAAGCTTTGCTATAGCCATGTGTTCTACCAGATATTGCTGAAGGAAAAGTTACCAGTCTGAGCGTGCAATTTTATAAATCATGTGTCTGTAGAATATTTGCTTGTTAACACGCACAAGGCATTTAGCTTAAAGGTACAATATTCCTTTTCAATCAGTCCTTAGCAGTGAAGCAGGAAATCTTGAAGGCAGGCATATGAAAGTGCTATCAACCACTGCCAGTAGCAGGGAAAGAAAAATATTAAAACTATAATTAACATTTGAGAAAAATCCGTTTACAAAATGCCTGATGAGACATCAGTTGATTAAAATTTCATGTTTATGTATGACAAAATTGAAAATTACATTTATTTTTCTAGGAAAGCTAGGAAAAATGACAGTGGTACGTAGCATCACTTAATTAGCTCTTCATTGTAGATTTGTTGCTCTGCTCCTTTAATTATATTTCAAGTAAGATTCAAACTATTACATAGTTAATTAAAAACTTACTGTATGTATTTTGTTTCATAATCATGGTAGATTCCCTCCTCCCCACTGAAGATAAATAGCAGGGATACTGGCAGAACAACCGAATAAGAGAACAGCCCGAGATATCCAAGAACAGGAGTATTTTGCTACATAGATTAAGCCCCAGGTAGGATAAAAAGAAGTTCCACATTCTGATGACTCTCTGACTATTGTTTTCAATCTAGATAACTTTAATTTGCTTTTACAAATTAATGAAAAATGTGTCTTTGGTCTTTCTTTCTTCCCAGTGTTAAATTCTTAATCCCATTTTAAGTACGAGCAGCATTAATGGCAGTTAATAGTAATTACTGCATGTGTACTTTGATTCAGAAAAAAATCCAGAGGTTTAGGGATTGGTATCACACTACCAGTATTCTGTGTTGCAAATTATTTGCAGATGAGGTTAATTGAGGCATCTCACTCCATGGCTTTTATTCTGACATGTAGGTCACAAATTGAATCATAAACCCGTACAGTAATAATCAGCGCATACCCTTTAAAGACTATCCCTGATGAAACTCAGTATGAAATAAACAGTTAAATTTCTCAAAATCTGCTCTGAATTAGAATCTCCAGCACAGTATCGTTTATAGTATTACACCATAATTACTGTTTTAGTATAAATACATACATATTTTCATATATTAATGGTTATGCTAATTTTAGTAATGGTACAAAGATGATTAACTATTATTATTCAATGTTTCATTTTAGCAAATTTCTTGAATCAATTATTATAGAATTTTCTTAGACATAATCACAAATTTCAAAACCATGGAGAAATTAAATGTAGAGACTTAAAAGTTGATATTATGCTTTGCAGTGCCACATAATTAGTTTCCCTTGATTCTCTAAAAAAAATATATGCATCCAAACTCATAGTAATATCAACAAGTGATCTCTAAGGCAATGGAAAACCATGTAAATGGAGCCAATATTGATAGTTTCCCATAAGAAACTAGTTTTAACGCAGCTCTCTGAACATTGTACCCACTATGAAAATTTGAATGATGTACTTGTGGCTTTGAAAGCATGAGAAATGTATGTCTTATAATTCAAAATAGGAAACAAAAGAAGTAAAGAGTAATGGAAACAATCCATTCCTCTTTCTAAATACGTTTCAATTTAGAAATGCTTTGGGAGTGCTCACAACATTCAAATTGTGTTGCAAGAACTAATTTGGGTTGAGGGGGATATATGGCCTAATTCAAATTATCTCATTTTATTGAATTATGTTGAATAGTATATATAGGTAGAGGTTGAATCTCATTTCACTTGAACTGTGAGAGGACCCAATACAGAGTACCATGAGTTTGTGATCTTCTTGTAACATCTGTATTACTTAAAAACATTTAATAAGTGCTGTGCAATCTATACACATAGTGCACATTAGCAAGCATTGTAATTTAAAGAAATGAGGTCTCTAGACAGCACATCTTAAACTGTGCAGGCAGGTTTTCTCCTATGCAGATTTTAACCACAAGGCATTTAGGAACTTGGTTAGTTTTACACTTGCACATTTTGGCATCGTGTCAGTTCACATATAGAAGAAATATAAGACATATGATGTTCCACTATATGGTGCAGCACATGCCTTTGGAGGAAAGTGCCTTTCTTATTCTACGCTACTTTTGAAAAAAGAAGCCTATGAATTTGCAGTAGAAAGGCACAGTGTATCAGTACATTGTGCTTTTTTTTTTTTCCCAGTGCAAGGCCAGAGAAATAAAAAACAATGGATGACACTTTTCAGTATAAAAGCATGAAACATGTGTAGTTGTGTAGCACAAAGGATGTTGGCTAATCAGTTATTCTGCATTTAAATATGGGTTTAAACAAGATTAGGAATCCAGACTGTGCAAGAGATTTTCAAGTCCAGAGGTCAGAAAACATGCTAATGAGATAATAGGAAGAATTCACGAAAGCTTATCTGCATTAGAAATTCACTTCTTAAAGAAATCCTTCCACCAAAATACTTTTGGCCACGCGTTTTTGACCTATTAATGCCTAAATTCTATCAGACTACCTGTTAATTTAGAAATAATAGAATCTCTTGAGGAAAAATCTAAATAAATTTATAAATCTTTCTGTGGAGGGCTTGGTGGGACTTGTATTTCTTAAGTCTAATTGCTTTGTCTAGTATGCTAGTATGAAGCAGAGCAAGTCAGTTTCCTGTAGGGTCTTTGTGATTAGATAAATATGTGGAGAGAGAGACTTATTCTCACCTTGGCTCTTTTGTTCATATGCAAGAAAAAAACCTTAAACTTATCTTAGTAATCAGATTATTGATACTGGCTATACTGGAAAGGTGATCTGAGGTTCATCTTGAGATCCTTACTTGAATTTGCTTTGGGCATTTCTCTTCTCAGGAAAAATGCAGCAGTGAGCCATAGAGGATATTATTACAGGTAGCTGCGCTGAGACTAAGGGATGCACCGCCATTCCTACAGGGAAAACCTGATCTCTTACTTTATCAAACTAAAACCTAGTTAAATGTTAACTTTTTAAATGTTTCTGATGAAAATTATGATGAAAATGTGGTTTTATGAAAGCGTATATATTTTGTAGACAAGTAGGAATGTCTTTAGCATACTCAGCAACGTACTGAACAATACAACATCCTGTGCAATATTTTTCTATTTTAACTTTATTTAATTTGAAACTTTATAATTATACTTTTTAAATTGATGAGTGTTTCATTTTGAAGTAGCAATTTAAAAGTTTCAGCTAGAATTTTAAATAAATAAAAAAAATCATACTTGGATTTTAATCAATATAAAAACTGTAAGGTTTTATGTTGGGTTGGGTGGGGCTTTTTTTTTTTTTTGGTGAGGCTGTTAATAAACCTTGTTGATGGCGGAATGCTTTTATAAGATGTCCTACAATGTGGCACAAAAGTTGATCTGTAAACCATAATAAAATGAATTTTAGAGTTCTGCAGATGTGTGGTAATAGCTATAGTACAGATAGCCAGACACTTTCTCTCAGCCTGGTTTGTCCAAGAGAGAGACAGTTATCTCTGTCATGGATATCACAGAGAGAAAAATATCAATATT
>VXBJ01005380.1:804729-828746 GCA_013400055.1 Nycticryphes semicollaris | reverse complement strand
CCAATAAATTCTTCTGTGAAAATTTCTGTTTCAGTTAAGGACAAAAATACCTGTGAAAAATAGTTTCCACCGGTATGAGATATTTTTCTTAATCAGCTTCAAAGTATTGTGGTTAAAAATCAGACCAAACAAAAGGTCTGACAGAACAGTATGTCACATTTGGGATAAACTCATTCAGAATGGTAAATCTGTGGGGAAAAGTAATTACTCCAGGAAACGTATGATTGTTTGATCAGACTTTATTACATAAAATATAAAAGCAAGTTGACATTTTTGGGTTTTTTCCATGATAGGAAGGGAGGGGGGAAATACTTTGCAGAGGAAGGAAATTTTTGGTGCTTTTCCTTTGACCTTTTTCCCCAAGGAAAGCTTTTGAGAGCCACGCTGGTGGTGCAGGGCACAGCATGGAGCCGGAGTGCAGGTGCTCTGCTTGCATGCAAGCGTATGCTTGGGCTTGCCCCCCGCTCTTGGCCCCTTCTCCAAGAAGTGAATCGATGGGATCTCCGAGGGGTTTTTGTGAAAAGGGTCTCCCCGCCGGGAGGCTGGGACAGCTGCCTTCTGCAGGCTGGTAGCAGGGGACACAGAGGCATACAAACTGCAATATTTTCCAAAGCGACCCTCCCTCCCCCCAGCTTTGTCTCGGGAATGAGATGTCATTCATAGCTGAGTCTGCACCAATTCTGCTTTTATGAGCAATTAAATAATTAACAATGTTGACATCTAAATTATATTTGCTTGGCATCTGAGTTAACCCCTTACTGAGACCTCTGGGAAAATTACACTTCTGGAAGCCAATGCTTCAGACTTGGGTAGACATTTCTGCTGCAGTTCTGTGGTTTCACGTTCATGTTTTCTTCCCTACTGTTATACCTGGAGTTGATTCTGCAATGCATTTAGCACTTTGATGCAAGCCAGTGAGATACTTTAATATCAAAGTCAATGAGACCATTCGTGCACTTGAAGGGAAACATGTCCTTAAGCAAAATACTAATTGGATCTGCTTCTTTACTGGCTTATTTTGTTTGTTTGTTTGTTCCTAAGTAAAATCAAGTTATATTCCTCATAAGTAACGGTGCCTATTAAAGAAATATATTCAAGCTATTACTTTGACTCCAGTTAATACCAGAAATTTTAGTATTTTAGTTTGTTTGTTTTCACTAGAATATTGGAAATACTGTTCTGTTAAGCTACAGTGAGGACAGCATCTCTTTGTGTGTATTTCAACAGGTCCTCTCTCATTCAGCCCTTGGATGACCAAAAACCTTAGAGCTTGGAAATCAAATGATGGCCAAGTGTCAGCTCACTTGTTTTTCACATCTTCTTAACTGATGAAAGTAATGTAGCCTCTATTGTTTCAAACCATCTTAAACATTAAAAATAGTGTTGTGATTATGTCAGATCATAGCTTGTCCCTCAATAGGAGATTAAAGAAGAGAAATCCTTCCCTCTGCTTTCCCCAGCCATTTATCTCAGCAGTGCAGGCTATTATCAGGAAATAAACACAGATCCAATTAGCTTTATCACTTAATTAGAGACATATTTTTGGATTAATGTTTTGCTGACCTCACTGCCATTGAAATGAAATTATTTAACTTCTGAAAAAAATCTCTGCAAGTTCACACCTCTCCATTCATTAAGTTTTGATGTTTGATGCAGGTCAGCCTGACCAGCTGTTTGTTTCACCCCAGAAATAATAATATGATAAACATGTTTGGGTAGATGCTATTGTACTCAGCTCTACAGGCTCATTCATTTGTTCTCTGCGTGTCTTTCTGTCTCTCAAACACATACATGCAAATGTTTCCCCAACACCTTTTGCCACCCTTTGAAAAATAAAAACCGCTCAGACAATAAGATCAAAAAAGGTTACTTGGAGAAAAACCATGTGAAACCGTGAGGACCTTTGGAGACTCTTGCCTCTATTTAGAGAGATTAAATAACTGTGCCACTGTGGTTTTGTTTTTTGTTGTGGTTTTTTTGCTTGTTTGGGGTTTTCTTGTTTTCATTTGCTGTTGGTTTGGTTTTTGTTTGTGGTTTTTTTTTTTTTGTTTGTTTGTTTTTTAAGAATAGCCAGTGTTTTATTTGTGAGGTTTAGAAGGGTCTGTTAACTTACTGATTTGTTTCTTAAGATATGCTAGCTGCCACAAAGCACAAATTGCAACCTTGTTTTCTGGAGCCAGCTTCCCAGGCAATGCCTTTTTAGGCTAGTGTCCTAAGGAAATGTTTAGTTGCTTTTTCAGTCTCATCCTGTCTGTCTCTTCTCCCTTCCCAAAGTATTTTAAAATTTATTCCCCTACTTTACTCTACTTGAAACTGAAGCTGAAACCTCAAGTATTACTGAAAGTACAGTAAGTTTCCTAAAGGATATCCAGGGATAGGAGAAAATACCCAAATAATGCTTCAGTTGAAGGAATCACAGAATGGTTAGAGTTGGGAGAGACCTTAAAGATCATTTAGTTCCAACCCCCCTGCCATGGGCAGGGATGCCTACCACTAGAGCAGGTTGCTCAAAGCCCCGTCCAGCCTGGCCTTGAACACTTCCAAACATGGGGCATCCACAACTTCCCCAAGCAACCTGTTCCAGTGTCTCACCACCTTCACAGTGGAGACTTTCTTTCTAATATCTAATCTAAATGAAGGAGAACCAGTTTAATTTAGCTATCTCACCTAGCAACTGCTGGCCAGCTGCTGAGCACGTGCATAAGTACTCTGGTTGGTATATCTTAGGGAGGATTTATACTTGTTATGGCCAATTAAGGAAAGTAACCATCAAGAAAGTTAAAAAAAAACTCAGAAAAGCAAAACAACTTTGTGACTTCTGTTCAGAGAATTAAGCAGCCATACTAAAGCCCCAACTGTTTTGTTCTCAGAAGCACTGCAATCAGTGTACAAAATCTTAGCATGCTGTTATGTGCTCACTCCAGGATATTTCAGGTTTTTGGAGCGTGTTCATTTACTTTCATCTGTTATGCTTTATGTGAAACCCCTACTGCCTACTAGTGAGTGGGGAAAAACAACTTGAACACAATGTGAGGGTTATCCCTCCAGAAACAGGCAACAATGCATTCACATTTTAGGGGTAAAAAATGATGGGCTTTTCCAGTTATAAAGGTGTTTCAGTCCCATTAGCCCACCAGTAGGAGATAAGAACTGACAAACCTATGTCCCCCCTTCTCACTTTAATTCCCCAATTAAAATTCTTCCTATCGCTTCCTGAACTTCTCAATCTTGCTGAGTTCTCTACTTGTTTCTCCTTTCATGTATCTTTTATATAGGAGCTATGTGTTTATGGCACTAGGGTTTTGACTGTTTGCTCACTTTGTGGTAAGGAATTCTTTCTTCAGAAGTTGGTAGAGGTCTGCTAGGGAGATGTGTTATTTGTGTGTTGATTTGGTTTCTGGTATGGCTTTTTTTGTTTTGTCTTTTCCTTCTGGTAGAAGAAAAGTTAGTTCAAAGTGGGTTGAGCATAAAGTATCCATGGAGTAGCTGGATACAGGAAAGTGCAGTGGAATTTTTTAGAAGAGCGGCTTGCAATGAACACTTGATAGAACTGGAAGTCAGAAGGGACCAAGGATAAGCAGATGTCTAGAATTCAGCTGCTGGGACCCTGATTCCCCCTCAGATATTTTCTGCTGGGGTACAGGGTGAAAGGAACTAAAAAAAATCAGATTCTTGTAAGGAAGTGACATTGTGAAGGGTGGAGTGCTCCTAGACTTGTGGCTTATTTTATGGCAGCCTTCTGCTTCCTCACACTGGATGCACTTAATTAGTCTTATTAAGCTGTTACAGTTTTGCTGCATTATTTAAATCCATCTGTATATTCATCACTTCCCCTTGATGTGATGTGATTAAAGTTTTAGTTTTTAGTGAGAGTGTTTGCTAAAGGTTTTGTGTGTGTATCCATCTCAGTTTATTGGGAGGCAGAGAAAAGGAATTAACCAGAAAGCTGTACACAGTTCTTCACTTAGAAACTGCTTTTTGAGATTTGCATTCATAATTATCCTGGAATCATGGATGTACTCCAGGGCAGACTAGCATGTGTTAGTGAGAGTTTAAGGGAATTAACCCTGTCATGATTGATTACAGAATGGTCTCTCAAATTCAATCAAATTTGACCGACAATTTTTTTGTTTGTTGTTGGAGCAGTGATTTTTAAGCATGGATTGAGAGCCAGTAATGCCTGGTTTCTAATCCAGGCTGTCATGCTGTCCAGGCTTGACCTATTGCTCCTTCCTGTTGTACTCTTTTTCTCCTCCTTGGCACTGGAATGAGACTACTTACCTTTCCTGACACGTGGTGCTATGGTCAATTAAGATTTGTAACCTCTCTGAAATATTTTATTGAAAGGATTTGGGTAATCAAAACTGCTGGTTCATTTCAGCCTTGCATGTACAAACTCTGGTTTTCTCCTGTTTAAAAAACCAGTATGTTCTAATCAGCATTTCACTGAGTATTTCTTTCATCTTTTGGACTGATTCAAAAAGCTCAGATCCTTGGTTTCAATATTCTGTCTTTATATTATGTTAGGCTTTGAGATTTACTAAGAAGGTAACTTCAAATGTAATTTATTTTGCTGAACGCAATGGGAGAGAAGCTATGGAACTACGTGCTCTGAGTATTTTAAAAGAATAGATTGCACAGCAAAAAAAGGAGTATTTTTCCCAGTTAAGTTAAATTATGGCTAATGAGAGCAGTGTTTTGTCAGTTAGCTTGCAATTTACTACTGCTACATCCTCCCCTTGTATTTTCTTACAAATAATTTTATACTTCAACAATTTCAGATCTTCTGCAGTTTTAAAATGGGTTCATTCTTCCACTGGAGGATAGCTTATTAGTTGCAATTGTACCCTGATTATTACAGGGTGTTCATTTGTCAAACAGGACTTCAAAATATTTCTGTGTTCTGTCATCCATGTGCTGTACCCCACCTTCAGAAGGGACAGTCCTTGATGCTGTGGAAGTGGCAGCTCTGTCTTTGAACTTGTTGTTGTAGTTTAGGGGAAGGGTGACAAATAGTTGTTGCATGCAAATACACAAGCAAAGTGGGTGTTAGAGGAGCGAGGGAGGGAATAGCAAGCTGGGGTGAATAATTCACTGAGTAATTAGGAGAATCTGTGAGGTCTGAAAGATGAGTCAGTACTGTGTGCTGTTTTCCCTAGCCTTTGAAAGGAGCACCTGTGAGCACTGGCGCCATTCCTGACCAGGTCATGTTTGTCCGGCTGCTACAACATCCATCTTGCAGTTATTTAATCCAGTTTAGGAAAAGGAAGTGAAATGTTTTAGCTGGTTTCCGAAGGAAATGAAGCTTAAGCAGTCATTCCACATGCCAAATTTGACAGAATTTTGTGGAAGTCAGCATCTGGGATCAGAAGAGAGACTAAATTACTGTCAACACTAGAAAAAACCAAGGCAGCGGCTATCAGGATGGTTAGTATGTGGAGGACTGGACTGGTCACAACACGTACTTGCCATGTCAGTCAACAAGTCCAAGATTTTATGTAGAAATCATGGAAGGAAAATTAAGAGTACTAAAGAGAAAAAAAAAAAAAAAAGAGGGAGGGAGCTGTTGTTATGACAGTCACAGGAAAGATGGGATGAGACAGCCATCAGGTTAGGCTAGGAGACATAGAAAAAGTCTAAAGATATTGTGGTGGAGATGAAATAGAAGACCTAAGAAAGAAATCCATAGAAAACAGATTTTCTACAGGTCCATAATTCTGAAACAGTGTGCTTTTCTGTCCTGAGACAGCATGAAAAGACAGGTGAATAAATATTAGGTTCTAATATTTATAGGGGATCTGAGAAGAAGTATTTCGTTCTCGGTGATGATAATGCCAGTTGCAAGTAGGAGTGTGATTTCAAGGTTCTTGAGGTCAGTTTCCAAGTTCATGTGACATCTGATGCAAACATCCTCTCCATACCTGGAAAACTTAATCTCATTCTGCAATTTCAGATCTGTCCATCTTAATTGTGCACCTGATCCCTTTTTTCCAAAGCACCATCTGCTGCAGTACCAGCAGGATGTACCCATCACAGCTTTTCATGAAGAGGAAGAATTTGGCTTGAGGAAGTTAGAGGAGATTGGAAAAGAATGCAGGAATGCATAGGGGACGACATGCAAGTCATGTGTGATGAAATACACTGCCCTGGTAATAAAGATGGCTTAAAGGAGAAGCAGGAAGTCAGGGCTCCAAGTAGTGGAGATAGTTAATGTGAACTAGGTGAAGGAAAGATGAGTGTTTCTTGGATGGAAGGGAGCAGGAGAGAGAATACTGGCAGCAAAGAAAGGCCTGAGTGGACAATCGAAATTCATTGCTGAGTGCAGAGACCCAGCCAGGGAATGAGCCTGAGCTTTCTGTTCTGTTTTCTTGTGGGGTGACAGAAACAAATCTATTGAAGTCAGAGAACACGTTTAAGTGCCTTTTGAATATTTTCTGTTAATGACTCTCCTGGCAGTCCTTCAACATCCATAACCTTGTTGGTTTAAAGAGCTTTTTTTATTAACACACTCTCCTTAATCACTTTCTGTTGTTCCCCTTTATAAAGAGCAGGGGAGGGAGGGAAGAGGCAGGGGAAAAAAAAAAAAAAAGAAAAAAGGCACAAATAAACATCCCTTGGCCTTTCTAAGGGGAAGATGATTTGCCATCTATGCAGGTGATATATTAATTTGAAATATGAACTCTTGGCTGTATGGTGATACTGAACACCTTGATAGGAGCAGACCACAATGCACATTCCTACTGTTATAGGAAAATGAGAATTCTTCCTTTCAGCTTTGTGTGTTTGAAACAGCACTTTAAGCAGTTCATAACAGGAGCAAGATAGCCTTATAAAAAGGGATATATTGTTGAATAAAAAAGAATTAATAAAACCAGAGGTGAAGTCCATGTGCAACCTATTAAATTATCCATGGTTTAGATTCTGTTCTCAAATTTTACACATCAAAATATCTAACCTTAGACACACAATGTAATCAGCAGGTCCCCAAACGTGTAATAATGTTCTTCATAGGGTTCTTCTTCTTGTTTGCACAGCTGCCAGATGGTGTATGCCATATCCCATTTCACCACATTATTATTATTTCTGTCTAAAGGTTGGTGAGTGCTACAAGCCGGATGGGATATTTCACACTCAAAGCTTGTCTGTGAGTTTGATCCATATATTAACAAAGACTGAATCTTTGCAAAGTCCCATGCTCTGCAAGAAGTTCATTTATGAAAAGTGTAAGTACGTTGGGGCAGATAGTCTTCATGCCTGTCTGTAGAACTCCTTAATAAGCTTAACCCAGTGCCTGCCTTTCTCATTCTCATGCTCATACCAGCAAACTCCTCCTAATCAAGTTTATTCTTTTCCCAGTAAAAATATACTGTGTTCATAGAATCCTAAAATGGTTTGGGTTGGAAGGGACCTTCAAAGGTCATTTAGTTCAAACCCCTGCAATGAGCAGGGACATCTTCAACTTGATTAGGTTGCTCAGACCCCTGTCCAACTACAGGCATTTTAAACTTGATCTTGACTCTTCCGTATCTTAATAATATCCACTTTCTCCCTCGCCTCTGAATTCCCTAACTGACTCTCCATGACACTGTCTACACATCTTGCACTTCAGGTTCATCTCATATTCTCTCCAAAATGAATTCTTTCCTACATACTTGGCTGAAACTACCTTGCCTGCCAGCCCTGTGTGTTTCTTCAGTGCATATTTTAGGGTGATACCTTATCTTGTCTTCATCTGTCACCCCACAACCTTCCCCCTTGCCCTGTTAGAGATCACCTATCAGTAACAAAGACCCATTACTTGCATGCAATCTTTGACATTACCCTAATTCTTGACAAGACAGAAATGGTGGCTAAATCTTGCTCTTAGGAGCCCACGTCCAAGCAGTCATATCTCACCATCTTTTCTTTGACCTTGATGGCTGCCACTGTGCTAGGCTCATTTGAAAAATTGCTGCTAAAATAATCCTGCTAGTGTGTCATACTGGCTGTATTTACTCCCTTTTCTCTTCCTATCAGTAGTTCTCTTTTCATCCCCTTAGACATTTTTGGCTCCTGGCACGTGTGTGTTTTCTAAAAAAAAAGTCCTTTTTCATGGCCTATGTGTGGCCTATACACAGTACTAAATGTGCACTGGATCAGAGGCTTGATCTATGAGTAGCTAAATATACAGTCCAGTTTTCCAAGGAACAGGAAGAATGGAAATCAGCATATGGATGTTACTACCTTCTATTCCTGTCTATGTTGTAACTGCTTTTTATGATCTTAGGGAATAAATTTTATATCTCTGTCCTTGGGTGTTCCCCAGCATAACTGAGAGAATTTTAATCAGCAATGCTGTGGAGCTAAACTCAATTGGGCACCATGAGTTACTTCCACCATATAGTCATAAGCATGACAGAAAATCCTAGACGAAGGAATGAGCAATGTTTACAGCTTTTCATAGATGATTTTCACAGTCTTTCCCTGGTGTGTGTGTGTATTTGCTTTCACAGTCAAAAGCATTCTTGGCAAAGGTAATCTCTGAGTGAAGAGAACACCCCAGCTGTTTATCTATTATGGCTTTTGTCACCAGGGAGTTAAAAGTTGGACTCCACAATAAAGTAATCAGTTGCACAGGATTTGGCCAGCTCTAATAGGATAGAGAGACAGCAGCTATTGAAAAATATTTACTCAGTAGATGGAAAAGTTAAAGTTTTTGTAAAGCATATATCTTAGGCTTTTGCATGATCAATGTTGATGTTTGTCCAACAGCTGAAGATAGCAACTGTTTGAAAGAATTAGAAAATAACAAAATATATTAGCCTAAGCAACCATTTTTCCAGTGAATAACGAAAAAAGAATTAAAAAGTGGATTTGGTATTGGAACGGACTAAAGCTTATCTTGTCAGCATGTAAGACTGATTTCACCCGTCTTCAATTTCTTGTACAGATCATTCTCACAGCCACTATTAAGCTAAGAGCATCTTACTTCATCTGCATGTTGTCATCAGATTTCAATAATTCTCCAAAGATGGGTATCTCCTTTGCATCCCAAAGGATGAAAGAGCACGTGATTCTTTGCAATATTAGTAGTAATTCTTTGTAACAGCTTGTATACTGACATTGAAATGGGACCGCTGTATAGAAGACTTTATTTCTAGTTTTGAAGACTTTATTTCTAGTTTTAAAATTTAGGCTTGTTTTCCATCTGGTGTCAATTCGACTCACTTCAAAGTCATTCCAGTAATCATCATGGGATTAGTCTTTAACTTCACATGTTGAATCCTCTTCTGTGTTTATACAAGTGACAGCATTGCACAGTCTGAGCCTCATAATACGAAGTAAAATTTAATAATCGGGACTGTTGACATTCCCACCTTCACCATACTTTCCATAAATTCTTACCCAAATTTCTAGATAACTGGGCCAAATTATTTAAACATAATGCCTTAATCTGATCCACAATTAAACTTCCAAAAGCGCTTAATTCAAATTTTCAGGACAATAAGTGGCTCTGTATCAATGAAGGAACTTATGTTCCTGAACTTATGTCCAGGTTGGTTGTTTCATTAGCCATCTGTGTGTGTGTGTGTGTGTTCAGCTTCAGGCACTTTGATAGCTGAATCCCTCCTGGACAAGGCTAGGGGAAAATTTAATGTGCACGATAGAAGATGGCGTTAATTAGTGCAGGAAATCCTGAAAGAAGCAGGGATGAAAAAACTTCAGTTTTGATTTCTTGTATTTATTCTTTGGTCATGTGTTAATGCCAAATCTTCTAATGAAATTACCACTGCAGTTGTTCAAATCACCAAGTGGTAACAAGAAACCTCGAGTCAGGTGGGGACTCAAGGAGATAGCTCTCCATTTAGGGCTAAGGCTGAGGTGTAGCTGCAGAATAAGTGAAAGACCGACTTCTTGCCACTGTTTCCCTACTGGTTTTCTTAATTCTAAATCATACAGTTATAGAACCAAAGATACCTTTAGGTTGGTGTCCTTGGGCATAGGTACCAAGGTGCTGGAAACTGGGGGCCTGTGGGGTTGGCCTCTGTAAAAGGAGGCCAGGGACAGACACAGCTGGCTTCAGGGGAATGACTACAGAACATGGTTGAGCCCATCAGCCAGGTGTGTAGTGCTTCTGTGTAAATGTAAGAAAGTTAAAATATTGCCAAGGATTGGGCATGCAGGGGTGTGTGTAAGAAAGCCTGAAAACACCGAGGTTAGAGAATGAGGTGAGAAGATGGCCCAGGAGCCAAAACAGAGATTCTCCTGCATTCTACAGAGAGAACCACACTGGAGCAGGAGTCTGAAGCCCATGAAGGGCTCTACACTGGAGCAGAATGATATGCCCTTAGGGAAGTGTGCCTTTTGGAGAGCCCACACCAGAGGAAGTTTTATTTTTGAAGGGCTGCAGCTCATGGAGATGAACCATGCTGTCCTGTTGAGGAGGGGGAGTGAGAGAACAACTCAATGGGAGGCTGGCAGCCAGCCATGGTCAGTCCGTCACAGCTGGGACAGACAGGTTGGTTTTCCTTTCCCCTTGTCCTTCAGTATTGTCAAATTGTCATGTCATACAAGTAGGAGAAACCAAATAGGTAAATATAAATAACGATCGAGCTACTCAGGTCTGCTGTGCTGTGAATTTAAATGAAAATAAAACTTGACCCCTGCATTATGCAAAAAAAAAAGCACAAATTATCCCCAAGTACCATTTAGGCTTATCTTGTACAGCATTAGCACTGAAATACAGTTAGAACAGACACAAATTGATTCATATTGTGTTTTATTTTCCCCCAGTCAATAAGACCTGTATTCATTAAAGAAATATTATGTTAGCCTTCAGCTATTTTACAACAGCCCTATTTCTTCTGGGTAAGGATCCAAGCTTTATTCATGAGCAGAGGAAGTAAAGAACTTACATGTTGATGGATCTTTAAAAAGAATATCCACCTGAGCTCTGTTCAAGACAGAATTCATAGACATAAGAGTGTTATCGATCATTTTAGCATCACAGAAAGAATTTTGAGGTCTGGGTGGACCCTTGCAAAGACTGTGTGCAGGGTATGGATGTGAGCCCTGGAATGCCATCTGTCTGGCTGGTTTTCCTTACTTGTAGTTGAATTGTAACTCCTAGTTTGAATGCTTGTAGGTATAGCTCTCTACAAATAGTAATTGAATTTCCAATTACTTATTTGTGCTTCTTATTTTCCAGTTAATATTTGTTTCTGTTAGAAAAATGCTCTATGAATTAAAGTTTTCTACCTGAATGTGGAGCTCCTGCGGGTGTGTGCTGATAGCTGCTCTTGAAGAGCAAACCTAAAATCAAAAATTCCTGGATATTTTAGAAGAAGCATCAGAAATATTATCCCCAGGCAGTGGGAAAGGGCTAGGTATTATGAAGCCATCTTGGCTCATAACTTTCAGGATAATGTGAAATGCCACTGGAACAGGGTATAGACCCACAAAGCAGTAATTCAGAGAGAGAAAGACTTCTGCTTTCACTCTGCAGTGCCTTATTTTTTTAATTCATTGACTTTTTTTCTTAGTAGCAGGTTTAACAATACTGCAATACTGTTTTTTTAGTATTGTGAAAGATTTAAATGATTGTTCATCATTAAAATAAAAAAGAACTATTCTTTACAGTAGAAGTTTCTTTGGATATGATGAGAAAGATGGCAGATGACCTTAACATGCACATGCATTTTTGTGGCTATTACATTACTTGTAAGGATATGGAGTACTGAAGCGGGTTGTTTTTTTTTTTTCCTAATTGGAGCTATTATTTATCTCAATTTTGCCCAGATAAAATTTTATAAAATAACATTTGCTCTTCACTTATTAAATAAGGACAAAGCACTAGCCTGGTTTGGTGGCTTGTTTTGTTTTTGTTTTGTGGTTTGGTTTGTTTTTTTTTTCTTTAAAAACAAGGTAATTCTTCAGAAATGCAGATTTTTGAAATAATTCTGGTGTGTGATTTCCACAGTTCTCAGCTTGAACTTCGTTAATTTATAGTGAGAAGAAAGTGCATCAGAATAACTATTATCCAAGGTTGGGCCAGATGATCCTCAAGGTCCCTTCCAACCTGGTATTCTATCATACTGTCAGAAAGCACTGCAGCCTGATGGAGAGAAGCAGAAGGTAACACTGTTTTGTCAAATTATTGCAATGTACCATATAATGCAGTGAAGAGATCAGAAAGTTCCCTCTTAGATCGTTGTGAAAGTAGCTGCATATGCCTTCAAGGTACTGATTAATATAGAGAAGAAAAACCCCAGAGATAAAGGCTGTTTCTTAGAGAGATTCTCTTATAACGATTATACATTCTTCTTTCTTATGATACAGGGTATTCAGCTGGAGTCTTCCTACCACATGTTCACACAATCAACACCTTTAAATTTGAGAAACAAGAGAAAACACTTTTAGAGGCTTTTGGAATAATTTGTTTTTATGGGCAAATCTACTTTTCCTGATCAGTCTCTTTTACACACAGGTTCAAGTGTAACTGGCATGAATTCAGGGTACAGTTACATCAAAACAAAAGCTCTCTTTCCATCATTAATAGTTTGGGTTTGTGACTTCAATCTAGTCTGCCCTGCTGGAAATAAGATCAGAACTGTTCTTCCACTTTTCGTCAGCGCTCAAAATGTCAGTAAATCTCAACAGTCTGAAACAAAGTAAAAAATTAATGTATTTTAATGACTGTGACATAAATAAAATTTATCACTCTTTCAATGGTATCTTATATTTGTGACTCCAAATGAACTTCAGACAGAGAACATGCTTTACTTAAGAACTATACAATTCATGTAGCCAGTGCATATCTTTTTAAGGGAAAAAAAAAAGAAAGAAAATCTAAAATAAAGAAAGTAAACGTTACTATTCAGGAGAAGATATATTTAGCAGTTGAAAAATCTTTTGTAACTTTTTAGATAGGATTTAATAATAAAAAAATGTTTCTAACTGGTATAATAAGTATGAGTAGTTCAGTCTGTGGCATAAGCATGGCTTCATAACATACAGTTTTTAATAATTATTATAGTTGAATACAGTACTAAGCCTTGAGGATAAGCACTACAGAAAATGGTAAAAAGCAAACAAGGCAAAAAGCGGCAAAAGCCAATTTTTCATTTAGATATCACAGACATGGTGCTGCACCTGGAATGGTACAGAGAAAAGGAGCCTAGCTATGCTGGACAAAAAGGCAATATTCACTGATCAGAAATTATGCATGTTGTTCATGTCACAAGGTCTGTAATATTTCAGAGAACCACTGCCAGTGAGTGTCTGAAAGGAATTAATTCTGGGAAATGAGTACTCAACATAGTCTCAGTTATGAAAAACAATGACGACACTGTACTCAAATTCTCTGCTTCTGCGCACAGTTTGGTTTGGTATCTATTTTTTCCTGCCTCTTTTCCCACATTTTAAAGCATTACTTATAAAAACAAAGTACATTTTGTTATGCTTTCATTTTTTCTTTTTCTTTTTCTTCTATTTTTTTTCCTCCTTTCTTCCTTTTTCTGAAAGGTGTAGTGCTCTCTACTCGATCTGTAATTTAAATAACTATTTTCAAGCCTGACTGAAGAATGCCTGAAACAGTTTGAAGTTCAAGGGGGTGTAAGAATGTGTTTCTGTGTATGTTTTTGAAAATATGAGAGTCCTGGTATCTTACTAGATGAAGCTTCTGTCTCCCTGTTTTGAAATTCTGAGAGCTTATTTTTTGCTTTACATGCTCTGCCTGCTATGGCAATGAAATGTTTCCCTTTTCAGAGATTTTTGTTTGTGAGCGTTGCTTTCCCCTTGTCCACCCTTTCCTCTACCATCAAATAAAACAAAACACCAAACCCCCAAAAAACTCCCCAAAACCCCCACAACCTAAAAAAACCTGACTACACAAAACACAGTTAACATTTTGTAAAACAGTCTCTTACGCAGATAATCTACCAAAAGAGAAAAGAGAAACTGTGCTTCAATTCCCTTACCACTGGTAGGTGGATAATTGTAGTCAATGACCAGTTCTTGGTCACTATATTTAACTGTTGTTTTCTCCAGCTGTGTTACGCAGTCTTAGTCGCAAAAGGGAGGAAAATCATAGTTAGACTGGAGATGAATTATCTGAAATCACTGCTCCTCTTATTAAAAAGTATGAGAACTCTGTAAATTTACTGCTCTTCTGAAACTTGAAAACTGATTATTTGATGAGAATACAGGGCCTAAGTGCCTGATTCACCTACTGATTCCTCACTGACCTTTTGACTTTCATACTGCTGGGGGACAGCAATTCTGTGATCCTGCCTTCATGCTGTTTCTTTTTGTCATTATCCATGATTCATCTTCCCTGTGACTTGTCAAACTTGAGTTATTTTTAATCCTTTGCTGGGCCTCCCTAAGGGCATTATATCATAACTCTTGACACTGCACATGATCTCTCAGTCCCTATTGTTCCACCCTTTTCAGATTCCTTGTGTTTGTTTCCTACCCTTGACATGGTTCCAAGTATTATTCCTCTTTTTTTCATAAATCTGCAAATCCGGACAACCTACAGCCACTTTCATTTTTCCAAACGATTTATATGAACCCATTAAACAGAACCAGTCACAGTAACAAATCCTTCAGGGCCTCAGTTGTGTTGTCTTCTCATTTGCAGTAGATTGTTCTTGGACACAATTTTATTGCAAAATATAGTTTAACTGGTTTACTTTAACCTCTCACTTCATTAGCCGGAATAATATCTGAAAGAGGTTGCAACTCTTCTCACTATTTGGAGTAACCATTTCTGCACTTTTAAAATGCAGATTGTGTTTCAAACCAAAATACAGCTGTTGTTTTTTGAATTATTTACTAACTATATTAAAATGGGATGTCTTGTAGAGGGGGTCCTTATGCCTTACAATACCCCTGTGTTTAGTCAAAAAACATAATATTTGCAAGGCTTTTGCCTTCTAAAAGGACACCATTGCACACTGGTGTGACTATTAATTCCAACTTGTAATATTTAAGTGAAAGGACACTCAAGCCTATTTACGTGTGTTCAAGAAATGAAACAGAATTGCACTTTTTTTTTTATTTCCTTGATAATTTTATAGTTAAACTCTTGCTGCTAAAAGTTACAAGAATTTTAACAATTCTACTAAAAGTAATCTTCACAAACCTCAGGAATTTAGAACATAATCTCATCTTTAAAGGAACCAAAATACTTTCAAAAACAGGAAAAGCACAGTTTAAACATTCAAGCAGTTGTAATTCTGCCGTGTCATGACTTTTCAGTCTTACTTCCATGTAAATTACTGCTTTCAGGATGTAGAAAATTATACACAAGCAGTAGAGTTGCTGACATTCTTGCATGGGTTTCAGAAGTAGCTTTAAGTGACACTTAGGATCTGCTTAACTCACTTGGAAAACAGAAATAGAACTGAAAAATAAAAACTACTTCGGTGCTTCTAGAGTCTCTCAGAAATTATATCTTTGTTTATTAATATTGTATTTGATTTATGAAATTTAAATCTGTGTTAGTAAACGAGTGATTCTAATAGGGTTTAGTGTTTGCACAACTGAAGTATATATGCAGTCCAGTGGAAGTTATATGGCTGTGAAGAAAGTAATATTTTTGCAAGTATCCATGTGGAATTGCAATTAATATGGTTGCACGTGGGGCCGAACCAGAGAGTGTTTAACAGGCATGCTAATATTTTTGTTGTTTTTCATTATTTTTCCTTTCAATCTCTACAAGACTAGGTAAATGCACAGTTGTACATTTTAATTTTTAATTATTTAATTTCAAAAAAATTAATTACAATTTTCTTCATTGTGGGATAACTGTGAAATGTAAACTCAGAAAAAATCATGCTGCGGATGAGACAAGGATGTTAAATTTGAAATGCTGTGGGTTATTCGGTGTTAGAAAAAGCCATATCCTTAAGATGTCTATAAACTGCGCTTCGATTTCTCATTTCACCTAGCATGGACACCATGGAATGTTACCCCTGCCTGATACTCTATAGTGTCTAACATGTCTCTTTCAATTACAAACTGTTCCCCAGAGGCTAAAAAAGCCCAAGACTAAATTGTTTCTCTTGCTGAAGACTAGATGGATGCTAGGTACTGAGAGGGACAGTTCAGAAACCTGTGGGGCTGTGCGACCTGATACCCAATCCAAGGGATCAGTCTCAGCCCCAATAGCTTCCTGTCAGGTCTCCTCAACTGAAGATGGTTGACTGGTGAGCAAACACCTAAAACCTTCAGTTCCTGTATACTTCTGTCCAAGAGTAAATGTTCATCTCTAAAAAGCAGTGCTAGTACCTTAGCCCTAATATCTTCTAATATCTTTTTCTGAATTTATTTGAAGTTCCAAACAGTTGTCACTCAAGCTTTGGCAAACACATCAGGTTCAGCATAGATCTAACTGCTGTTGTATGAGGAAGGGCTTGTCTAAGGAACGCTTGTTTTGTTGTTTGGTGGCAACATTTGTTGTGTCAATCAGGTTCTTGAGTTTCATATGTATTCACCCAATATTCTGTCCATTTCTCTCGCTCATCCTGTTAGTGACTTATTTGAATATCCTGCTGTTACATACATTGAAACGAATTATTTTACTTTGTAAAAGTAGTGATAAGTCCTGAAAAGATGAATTACTATGTTTTGAAAACACCCATGTATTAAAAAATAAAAATCAGCAGTGATATTTGCAAGGGTCATGAGCAGCAGGGACAAGTAGGCTGGGGTTTTGCTGCTGTTGTTTCTAGCCTGCTACGTGGACTATTTCAACAGTGTTTGGCCATTACAAGAAAGGGAGGTGGGATGTGATGCAGGAAAGGAAAAGATTGAGCATTTACCTACATGGATACAGTTACTTCTCTTACCAAACCAATTGAGTTAGAAGAAAATGAATGTGAAAGACTGATGATTAAATACTTCCCAAACTAATGGGAAATGATCACATAAACTTGTTAGTAGTAGTAGAATGAATTAATGAAAAGATTTCCAGCCACCAGCCAAGAAATAGGTAGTAATAAGTTTCTTTCCTATTAGTAAGAGGCTTCTGGGAAGAACATGGTCTTAATTTTTTTGAGTGTTTCTCAATCATATGAATTTATGGATGAGTAGATCTTACTGTTTCTGGTTCATGTGCCCTGCCAGTGGTGGATTATGAGTCTTAGAGCTTGACAGATAGTCAGCTGGACTTACCTGCTCTGTTTTGCACTCATTCAGAAATCTTGTTTAGTTTTCTTCTGCACCTTTCCTTGTTCAGAGCTGATAAATACACAATATTGAAATCACGTAAACAACATCAAGGTTTTTAAAGTCTTTAAAACTGAAATGCCTTATCTGATCTTGTTTCATTTTTTCAGAAAATAAAGGGATATGCAATAGATTCTTATTATCTTCTGTTCCAAAATTTGGCAGCTGCGAAATAACTTTTGTTTGACAATGTTGTATAAATACTTTTTTCTTGAATGGTGGTGATGCCAAAAGATTTTTAAACCAAAGGCTTTGAAGTATTGTCCAATTGTTTCAGTGTATACTGCATTAAGGAATGTTTTAACTTTTGTAGCTTTGAAGGGTGTCTTAATATTAAGCAAAAGCTAGTGTACTTCTGCACCACATGGAAACAAGGAAATATTCAAAAACACTTTTCCTTTCTGATAATCTTTTATTGGGTGATACTGAGTGACCACTTCAAAGGTGAAACCCCTGCATTTGTGTGTTTGCATAGATCTTAGTTCCAGCCTAACTGGGGCCTAAGGAACTGATGTAGTACCAAATGACTGCTGAAGTTTTTGGAAAAAGGAGCAATGTTTTAAATCACCCTTTTGTGAAATTGGAATCTCAGGCCTTTATTCTGAGAAATGATGGATAATATGGGTTGCTTTATACAAAATGGAGGGGAATATTTTTTCTGAAAACAGTCTTAGAAAAAAAGCATATGAAATTGAGGAAAAGGGAAAAAACGTATCTTAATATCATTCTTTTTATGTAATTTGGTAGCACAAAGGAAAAAAAAAAGAGAAAGAAAACTAGATGTGAAATGTTAAAAAAAAAAGTCATAATTAAGTCTCTGAAAAAACCAGAAAGTTCTCTGAATTTTCAGTTAAAAAAGAAAATCTTTAAATAGCTGATCTTACTAGTATCAGTAGTTTAAGGAAGACTACCTGTTTTCAAATCCACTAGCAGTTCAGCAGGTTTCCTACTGTATAGTGCAGTGGTTATATTGCACTGTAATGAAATACTTGCAATATTCCATTCCAGCAGCATTTCTTCTTGCATTTGCAAGGGGACATACAGTTTCAGGATGGGAACTAGGTCTTTAGTCTATATGAAGAACTTCACAGGAAAATCACAGAGTAGGAACTATCCTTTTAATTCTATCACTTTTTGCAACTAGGGAACTCTAGAAGAGAAGCCTGAGGATAAAAGTACAAATAAGAATATGACAAAAGCCTTTAGATATTCATCTGCTTTTCAATCAGTATGTGCTCTGGGGTCGTTGTCTTCTTACCTTAACGTATCTTTCATTTCTGTGAATTTTTATCTCAATCCTTATGAAAATGGAACAAAAGGTTGAAGGTTTTAAGTAATATTTTGAACTATTGTTTTTAAGAGAATGTTGAATTTGATGAAAAGAGAATAGGTCTTTTTATGAACAACTGAAATATGATGAAATGTTACATATTTGGTTAATAATAAGTAAAAAGATCATCTTTTAAAGCTTGATGAAATCTCTCAAGTAGTGTCCTTACTCAAAAGAAAAATAAATCTATTAGAGAATTTCCATAGTGTGGGGTAATAGATATTCTCATGATAGGAAAAAATATTGTATGAAAAACTGAAAAAGAGCAGAAACAAAAGTACTATTATACTTAAAACTTTTGGATTAATTTTAAAAGAAGACATATTATTTCTAGATTGTAAGTATTCAATAACAGCAAAAAAAACCATGTTCTGTATACAGATACATTTATTTAATATAAATAATTTATTTTTTCTCCCACTTATCAAAGTTTATTTTTTTAAAATTATACAAGTTTTGTTTAATTCTTTGAAGTGTTTGACAATATTTTCTTTTTTCTTTTTCTTTTTTTTTCTTTTTTTGTTTGTGAAATTTATCTCAAATGGATTGTTTCTTGTTGGTTCAATATAGAAATACCTATTCAGCATGGTAGACAGTGCCATATGATCCAGAAGTACTCATTCTCCTTAATATTACATGAAAGCCAGAGCTCACTTCATACACAGATAAAAATGACAAACAATATAAACTAGTAGGGTAATCTTACCAGATACAGAGACTTTTTCATGGTATTTGGTTCCTCTATGCACACTTTCTCATCCTTTTCCAAGTATCCCCAGGAGACTCACACAGCAGCTGACCACTGGGTTCATGAACTTCAGTGGCATCAGACTTTGTGGAAATACATAGAAACCAGTGGAAAAATAAGCCAAAGGGAAACTTATGGTTGATTTTTTTTTTTTTTTGCTTTTTTCCTGGGTATTTATTATGTACAATTTTTATTTTTTCCAGGGTCTATCCTTTTGAAATTAAGCTGGCCAATCTGATTGAAGGGTCTAGGTTTGAATTTCGTCTTTTATGTAGATCTGACATCATGGAAGACCTGAGAGCGTTCAAAGAGAGAAGGGGGTATTGCCAAAAGAGGTCCAGCACATACACCCCTACTATACCCCTAACTGGCTTGTCAGCAAAAATAAGGCACAAAAAAGCATAGCAGAGGGCTGGGCTGCATAGTGAAGAGTGTGGCCAGTAAGTCAAGGGAGGTCATTCTCCCCAATTACTCTGCACTGGTGAGGCCCCATCTGGAGTACTGCATCCAGTTCTCTGCTTGCCAGTTCAAGAGAGACAGGGAACTACTGGAGAAAGTCCAGCGTAGGGTAACAAAGATGATTAAGTGATTGGAGCACCTCCTTTAGAAGGAAAGGCTCAAAGAGCTGGGGTTTTTTAGCCTGGAGAAGAGAAGGCTGATGGGAGACCTTGTCTATGTTTACAAGTACCTAAAGGGAGGGTTGAAGGAGGATGGAGCCAGACTCTTTTCAGTGGTTTCCAGCGACATGACGAGGGGCAATGGGTACAAGCTGGAATTTAGGAGATTCCATTCAAATATGAGGAAAAACTTCTTTCTGGTGAGGGTGCCAGAGCACTGGAATAGGCTGTCCAGGTTGGTCCTGGAATCCCTTCCCTGGAGGTTTTCAAGACCTGCCTGGATGCTGTCCTGTGTAATATGCTCTAGACAATCTTGCTTTAGCAGGGCAGTTGGACTAGATGATCTCTAGAGGTCTCTTCCAACTCTGAAAGTCCCCGATTCCATGTGGGAGCCTTCATAGAAAAGAGGAATAGAGCACAGCATTAGGGGAATTTTTTCAGAAATATGGAGGTCCTCCCATGTCAGCACATGGGTGCTATCAGAAATGATGGTACCATCACAGCAGGGTGGAAACGCAATACACAATCTTTGCTCTCTGCCTGGGGATGTGGGAGATTTCTTAAGAAATCTCTCTCCTGAAGCACTGCTGAATTTCATTTACTCGTAATCTGCTTCCCGATTTCTAGGTTGACATCAGTTGCACCTCCTGGTTAGGCTGTTCTCTCTTTCCATGGTTAATATTTTGATGAGATCCAAAGCAAATGCAGAAAAGGAGGATGCGTGTCTTCACTAGTACTACACTTTTTGGGTGCTCTTCTCTCAGGTGGATGCTGTGCTCGGGGAACAATTTTGGCTTTAGCTCTTTTCCAGTTTTTAACTCTTCTTATTTCTACACAACAGACCTATCACTCTGTCCTAGGTTCCTCACTCAACTTCTCTGAAGCACACACTGTCTCCCTCTCCACTGTCCTTTGAAGTATACCCTTTTAATGTGAATGGGCTGCTTCTAGGAGAAGACTTAATTGCCTTTCTATTTTCACTCTTTATTTTTTTTTTTTTCTGGAAAAGGGATAGCTCTCCCTTTGATTTCCCTGCCTTTGAATGCTTCAAGCAGCCCTGAGTAAGAACATTTGAAATGATGTATTGACATTTCAGATGGAGCATCGACAACCTTGCATGACTTCTAATGCCTAGCTATGGCTTTATGTAGTGGCCTTCACCAAGCTGATTTGTAAAGACTGCATTGCTGTGTGAGATGTTCTCCTAATGTTTAATATTTTAAGCAGGAATAAGTATGCAGTAATAACTAAAGAGGATCTGTGCTGTGATCTGAGGTTGTGAAATGTGGGACTGAAGGGAGAGGGGATGACTTGTTGATGAAGTATGCCCTGGTGGCACAGAGCTAGTTTAGAAGAGCAGCTGCTTGCTCCTTCCTAGAGATACATGCAGGTGTCTGTTCCCAGGCAGTGAAGTCCCATTGCTCCGGTCAAGATGAGAGGTGATTTTCTGTGTTCAGCCAGCAGTGTATATAACTGGCTGAACTGCTGGACTGGTTTCCATCTGTTTCCGAGCTGACTTGATTTCAACCAGGATAAGGCATCACAAAATTTTTCTTCTCCCTTATATAGGAAACCCA
Source organism: Nycticryphes semicollaris (assembly GCA_013400055.1). Classification (NCBI taxonomy): domain Eukaryota; kingdom Metazoa; phylum Chordata; class Aves; order Charadriiformes; family Rostratulidae; genus Nycticryphes; species Nycticryphes semicollaris. The sequence goes on along the minus strand of VXBJ01005380.1, from coordinate 807,260 downwards.
ACATGCCACTTCCCTGGACCTCATTATTTGGCACAGTCTATTTACAGTGGCAAGGTTTTAAAGCCATTTGGTACGGACAAACCGCTGATGTGAAAAGATAGTTTTGCTCTTCCTGTGGAAGGCAGTGTCTGTAGATAACGGCAGTGCAGTAGGAAAACATTTAGATCATGAAGCACTTGAGTGGCTTTACACTGCCACTTATTTTGCCTTTTAGTCCATTGCATTTCTGCTCTGCTGGAGTGAATATGTTGGTAGAAAACTGCATATTCATATTATTTGAGGATAAACAGACACATACTGTAGTATGGTTCACAGTGTCATGTATTAATGTTGGCTGTATCTTTATAGGTAGGCTTGTTAAATTTTTGTGTGTGTGTTATGAGAAGCTTGCAAAACAGCAATAAAATTGAGGTAGTAGCACCTGTATAGTTTTGTGGAAAAGCTGGAATACCGGCTGCATTACTAAATTGAAACTAAGCCTGTTCCTAGAATGGCTCCCTGGGGCAGAAGAGAGGACAGGATTGACTTTGGTGGGATGGTTTATTTGTCTGGGCATTTTCAGCAGGTCTTCTGGGTTTCCTCCTATAGCCCATTATTATCCAGATAAGATGGGTTAAGATTAAATTCTTTATTTGTGGGAATGGACATAAACCAATCTCAAGATTTAGAAGAGATCAGAAAACTCTAACTGCTCATAACCTGACTTTTTTGGAGGAGCAGCTTTTGTTATCTCAAGAGGGGCAAGTGAGAGGGACAGCGAGCTTGTACATAGTCTCAGCAGAGCCTTAAGTCCCTGTGGAGCTTGATTGCCGCACTGAGGACTTCATCATGATGATGGCAGGCACTGCTCTTGTAGGCAATTCCTGCAGGCCCAAGTCCCTCAGCCTTTCCTTGTAAGAGATATGTTCTAGTTCCCTAATCATCTTTGTGGTCCTATGCTGTATCATCTCCAGCAGATCCCTGTCCTTCTTGAACTGGAGAGCCCAGAACTGGACATAATACTCCAGATGGGGCCTTACTAGAGCAGAGTAGAAGGAGAGGATAACCTCCCTTGACCTGTTGGTCACACTCTTCTTGATGTACCCCAGGATGCCATTGGTCTTTTTGGCTGCAAGGGGACATTGCTGGGTCATGGTCATCCCGTTGTCCACCAGGACTCCCAGGTCTTTTTCCTTAGAGCTGCTTTCCAGCAGATCAGCACCCAGCCTGTGCTGGTGTATGGGGTTATTCCTCCCCAGGTGCAGGACCCTACACTTGCCCTTGTTGAATTTCATCAGGTTCTTCTCTGCCCAGTTCTCCAGCATGTCCAGGTCTTACTGGATGGCAGAACAGCCTTCTGATGTGTCAGCCACCCCTGCCAGTTTTGTATCCAGCAAACTTGTTGAGGGTACATTCCATCTCTTCATCCAGGTCGTTGATGAAAATATTGAAAAGGATTGGACCCAGTACTGACCCTTGGGAGACGCCGCTTGCTACAGATGTGTTACCCATGCAAGATGTTAGCCATCTTGGCGAGCTACTTGGAACTCAATTATAATCTAACAGAATACTCAGGTATTTGAACCAATTATAGTGATTCTAGTAATTTTAAGCATCAATGACAGACTACTATGCTAGAATATTATGATTTTGTATAGATATATATGTACCCGCATATAGGCTCATACTGTTATGAAGGCTCTACAAATTAAAATGAGAATCACTTAAAACTGTACATTTTCCGTAGTGGTAAATGTTATGCTCTCCCATTTTTAAAAGTTAAGAAACTATTTTTCTGTTGTTTACACTATTTCCTCTTTGTGTGCTAGGAGAAGCCCAACAGACTGAAACTCATCTTTCACTATTTTGTATTAAGTGAATTGGGTTTTATATTTTTTATATATTCTTTTTTTCTTATTTACTGATTATTTTCTCATCTATATATCCAGGGCCAGTAAAAGACCATATTCCAGTTTAAATATATTACTTTTTATTGGGGAGAAGCTATCTTTCTTTTTTCTTTGAAGTTTTTTCTTTTATTTTTTGTTTTGTTTTCATAGGGGAATAAATGTGGTTTTGTAATGACATCTTTTTTTTGTCTTTTATTACTGAGTTAATTTTCAGCTTATATATCTGCATGTGTCAGGTAGGATTAGCTGTTATGCCTTTGGTCTTTGTTGTGTTCACTGAAGACGTCCATATTATTCCCTGAAACTAGAATGTGAAGTCTTATTCCAGAAGTACTCAAACCCATCCTTCCTTTTGTACACAAGTTTATCAACCTTCAAAATCCAAACACTCTTCTTGAGAAGAGCGAAGGTAACTAATCCAGAACCCTGGACTGAGGCCTCCTGACCTTTGTGGTATCAAAATAGTTAATTGGATTTTTTTTTTTTTTGTTCCAACCCATTTTTCCCAACAGTCACTGTCTGGGACAAAGTGCAGTCTAAAATGGATTGGTTTAAGTAATTTTTCTGAGGCTGTCTCTAAGAGTCTTTCTGCCTACTTCTTAAATTTTCATATTACAAAAATGCTCTTTGTAAACCCCATGT
>VXBJ01005380.1:776762-804687 GCA_013400055.1 Nycticryphes semicollaris | reverse complement strand
TTTTTTTTTTTTCTTTTTCCCATTAGCAAAGTTGACTACAACCTCCTCAGGGCTTCATGCAAGATTGTCTTGGGGGACTCAATCATATCAAAGTGGATGCAATGACAGCATTAATTTTCTAAGACTATTAAGTGTGCTTGTACTTGACAAATGCTAGGCTCTTTCAGTAGGGGAAAAAAACCCCAACTTTACAGAACAGAGGTATACACTGAGGAAATGGCGAATAATTGTACGTGAAGCCGCGGGTACATGCCTGATATTGAAAAAACATACGATTTAGAATCAGTCTTCCCTCTAACTGGTCCTTCCTCCCCACTCCACACTGCCTAAAATTGTAAATGAGGTGTCAAGGATCAGATGTTGCCCCATATGTATACCTTGTGCCAGTGGACCCAGGTTGCATCTCCCTAGGTCCCCATGAGAACCTCCTTGGTTGCTGGTGTTGGTAGCAGCTCCCTGCTGCCACACAGATTCTGCATTTAGTTATCTTCAGAGTGTGGGACAGTACCCAGTGAAAGGATGCACACTTGCTTTAAAAAGTTCTTCTCCTTTTCTTTTTGGAAAATCCCACTCCATCATAAAATTAAGGCATTATGAGGCACTTGCCTGTTGTACAAGACATGCATCTGACAGAGGAGAAAGAAATGAATAATGGAAGACTGGGTTGTGGTTCTTTTTGCTATTAGCTTGTTTTATGCAATCACCTTGTTGGCCTCCACCTTTTTTCCTGCTCCTGAAAGCTGATGAATGTGCTGGTCAACATCAACCAAATCTCTTGGGAACAGCAAGTCCCAGAGGGATGAGGTTACTGGACATGGTTACTGCTCCATGGAGTGTGTCACCAACCAGTGGCACTTCTGTCCCCTCATCAGAGTATCTTTCTCCTCGAGGTGGAGGAAGGAGGGGTCTTCCTTAGAGAGGTCTGGATGGGGGTTGTGGTGAGCACGGGAAGCAGGAAGGGACAATTTCAACGGCAGGTCATAGGGAGAGAGAGTCACAGGGCATTTTTTTGTTTGTTTGTTTATACTTACATTTCTCATGGAATAGCTGTTTGGTTTTTTAATGATGTGTGAGGAATGATGCCAGAAATGGAAAACATTCATTTGAATTTTTAATGAAGCTGATTGTACCTTTTTTCCATTTAATTTCCATGAATATTCTACACAAGAATATAAAGGGAATATTCACTGGAGCAATAAATGTTATGCTAATTCTGTGGGACAAAAATGGGAAGTGAGTTTTGAATTCATAATTGTGAGTATTCACAATGATAACCTATTTTATACAGTACCCGTCCAAAAACATGCTTCATTTGCATTGAAATCAGAGACTTGAGCGTGTTTGTAGGCTTCAAGGTATGTGTACAGCTTCTGCAAAATTGTTGCATGAGCCATGAATCTAAAACATGCTGAGAAAAATTGTGCCTGATCAGTGCATTATAAATTTTGGGAGGGGGGGGTGTGGGGAAATGAAAATGTTTAATTGCTAAAGTCCAGATAAACAGTGGGCTGTCCTGATTGTATGAAAGTTTTCATTATTCTTGAACTAATCCCGAACAGTGGAAAAAAATATTACAAACTGCAATTTGTATTTGGTTTTTCAACAAAATATTTATTCTCCACAAGGATAGTTCTTCCAGACATTACAGCTGTGGAATAATAGCTCCTTTCACTAGCAAGTCCACCATCAGACACATCATACAGCAGAAAATAGAGGGAAAGTGTAGAATAAAACAGTGGAACAAGATTTAAAAAAAGGATGCATGTCATGCAATTAATGTCCAGACATAATAGATATAAGACAGTGCTCCTCACCAAGCTCATACAAATTAGATTTGAACCTTTTTGAAAATATGCTAATATTGAGAATACTTTTATATAATATCACATTATTTTCTCCATATACTTTATATAATTTTACTTAATGGGACCTGCCTGTAATAATCCTTTTTTCCTTGTTTTCTTCAATCAGTTTCCATTTTTCCTTTCTAAGTAATCATATAGTCATATATGTCTGATAAGTATTGGGATAAAACACTGCATTTATTACCCACCTGAATTGTCTTACTGACCCACATAAGTTTATTTAAATGAGTAAGGAATTCTTAAGGCTTAGTCTTTGTCAACCCATCCTGATTTTTGTTATTGCCTCAGATATTCTTCTGGAGCTCTTTTTTTTTTTTTTTTTTTTCCCAATTCCTTTGTGCAAAGGGAGAATTTTCTATAAATTTTGCAGCAATTGTTGTCATTGTTAAATGTAATGTGGGGTGTGACATAAGTTTTGTGAGTTTAGTGCTGAGAGTTTGCCTCTTCCTGGCATTTTCCTGCTACTGCAAAATTTTCAATAAATCAGCTAGGCCTATTTGCATAATGCTATTAACAAACAGTTTTATAGTAGAGAACAGACCTTTATCTTACAAATGATTGTTCTTTTGAATTTTTTTTTTCCTGAGCTTTTCTTTTTATAATTAAACAGAATTTTAATAATGCTAAATTTTGGTGTATTTTCAGTGATTCTTTTAAAGCTATTTTAACTTTTACTTAAGCCATTCAACAAAGTTTTTCCTCTGGGGCTTTTTCTGCATGAGAGGCCTCCTTCAGTGCAGACAGGTATTCTGACACTGCGTGTGTTAACATGGGTGCTTTTAGTTTCAAATGGATTTTGTCTTTTATTTCAATTTAGTTTAAGTCTCTTACAAGCACTATAATTTAAAATGAATAGGCACTCTAAAATATGAAATAAGTGTCCAGAGAGGATCATTTCGGAATCTATTGCATATATCTAAATGCATGCTTTGTTATACTGAAATGATAAAAGGAAAGAAAGAAAGGGTAATATTTACAAGGTTTTATTTCACTGTCAGTTAAATCTCAAGCTGTTGCCTATATGAGACAAACATATTGAAACTTCTGCACCAAACCAGCTTTTTTTCTCCTTTTCAATGAAATGCAAATCAATAAATAGTATTTAATTATTTTGTGTGTAAAGTTAAGTTGATTCAGCTCTTAATTTTATTTGATACATGTTCTATAGCTGATGGGGTAGTTACAAGGCACAGTTGATTGATACACTCTCCTTTCACCTTTGAAGACCTCAGTTTAATCCTGGCATAGGTCACATTGGAAATTAGTTTCGATAAGCATGCTTTACTCTTTAATGCATGTTTGTCCACATCATAAACCCATCAAGCAACATGATGCAGTTAACAATTGATGCTGCAGACAAGCTGGTGACCAGATGAGTAGACTGGCGTTTGAAGAGTAACTTGTGTCTCTCAGCAGAATTTGATTGGGAGCAGCTAAACTCAGATTCTCCTCAGTTTCTGGTTCTGACTAGTCACTCAGTTACTTAGCTTTTATGGACAGCAAATGTATGTACTCGAAAAGCATGATTTTCCCAGCTTCCTGCCTTAAACTCCTTATTGCAAGTTTTAAGAACCGAAGGACAACTCTAGAATGAGCATTTTGATGTTATCAGGAAGCCTTCATTTGAAACATTTGTTGATTGTTTGATCTTTAAAGTCACAGTTGTAAAATAAATCCAACTAAAATATTGGCAGATGTTCTCAGAGCCGATGCTGATTTCTATTCCAGCCTTACCTGTGTTCCCCAGGCAGGCAGATGACCCCATTCCAGGTTAAGTAATAATCCCTGAGGTAGAGCTCAGCACTGAATCCAGAGCTCCATGACAGGAGCAATGCCTCTCTGTGACTTGAGTGCCAGTCAGAGTTTTGTTATTTCACACACTCTGTATATGACTTCACCACGCACACCTCCTGTTTCTCTTAAACTAACTGCATGCTGGGCAGCAAAAAGGAAAAGCTAAGAGGAAAACGGTAGGGATCTGTCTGTGAGAGGCACTTGGGCCACTTACATATGCAGGTGCAGTAGCCTCATCAACTGCAGCACCTCTATTTCACACCGAGTCTGCTTGGGTGAATAAGGTTTCCAAGATTAGTTACCAGGCCTTTTATTTAGCTTTTCAAGGTATGGCTGTATTTCTGACATGACCATAGTGTAATCACAGTGAATAATTTTGATGGGTATCAGAGGGGGAGAGAGAGAGATGCTTGCTGAGCTCAGTTGATGCATATAGGGTCATTTATGTCTTGTCCATAAACATATGAAGTACGAGAAGAGACCCCTGGGAGGCCAGTGACACTAATGGAAAAGTTAAGTGTGAGACTGTACAGCTGGACTAGATGCCTTTTATTCAGAGTTGTTATTAATTTAGACAAAGCAATCTAGAGCTGTCAGGGGTGTAACTTCTGTGTGTGTCTCTGTAAATTGTCATAGTCTCTGTTGCCTTAATAACAGGAATTCAGATCTGGGTGTTTGTCTTAGAAGTGAGTCTCAAGCTACGTGGTAAACTTGTGATATGAAAGGAAACAATTCATTCTTATTCTCTGATACATTTCTTCTTCGCTGTTGCCTTTTAATAAGTCTCTTCTTCACTTTGTTAGCAGCTGATCTTCTTGAAAGTGATATGAAGGGAAGATGTCAGCCTATATCGAATATAACCTGTAGAGTACCAATCTAGCGAGACTTTTCTAATGAGACTGTGTATGGCCATCAGATGAAACAGTCTAAGTTCTAAATCTTCATAGCAATTTTTGATATTGTAAGGAAAGGTTGGTGCTAGCAGTGGTGAATTTTTGTTCTCATTTCCAGTTACAGTTACATACAAGCTGTACCATGTAATAGTTGCAATGTTTTTTTCTTTAGAAGAGAGCATCCTTCACCCTGATGAGAATTGCAACCTGAAAAGACCATTCTCATTCAGTGGTCCCAACTGTCACCTCCCTGACCTCACAAAATAGACTTTTCAGCTTTTGTATATCACCTCCTGCTGTCTCTATACCCTCTGCACTCTCATCACATCCTCATTCACACTGACATTGATTCATTGAGCTGGATTCTGACAGAGAAATCTCGTGTTAGCCTCTCTTCTTGCGAGACTGACAAAACCTTTGTGATAAGCTTTCTTCTGAGATTTGAAATAGCCCGGTATATACCTACCTTTTCTGTGATTCTGCAGCTATTACGTAGGGCAGAATGTGGCTTAAGAACCAGGGCATCTGTTTTGTGATATCTTTAAATTCTGCCACGGAGAAGCAGAAGTGATTTCATGTAATGTTAAACAACAGCTAGGTCTCTTTCCTTTTCCTTATCTAAGGAAACATAACTCATTCTGTGCCTGTGTCCCTCATTAGTAACACTTACAAGCCTTGACCTTTCAACAGAGAACTCAGCTCAGCTTCATCTTACAGAATTGTCCCCATAATGTAGCTATGCATAATAATAAAAACAATTTAAAACACATTAAAACATTAAAAAAAACCCTACCAAATCACTTAAAAGCTTAGACCCAGTCTTTTCCACATTTATTCATGTTGAGCAGTAATTTTCTCTCATAATAGCCCCAGTGAGACTGTAGTGAGATACTGTGCACTGCAAGTAAGTGAGGCAGAGCATTGCTTAATAAATAAGCAGTTCTGTCCTTCTGCTTTATTTAGTTATGGCTCAATGGGGTTTTTGTCCACTGCACGATTTCTTCTCAGGACCAGCCTGAGAAGTTTTCTTCTGGCACTTTATATGTACTTATGTTCTTTTTGGCTTATTTTTCCTGATTATCTCTAATAGCCTAAAAAAAAAAAAAAAGTAAATGTTAAAGCCCTAGCTGGACTCTAATGTTTTTATCGAGACTGGTGTCACTGTCAGGGAAGATTGAAAATGTTTCTTTCCCAAGTGACAGTGTAAGCACACTCACTCTCGTGGCAGATTTCTGGCACAGGAGGACGGACTCCTGGCGTGAAATGAAGTCACTGATACCATCATCCCTCATGTATTTGGGAAACTTCCAGCTAGTGCTAAATTGGTCAGGCTTTGATATAGTCCTTTACTCTGTCTCTTTTGTTTCTCCAGCTTGTCTTACCTTTATTACTAGCCTAAAAAGCAATGAAAAATAAGGTCTGTGTAAGAGTAGACTTTTATTCTGAGTTTAGAAGAACAATGTCTTCTTATGCCGAGAGAGCAGTTGATCTGCCACAACCATATACTGCAAAGCCCCAGTTCCTTACTTCAGATGATGTAAGTGTCCTCCATCTGAAATAATTTTAAAATTTAACAAACTCTTACACAGAAACTGTAATTTATTATACTCAGCTACCTAATTCAGAAGGAAAGAAAGGCAGACAGACTCAAACCCAGTATGTTTTCTCTCTGCTTCTGTAGTCTGAAGAAAATAGAGTCAGAGTGCTTGTTCAGGGATTTCCACGGGCCACAACTCTACTTTAAACTGAACTGCTCCCTTTCTATTACTCACTGATCAATCAAATGATGCGTGCTTACAGCTTATACCAAGAGACCTGCTATTGGTAGTACGTTAAATTTAGCTCGTGCAGGTTTTCATATTCCCTTATTTTTAGTTAGTCTCATGAAGGAAACAATGTCTTTCGGGGTTTTTTTCAGAGAAGAAATGACAGTAAGCACTTGTGCCAGCTGAAACACATTGGGTTCCTTTTCTTAGTAGGATGAAGTTATGTTGAAATAATTTCATCACCTTGAATGTTTTAGAGTTTAGGAAAGAAAATTTCTGCTTTAAAAGAAAGAGGTTTTACTACTACATCAGCAGAATTTGAAACGTAATCTGAGTAGGCTTTCTCTTTTTTGCTTGGTTTTTTTTTTTTTTTTTTTTTTGTTTGTTTGTTTTTTTGGTTGGTTTGTTTTTTTGTGAAGCCAACAGCACCAGTTGTGTACTCTCATAGAAGATAATATCGTGATATGCCTGTTATGCATTTTACTACTGTCTGTTACAAAACTCTCTGCAATAGAGATGCCAAATCTATCTCCAGGCAGAAGGTAATATTTCAGTGCTGAACAACTTGTCATAACCCCTTTACTAATCATGGTGTATGCTCTCTGTCTACCTGATCAATTCTTACTATATATCACAGTGATGTTGTTGGATGCTTATTACAGGTCTTTGATTTAGTGGAATGTGTTTTTTTTTTTTTTTTTTAAATTTAGAGNTTTTTTAAGATTAGAAGAGAGAGTATGACTTGATTGAAAGAGTTCATCCTCTTCAATTACTCTTCATGATTACTCAGTAATCATCAAGATTGATCCTATAGATAATGAAGACTGTGATCTGGCCTGGAGGAGAGGTTGGTTTGGTAGGCGGTTATGAAAGAGCTGTCTCAAGGTTGATTTTGTCCAAGCTGTTTTTTATCACTACTTTCAATAACTCTTCAAAGCTATTTTTTCAAGGGTAGGCATCATTTGACTGAATTGCAATTTAAGAGTAATGCTACCATATTCAATTGAGTTTTATTTCTGTGGAAAACACACAAACACGCTGTGACCTGCAAAAGAAAGAGTCAACGTTAATAAAGCACTTTTCTGCCTACATGTTCTTCAATAACTCGAGATGATAGAGAAATTGGATATGTGATACCAGAAGTGAGCATTGAACCAAACAAACCATTCCTCAGGAGAGTCATCTTAGGTAAGTGTATCGTATGCACTGCAGGTTATTCTTTCGCAGGCTTTCTTTTCCCAATATTCTTTTTTCTGTAATGTTTCCCAAAGATGAATATTACTGTCTTTGATCTAATAAATATGGATATTTCTCCTCAGCTTCCCCTATTTTATTTCTAAATAGTACATTCTTGTTGTCAAATTCTTTCAAATTTTTTAATAAGTGAAGAGATGCTGTTAACCTCCAATTTGGAACATTTGTTTTTTTCATTCAATGTGATTTTTCAGATTTAAAGCATCTGAAAAGAATAGCATGTCTACACATATGTGCCAGGCTTCCAGAGTTGTGATTAAAAAAAAGATTAAAGAAGAAATCATTGAATGTTTCAACTACTAGAGTGCTGGAGTATTTTGGTGGATATTTGGTGGATATTTATACAGCTGCCATTTTAGCAAAATTGGCTAAATTCCCTTCCATATTGTATATTAAAATTCTACAGGTATAGGTAGAGGAAAAAGAAGCTTTATCTGTGGTGCTCAATTTTCTGTATTTATCTATTAATATTTGATCTTTTTCATGTAAATTGTATACTTATTATACTATTGTAAGTGCCTTTTCCCTTAGCTATGGTGCTAAACACTGTATATTTTAAGTAGCTGAGATCATACCAAACTCTTCTCCATTAAAAGCTACCAACTCAACTCCTCCCCAGCTATTTGACCCAGGCTCCTTCTGAGCTGTTCAGCTGTGGAAAAAACTCAAAAGGAAACAGATAATGACGGTAAACTGGAGTGTCATGGTTCTCTTTATGTATGGCTATTGTAATACAGATACAGCAGGCCAACAATGACTCATCAGTAGCACCAAGCCTGCAATTTTGCCGTGTTTGCAATTTCAAGGAAGAAAAGCAGCTCACAATTACATGTATTAAACTTTCAGATGATGCAGAAATTATGATGTACATCATTTATATTATCTGTCAAACTATAGGGAGAGAACGTCAGGGCTTTATGTGGCCCAGGTGCACATTTCTTATAATTTAATCAGCACAAAGCACCCTCATTTCACCAGAGGACTCTAATTTATTCTGTGAAAACCACACCATGCCCTCTGTCTTTCCCCCACTGCAGTCAGTAAATTACAACTAACAATTCATAACTGTTACCTGCATTTAATCTAGTACCCTTTGCAGTGAGTTCAGCCAGCTCTGCTCTACAGCCTCATAATGTTATACAGAATACCATGAATTATTTTCATGGAGATTATGGATGTCAAAAGGGACTAGTTTGTTGGGGTTTTTTTGTTTTGTTTTGTTTTTGTTTTTTTTTTTAATAAAACAAAACAAACAAATAAACCTCAACAGCCCAAAACCATATAGCTAGTAATTTGGTTCAGCCAAATGCATGTGGGAAATGCATTCATGCTGATATCTCTGAGAATGATGAACTTGGGGTCAGAAAGCATAGAGGTGGGGCAGAGCCAACTGCCTGTCGGCTTTTCTCTGTTTCTTATTCTCTGCCTTTCTGCTCCTACTCCTTTCCCTACTTTGTCACAGGGTGGGGAATAGGATAATAGGCTGAGGAAGCAGTTGTCCTGATGGGGAAAACTCAACTTGCCTCTTGGCCAGGTCCAGCCAGCAAATTCAAATTTGGAAACCCAGGAGGAGAGAGTCAGGGTGGAGGGATGACCTGAGTTAATACCCTGGGCAGTGAGAAGCATTTGCTGTGTGTAGAACTGAGATGCAGGGCTGAGGGGAGGGTTTTGAGGGTCGTAGTGTGTGCATGTGTTTGCTTTTCCTACCTGTAATGTGGCTGCCAAGAGCTTGCTGATAGTGGGTACCTCCTAATTTATCCTGGTGATGGGGCATTCCTATGAGGGGTGGTAGGAGAGGGCAGAAGGCTGCAAAGTGCCCATGGGTGAGGGGCCATCTGTCAGAGCCGGGGTGGCAGGCTCAGGGAGGATCTGCCCTGTACCACTACACCCCAACACATCTCCTGTGGCTGTCTATGCTGAGAGCTGGAAGGGCCACCTCTAAATTACCCAAAAAGCATAATGAAGAAGTTAGGGCTGGTGTTTTGAAAGCAGTTCAAGGAGGATTTGAGTGCTCGGTTCTCGTTAAAAACTGGTGGGAAAACAAGTGCCAAAATCCTCGCTTTGTCATTGTAAATCTACCTGTGCTGAACAAAAGCGAGAGAGAGTGCAGAGAAAGACAAATGCCTCTTCAGTTGACTGAAACTAGCTGATATCTTGTCAGATTCAAAGAATTTATTTTTCTTCTTATGTCTTCCCACCTCTACCTGCTCCAAAATGGATGGTAGGAGGGGGGATAAAAAACCTCCCCAGAAAGTGTTAGAGTTATTTTGATGGGTTTGATTTTGGAATTATATTATTCTCTTTAATTCAATTTTATTTTTCAAGGGAATTTAAGAAAAAACCCAAACACTGGTCAACCGAAAAATTAAATTCTTGTACTGTTCTTGTGAAAACTATTTCTGGGTACAGGATCTGCCAGTCTTTGTGTGGGTTAGCATAAACTAGGTAAAATAATTGAAAATAGAGAAATGTACTTTTTTCATCACTGAAAGAAATGAACAAGAAGGTTAACAAAGGTTCCTCCAGTTACTGACTATTTTTATGTCTCCCTTTAAAGGGGCACTGTTCAAGAAAGAACTGCTGTGGATAGTAGAGAGGACAAATATACCTTATTTTTAAACTAAGAACTGAGGTCTGCCTTTTGGTAATCCAGGTAAAAAAAGTCAATTCTATGCAAAGAAAAATAATTTCTTTTAAACATTGATGATTCCTGATTTGGCATATATCTAATCATCTAAACTTTTTTAAATTGCAAAGATAACAAACTTTCTTTAGGATTACGTAAAGATTACCTTTCGATTAATGTACCAAGTTAAATTACCTTGAGATTGGAAGTGGGTGTAATGGAGCAACTGGTTGAGGCTGCATAGTTAAAAATGCAGATCAGACCACAGAGTAAATCACTGGAAACTTAACCATGCTGGCAGTTTCCAATCAGAAGCTGTTTGCAGATCTGTAAACAAGCCTAAATGCCTCCTACTGTGATGGTGATACACAACTTTCTACAGGTTTGACCATCTATGTCACAGCAGCTGAAGATTGTACATTGTTGCTGAGGTGATATATTTAGAGTGTATTGAGGTGTACAGGTTATGGATTTTGCTCAATGTTTACGAGACTCACAACGTGTATTGTCTGGTATTTTCTATGAGTAGCGAACATTTGAAACTTCAGGTGGGTTCAAGTCCATGAGAGCTGCCAGTGCCACAGAAAGATGAAAAGCTCCTGCTAACCATTTTCCCCTAGCGTCTTTACTGAAACACTTCCACTTACTTATTTTAGAAGGACCACATATTCCCCTAGACAATTTCTTGGATTTCCTGTTCCTGTCAGTGCCAGATACCAGTGCCAGTGATTTTTCTCCCGCCTATTGTGGTTACAGTATTTCTTCTATAGAAATTGTCTGGAGGCCACAGACTAATTTTACTAAAGTCAGTAGACGGGAATTACATGGCATTGACTCCTGGGCTCCCTCCGTCTGTTTCAGATTATAACTATTGACCTAGAGGTGAAAGGCTCTATATCCCATTACCAATTCCCTGAGTCATATGGTTCCTTATAACAGCATTTTAAACAGATGATGGAGGTTGCTAGTATTCAATAGCATCGGTATGAATAGCACTTACTCAAATTTACTGGCAAAGATACCTTCCAGGTTTTGTTTTTTGAACAACAAATAAATATCTGTATGTAGCTGCACTTACGAACTCCTTACAAAGTCAGTGAGTCTACAATTTTTGCTGAAGAAAAATATCTTTAAAAAAAGTTAAAGACAAGAAGATCTGAATTTGTTTTAGAATTCTGGCATGCTATTATTCACAATAATATACTGGATATAATAAAAGCCTTTAATTCATAAAATCCCCTGGTACCACATTTTCCTATTTTGAATGCCATTGTAGTCCTTTTCATTTGTGATTGGGACTTAGCACATTTTCTCATTACTGCTATCTTAAAAGCTACACAACTTTGCATTTCAGTTCTATTGTTTAGTGCATATGTCTGAATAGAGAAGAACTGAGATAAAAAGAAATGAGAGTTAGGGAGGGTAACCCTCCTTGCTACTGAATGCAGGTGGAAATCTGCAACATCAACACCCATTACGTTGTATAAGTTTGTTTGTTTTCCACTTTCATCATTACTCGAAGGAACAGATTTTCTGTCCCATCCTGCATGTAGTATCCTCTGACCAGTTTTTGGTTACCTCAGAAAACACAAATGAAGCTGCTAGACATCTCAAAAATTATACTAAATTCTTATATTTTTACATAAGAAGTGTGTGACCAGATCTGTTGAAAAAAGACTAAGCATAAGAATTTGATATGGATTTGGTATGGAAGAACTTGAGGGTTCAATATAATTGAATTTCTATGGTCTGANTTTTTTTTTCTTTCTTTTTTCCCACTCTCTCACTTACTCTGGAATACCTCTACTTAAATCAAAAGTGCTGCATTACTCAAAAGTCTGTGGCAAATAAGTAATTTTGGCCCATATAACCAAAATTTACTTGCATAAAACCCAAATAAGATTTTGTAGAGTTATTCTGATAAAAATATATAGAAAGCACAGTTTTACAGAGTAAGAACTATAGCTTAGAGTGGTCCACATCTGATTCATGTTGAACTTCTGTTATAAAAAGTAACTTCTGAAAAGCAGCTTGGTTCCAGCCACACTTAAACTATTAAATTGTTTTCATGTACTTCCAAGTAGTGTATGTATTTTAGATATAAAATTTATAAGTTACTGCCATTCCTCAGGCCTCTACAAATTAGTTATTTCCCATACTGTCATGTGGCTGTACCAGTATTTTTTGTTTTTCTTATTTGTGCTGTGGTAAAATTTTTACGGATTGGCAGTGCCACAAAGAAATCACTTTTTTGACATTATCCTCAAAACATTTAGCTAACAATTAATTGCATGTTTTTAAAAGTAATTCTGAAACACTGGAAAAAGCTGTATGAAGGTACAGAAGACCTGCAAGTAATGCATTTAGCATACCTATGCTTAAGAGTAAGAAACAAGACACTGATAACAACTGAAAAATAAATTACACACAGTTATTTATAAAGGGTACTATCAGTATACAACTACAAACAGGAAAAGGTGATCTAGTTTTTTCAACACTTCGAACATATGAAGCTTGCAAAATGTATCTGACTTCTTTCTTCTCTAATATTATACATATGGAAATGAAAGGGAAATCCACTTTTTGATGTCTCTTTATTACTACAAAACAAGTGCGTATCAGATGTGCAGATGTTGACTGAAGTGGGATAAGTTTTATTTGGTGTGTCAACAAGAAAGTTAAGTGAGGAAATAACAAGGTTTAGAGAAGCAGTAAGTTGCAGATACTGTATCAAAAGTAGTAGCACAGAAAAGTTTAAGCAATGAGTAAAAAGTGAAATAGAAAAGCAGAGGTTAAAAGAAATAAGAATTAAAGAGAAGCCTAAATAAAAGGAGAATATAGTGCAGTGAAAAATCTGATTCAGAGTAGCATTTCTGCTAATACTCAGAAAAAACATCTTGGGTATAGGAAAAAGAGTGTTACGTGTCTGCTTTTATATTGAAATATGGCAAAAAAAGAATCTGAGAGCCAAAGGAATCTTTTTAAAGAGCTTTTCTTTGAAAATCATCACTGAGGAATATTTTATAGCATTCATTGCACGCCAAAATCAGAAGCAGAATTCTTACTTTTCAGTATGTTTTCTCCTTCTGTCTTTCCAAGAATCTTGAAAGTTGTGAATAGAAGACTCAAAATGTTTAGAAAAAAATATTTTGGAAACTCTTAGTTAAGAATGGCCAGGGTTTCAAATGAGACATCAGTTGCCAAATGAAAAATGGCAGTGGGGAAAAAAAAAGGGAATCAGAAGCTTTCATAGCTTTCCTGGTCATTAGCAATATTAAGTGAAAAGTGGAGCAGCCTGGAAGGAAGTGGGCAGATTAAATATAGCTAAGTCTGCCACATTTCCATCTGCTTTTATGTATCCAAACCAGAAAAGAGCCACCTGCTAATCAGAAGCAACACATCTCATTTATGAATGCAATTAGTCTTTTTTAGTTAATCATCTTAATTAGTTTTGAAATCTTTAAACATACGGGAAAACAGCAGAAGATCAAAAGATAATAGTTCTACAAATCAAAGTTGTAAAAATATGATGAGTAATCAAATGAGTTCAGGACAAAATGATGAAAATTGCAGCATAAACAAGATTTTTGTGGTAAAAATAATAATTAAAAAATCAACCGATCTAAACAAAACCTCATCTAAACAAACATGATAAGAATAGAAGAGGGAGAAAACCAATAAGAATTATCTCCCTAGTGCATAGTACCTTATCTCCAAAAATCCCACAGTATAAAAACAGACTGAAGAAAAGGCGATAAAACCAAGCTCAGTTGACCATATTTAAGTGTGTTGCTTAATTATCCAGGCCTCCTTTGTCTAGGTTTCAGTTGCTTTGTTTTAGGCTATGTGTCTTGCTTCTTCAAATAAAAAAATACTTAACTAGATTACTTGTATATCAAACATTGCTATTAGAGGCAATGATAAGTGCGTTTTTAGATCATCTCATGACTTTAACTCTGCTACTTTGGAGTGTGCTGGAAATAGGAGGCTATGTTAAAGAACAGGCTTATGAGTACAGCTACACTGGTCAGCAGGGGGTATTGCCAAGCCCCTCATCAGCATCAGGAGCCTTGGAGGTGCTGCAGCACTGATATGAAGCCTCCCTCACCTATCCAGCACAAGGGGGATTCTTGGAATCACAGAGTCATAGAATGGTTTGGGTTGGAAGGGACCTCAAAGATTATCTAGTTCCAACCCCCTGCCATGGACAGCAACACCTTCCACTGGACCGTGTTTCTCAAAGCCCCATTCAACCTGGCCTTGAACACTTCCAGGGATGGAGCATCCACAACTTCTCTAGACAACATGTTCCAGTATTTTATTTCATAGTAAATAATTTCTTCCTGATATCCAATATAAATCTACTGTTTTTCCGTTTAAAAAGATTACCCCTTCTCCTATTGCTGCACTCCCTGATAAAGAGTCCCTTCCCGTCATTCCTGCAAGTCCCCTTCAGGAATATTGCTATGAGGAGTCTGTCTCTTTTCCAAGCTGAACAGCCTTAACTGTCTCAGACTATCTTTGTAGAAGAGGTGCTCTCGCCTTCTGATCATCTTCCTGGCTCTCCTCTGGACTCATTCCAACAGATTCATCTAATCTGCCTGTGAGTCAGAGGCAACGGAGTTGCAAACTTGCCACATCAATAACTAACCTATCTGGGATGTGTGTGGTATGTCCCTGCCTTCCTTTTATGGTGACATCCCCATGGACAAGCTGCATTAGCATCTTTGCAGAGGGTGCTTGTACCTTCAGCCCTACAAAGACAACCTGCATACAGCTCACTGCTGTAGGCTTTTTTGGTTGCATAAATATGAAGCATGCTGCAAGCATTTTCTAAGGAAATACTGCTTCACTCAGCAGAGCAATACTGTCATTTTGCAGGTTGGTTTGCTACAGATGTGTTCCTATGTTTAAGTCAGGATGTGTCTGGGGATGTACAGGTCCTGTTTTACAGTACTTATGTGCAATCTAGTTTCCTTGTAAAAGAGCCAACAGGTAGTCTGCAAGACATACCTGGAGTGTCAGAATGATCAAAAGGTTGGCTTTTAACGTGAAAGAGACTTTTGGGATAAAGATGAGGAAGAGCAGGTTTTAATTAAAAAACCTCTCAGCTTATCTTCTCACTCAAGGGAGCACGATTTTTCAACCATTGAAAGCAGCTGGAGCATTGCAGTTCTTTTCTTGTGGAAGTAGAAATAGGTCCTACCAGAGTGAGGCTTACACTGTGCAATTCAGAAAAGTTCAGGTGTGCATAATTTGCTGTGCATATGTTGCAGTACTGCATACAGGATGCAGTTTCTCCACCCCGACATGCTTTCAGGAGTGGGATGAATGGGATGGCTAAAGAACAGTCTGGGTAACAGTAAGATAGGGAGGTGTAAGGTGCACGTGCGTGTCGTGGCAAACTCACATCACACTAAAGAAAGAGACAACCACCAGCGAGATGAAACTAACCAGGGAATTGTAGGGAAACTTTAGAAAAAGGAGTCAGTTTGAAAAGGAGCGACAAAGTAACAAGAATTCTGGATGTTTGTGAGTGCACAATAACATTTTGTAAGTGCCCAGTGTAGTGATTGACCTGCTCTATTGTGGGTGTTGATCCAGCATGCATAGTTCTGGTTCTTGAAAAGTTGTTGATAAATTGATAAAATGATGTGAACTATGTAAATTGAATGGATTATTTTTTCCCCTGTTACCCTGCTGAACCGCTAGATCAGGCAGTTGTGAGAGAATGGAAAATGAAAAGAGTAAACTGCAGTGAATATTTTGCTCTTTTCCAGTATTTGACTGTGCTGTTGCTCAGAGATATTACAGCTCCTCCATGTGTTTTTGCCTTAAATAGTATTTAAGTTGTACTGATATAGTTGTTTCTTTACTTTGCAGTTACAAGAAAAAATAAATAAATTAGGGCCTATATCAGACAACAAATGAACCCTTTTTCCACTCTATATTTATTGAATAATGGATGAAAAGGAAAAAAAAGAGAGGTAAATAACTCTACAGCTCTTTCCTTTACTTCAATTACTAAAGAAAAAAAAAAGATAAAGAAAAAAGACAGCTGTTTGAAAAACCCTGTCATATAAGATTTCCACTTTCTTTGGAAAACAAGAACATTGAAGTGAATCTACAATTGCTGGTTTCCTCTAGAAACAGTAACACTGACCTTCCTCTAATCCTTTTGACCTCCTATTGTAAGGCTGCTTATAAACAGAAATAGAAACCACATGCTGTCAGTCAAGGCATCCTTAATTTCGCATCCCAAGTAAAATAAAGCTATATCCTTCATGAAAGAGCTCATAATTTTTCTCCTTTCTTGCAGCTGAGAAAGAGCATAATGGATAGTGACACTGAAAAATCACAGGTGGGTAAAAGCTGTGGCAACACTTTTTAGAGCTGAAAAATATCTATCCAAAAGATAAAATAATGTGGTTGTTTGTTTTGTTTTGTTTTGTTTTTTCATTTGTTTGTTTGTATGTGTGTGTGAGTGCTCCTACAAGCAGCTTCCTACTTACCTGTAAGTTTAAAATTTTCTAAGTAGGTAATTCCTGAAGGAGTCTATCACAAAATACCAACCAACTATTGACCACATTCATGGTGACACTTGATAACTGTGGCATTTTTCTGGTTGCTCCCCAGCGTGCCAGAGAGGCTGGAGGTGGCCAACATGGGGGCGAAGACACACCTGCTTTTGGGGATGGAGGATTAGTGCAGTTCTTAGTGTGAACAGAGGGACCCAATTAACCCCATGATTATCCCCATGAATCCCATAATATTTCACGGGGCAATTTTAGTGCGTGTGAAATAGTTTCCTTTAAAGAGGCAAAAAGCTGCTTCAGGTGCTTGCCAGAGAGCAGACTGTGTCTGAGCTAACAGTAGCATAGATGTGAGTACCTCAGAAATATTTTTCTGCAAGAAAATTTTTCCCTTTTGCACCAAAATTTGCAAACATACAGAGAGCCCGAAGTAAATTCCAGTTTGCAGAACTGGGTATCCACATAAACTACTTTTAGATACTTCTAAACATCACAAACACACAAAAAAGGAAATATTAAATAAAAAAAAATCAATTTTTAGAGAAGCTCTGATTGCTTTACATGCCTTGAAAGATACTGTCCAAGTAGGAACAAAATCAAAACTCAAGTTACATGTACTCATAAATACTCCATTAGAAGGACTTGTGTGACTCAAACCTCTAGAAGATAACCTCATTCTAGCAGAAAAACACAAAACAAAACAAAAAAGTTGTGACTAGTCCTTTAGCTAGTCATAACTGCCACTGTGCCTTGGCTCCTCATCATGCCATTTATTCTAAGGCAGTTTTTTGTTTATGTAAAAGAATGGGTTGACAAACATCTCTCAGGATCAGGTCAGGTATTAACAATCCTGCTGCAGGTTTGGGATTTGCACTGAATCACCTTTATTGTTCATTTGGGCATTTTTTTTGTATTATTCCATATCTTCCTCTTAGTGATTCATGGTAAGGTATCGTCTGGTATGCTATGTATCAAACAGTTTGGATGATGGATTGCCATCCCAAATATGAAGCAATTCGAGTGATGGATTTGTATCCCACGACAAGTCAGGACCAATTGCTCTAGGGGTCAAAATAGAACTGATGGTGCAGCTGTAATTCAGAACAGCACAGAGACTATATGAAACCTGTTTCCATGAAGTTCCTCATTTATAGTGACAAAAAATATAAAAACATGCCTGGATACTTAAGCGTTTCTATGATCTCAATATTTGAGTGTTTAAAAAGTAACAAAGAGAATTAGATATGACTGATTTTTTTTCCAAGTTACTTGGAGGCCTGTGGATATTTAAGGCATCAGTCTTTACTTCTTTTTCAGGGATATGAAGTGACAGAAAATGGCAACTGATCAGAAAGCCCTGTGCATGCAGGAATGGTTTTGGTTATGACACTGAATTGTATAAGGAAATGCATCTCAATTTGGAGATCAGGTTTCTCCTGAAAGTAAAACCAGTTAGATGTGTATAGAAAGATCTCTTATACAGGTGCTTAGTATTTCAGTTGCTTAAGCCACGGAAAGCAGATTCAGGTGCAAGCTTGTGTCTGTGTGTGCTACCTTACTGAAGAATCAGCACTGGGAGCCCAATGCCTCAAACTTAGTACCCGTCACTCAGTCCTTCCACCTACTCGCACATGTGTCCTTCTCACTCCTGCTGCTCCACTTCATATAACTATCAGATTGGAGAATGATGCTGTAACCCATCCAGCTCATTTGTAAAAGCCTTGCTCCAAACAGTTTGTGTGTATGTTTGTTTATATGAAGTGGAAGGCTCTCATTTAGAAAGACTAAAACATCCACTTCTGCTAGGAAATAGCGTAATAATTATATTTGGGGAGATCTGGGTTTGTGTATTTCCCACAAGACACCTTCTGTTTAGAAAAATTCCATATTAAAAACAAACTGCAAACTGCTGCAAATTTTTCAACTAAAAACATAATTACATTTGTATTTTTTTCTTCTTCATATTGTGCTTTAAAGTTGTGAGAAGCTATTGATTTGGGGACAAAAATTGCTGCCAAGGTCATTCTATTTTCTGCATAACTTAAATTTGTTCACTTACATCAGGAGGACCCTGCAGTGCACAGCAGTACCTTGAGATGACAATTATTCTGATTTGGAATTTTGTGTACAATAATTAAACAGTCAGGTACCAGCAGACATGTGTTACCCTGAGATAACACGCTCCTTGGAAGTATCATGAGACAGAAGGTGAAATTAGTGCCTCCAATGACCTGGGAAACACATTATCTCGCCACTGCACGAGCTTGAGGGTGTGTTGGTACCGTATACCAACTATTAGTGTTGTTAGTTGCATTGTGATTGATTGCACCATGTAAAACATATGTTTAAAACATGTTCACTGTTGTGCATCATGTGATAATTATGTCTGACTCTGAAGGACCAATATATCAGGTGTGAGTTGATAGAAGCATGAAGTATTGTTGTTGGGTTTTTTTTTTTCCCCACTGGGCTATGCAAGACTGGATGAAGTCATTGTGAAAGGGACTTTAGCATTAGAGTCCCACAGCTTCCAAAAAAACCAGCATCCGTAATAGAGTAGAGAGTACTCACACATGATCGGCTAAAGCGGAGGGTTCAAACCATTGTGTATTATGGCTAAGTGATGCTTTTTTACAAAAATTTATGTGCATCCATGTGTTTGCTTGCCCAGAGTGTTCTTCATTGTTTATTTTTAACCTCCAATTATTTTTGTTCTCCCTTCCGGTGTCTGGTGCTGTCAGTGGTTTCATTCCTCAGGTGACTGACACGAAGCATTCTTTCCACCACTGAAGAGCCTGGCACTGTACCCAGGACGTGGGGCCTGGCAGACAAAGAGCTTTTTGCTCCTTCTCACAGCTCTGCAGCAAGGCACCACATCAGACAGAAGAAAAGGTCTATATTTAATCTGAGCTACTCGGGAAATCAAAAGAGGCGGATGAAAACAAGAGCGGTGACTGATTCCCGTAGGAGATCACTTTCCTGTTCCATTTGATATAATGAACAGGAAAATCAAAGTAAGGTTAGAAACCTCTGTACCTTTTCTCCAAGGATTTTTGTGATGTCAGTTCACAAGGTATTATAATAACTGAACACAGGTGTGATAAAGATTTAAAAAATAGTTTCCTTTTTTACCTTAGAATAATTTACATACAGCTGCTCTGGCAAGGTTCTTGTCTTGTGACTCATCAGGCTTGTAGTTAAACAATTTAAATCTTATTATACCTGCAGCTGTTTGTTTCTTTGCCTCTTAGTGTCTTTTGGTCTTTGCTAAAAATAGTTACAGTGCCCACATATGGACTGTATTTCAAAGATACAGTGCGTTGTTGTTTTTTAAGTTCAAATCCAATAACGAAGCAGAAATCTAGTTCACGCTTAGAGAGAAGAGCATTAGAAGGAAGATGGGTGCTGTGGAAAAGAAGTACCAGGTTTGGTTATATTTTAAGGTAACAACCTACCAACTCATAGAAATTGCTCTTACTTTTTAAAACTGTTGTGCTGCTGCGACTCTGCTGGTTTCTAAACACTGATCCCTGAAAGGGTAAGAATGAATTGCTACCCATGTCCTGCAAGGTGTGTTGTACCTGGGGCTTTACCGGTGGCCCCACGTGAAGGTCTCCCTTTGCATGCCCTCATTCAGTGCCAGGGGATGCAGCTTTACAGGGTGGGAGGTGGCCCTCAAGCTGCCTCCTCCTTCCTTTGCTACAGTGTCCCAGGAGAATCCAGAAGAAACATTGCCTGGGCTGGCACTAATGTAGTGACCCTGAGTACCCCCATCAGCTCTCATTGTAGCCAGTACCATGTGAAAGCACAAGTAGCACTTTAACGCAAAGGGGACCATTATGTCCTTTACTGGAAATACCTGCCATATAAGTGAAATGTGTTACTCTAATGTGTTATAGACAAGTCGGTGATATTTTTTTCCTTTTTTTTTTTTTTTTTTTTTTATAATGAGGTTAAGGTGGCAGTGCAGGATCTTGGCTAATTCTGTGCTGGCTTTCCCTGCACTTCAGTTGAATCCACATGGGATGGTGATATTCAGCTCTGCATTACTGCTATTTCTCACTTTAATGACCCTGGTAAATCTTTAATGATTGTCATCACTGTCAGAAGGGCACAAAGGGCCCCTGTCCGTCTTGATGCAACCTAAGAAAATATGCTTATGGATGTCAATTAAAATAATGGCGTTTGTGGCAGGTCACTTCTATTTTTATAGGTACCCACCTCTTGCAAAAAGCAGAACAAAAATTCCACTCATAATCATTATGTTCACTAAAAAAAAAGTAAATGTAGATGTCTTAAGTTTTGTTTTGATTAAGCAGGGCAGTACATTCCTGACAAAATTAATTGGGACAGGTGCTTCACAGAAATGGGCCTAATAATTTTTAAGGCCAGAGTACCTAAGATATAAGCTGATATTTTAAATTAGGTATTCTGAAGTGTGAAATTTTCACCCTGTAATACTTGTTTGAAAGTCCGTGTAGATACATTCATTTAACATTAGAATCAAGATTTTTCCACCATTTAAAAATTGTTTCATTGTCAATGATTTCTCTATCACAGTATAGCCTTTAGGACTTAATTCTCTCAAATTATGGGGTATGTTAGCAGTTCTGTGAGCTAGGAACTGGATAGATAGATCTCCTATTTTCATTAATAGCAGTTGCCTGCCTAATTCACTAAGCAGCACGGAGAAAGTGTAGCCTCATGGGTCAACATCAATGGATTTAATGAGGTCTTCACCCTCTAAAACTGTCATTAATGGGAGTAATAGCTGGCTGTGGGCCCTAGTGCTTGCAACAGCTGTGGCAAGATGGCTCACTGGAAAGCAGAAGTCTGGCAGAGGTGCGCAAGCATGTTTGGGGACACTCCTGTCAGTCATTCATTGCTGGTCAGCCATTTGTGTTCTTAAGAAGTCTGTAAACCTTTTGGAGAGCTAGACTTTCAGCCTAAAATTAGGCTTACCTTGGTGAACCATGGACTGACTGTATTTGACAAGGTGGGAATAATGTCTACCACTCTTCTTCTTCCTCCAGCTTGTCCTCACCTGAATGTAAGGATAGACCCTGACTCATTGCCACCTATCTCCATCTCTTTCAAAATTAAATTTTAATGCTAAGCCAATCAAGGTCTTGAGGGGAGGTGACTGCCCATCAGGAGATGCCCCTGCATAGGTTTTCATGCTTGGTTTGGTTGCAAGGCTGAAGACTCAATTGGCAAGTTGATCTAAGAGCTTTCATCATAGACAGTGAGGTCTGTATGGTCACCTCTAAAGCAGGATCCTGGTGGTACTTCTTCTTAGTGATGGAGCGTGGGATCTGATTAGTCTGTTTCCTGAGTCAAAAAAGTAGAGCTAGTTTTTCCTTATCATACGTATTCAACTGCACATTAAAATCTAAATTTTTCTAGAATATGCTTTCCACAGAAATTGCAAGGTACTGTGGCTCTAAACCCGATCCATAGAATATGATTTTATATAAGAACCCACCTTCTTGTGCTGCTTTTCAAATAGAGAAAACTCAAGAACATTTTTGCTGTGTGTGGCAGTTGGTATTTTAATCCATACAACATCTTGAGCATGAGAATAAAGCAGGGTGGATAACCTAGGAAAACACTGTGTAATCTTAGTCTTATTAAAAAAAATAATAAAAGGTCATTATTTTACCCATAAAGGAGATATTTATAGCAGATTTTTATTACACTTCTGTGTTCACCTAACTTTGTAGTCTCTTCTGATTTTGTTTTTTTCTGTAGTTATTTTCCACTTCTAAGTCATTTGATCTATGTTTTCCTTTAGACCTCTGCCTCTGTATAGATTACCAGAAAGAAGTTCAATTACCATTTTGTCTCTGATGTGGATATTTTTTTAGTGAAGGTTGTATAAAGACATGTCCTTCCTCAGGCTCAATTTCAAACAGGCCTTCAAATACAAACCAAAAAACCCCCCAAAACACAGGCTAATTTGAGTAGTCCAAGACATGCTTCATTTCAGCTTTGATGAGTATGTGCTTGATACAACGTCAACAGAAATGTTTTGCAATCTTTGGTGCTACAGGGTTTGAGTAGTCTCAGATCTGCTAATTTTCTATTTTGTATTTTACATATGACTCCTAAAAAAATAAAATAGTAGGGTCTTGAACAATGTATGACAGTATTGGATTCGGCTGGAATTTTAGGATGCAAACTTCCTCTGTTAAATATGCATTTTTGCTTTTATGTGGGATTTCCTGTCTGTATTTTGTGTTTTCTTCCTGCAAATAAACATATCACAAAACTTTACAGTCTGATTATAAGAGTATTCTTGTGGGAATACATTTTTAAAAGATGTTTTAATATAAAGTATGCAATAGTCCCTTAGTTAAAATTCTCACTTAAAATATTTTATCCCACTTTGTCAGATATGAATTATATAAAGACTGTTCACCCTACATTTACAGCACTTAGTTTGGTTGCTGAGTGAGTTCTGGAAGAATTTATGAGTAGCAGCATTAATTAGTTGGGTTATACATTTTATTAGATATAATTTCCCACCCATATAATTCTTGAAATTTGAAAGATGAAAATTAACCTACTTGAAGTTTATTCCAAACTCAAGGCTATAGATTTTTAACTCTTTCTTTGAAGGTATATTTTTATGTAGGCTGTCATTATTTGTATCCATTATGTTTATGTTGTAATGTTTTCCTCATGTTATTTTGTCTTCAGACATCTCCAAGATGAGCATCCAGTTGGTATAGTGCTGCTTGTTTAGGAAAAGAGGGATACACAGCTGAGTTTTCCCCAGATGACTTGTGTATAAAGACTAGATAAGAATATAATTTTCTTAAAGAAGGCTGAGACTTCAAGATGCTAAATGTATCAATCCCTCAAGCTATTGAAATGTTGTTTAACTTGACATTAAGCAGCACTTCCAGAGACAACTAACCTTTGTGTTCAGTTAGGTCTTGACTGCTCTGCAGGATCCAGGGCCATTCTGCGTAGTCTTCTAACCTAAAAGGAACAGACTCACTGCTGACCCATTTCATGTGACATTGGGTCATTCCAACCTTTGAATGGCAAGTGGTATTGGTAGTTAAGATACACTTGCACTTTGAAGGAACAGGAATTGCCATGCTTCAAAGCAAATGTCACCTTTTTTTTTGAAATATTGAATCCAAGTCTGACTGACAAACTGAATACGCTAAATGGTTGCTGGGTGTTGGGAAGAGGAGGTTTTAATATCAGCATATATTAAGGAGGAAAAAAATGGCATTTGCAAGCTGAAGGCTAAAAATTGGACTCCCAGCTGCTTGGTTAGCTTCAAATCTCTCAGAGCCAGGGGCCTCCATGAGCCTCAGAAAAGGACCCGAATGCCCCAGCCTCTGTCAGGCAGCCATGTCCCCAGGCACCATCTCATTTCTATGATTCTACAGTAAGTTGTATTTCCTTATGTGTCTTATTTGTGTAACTGAGAAGCTTAAGCATTTCTATAAGCATTTGGGTTTGTAAAAATGAATTTCAAATTTGCTGTAGCAAGAAGCGATTGCCTCTTTTGTGTTTTTGTGTTATGGCAGAGAGCACCCAGCCGTAAGTCACTAGCAGTTATGAGTAAGAAACTAAAGAAGAAAAGAGAGAATCTGTACTACTTGTCAGAGATGTTTGCAAATGATCCTTAAGGGATAATTTACTAAAACAGACCAAGGAAGTTGAGACAACTGACAGATTGATTTGTATATGTTAGCAAATGTTAGCAGCTATCCTGACTAATTTATTATTTCTCCTTTGACAGCCATCAAAAGTTCTTAATTTCATAAGTTTCTTGAATATATGCACATCTCATAAAGTAGGGAAGAGCCTTTATATAGAATCTGCTGATGCAATTATTTTTTCTTTTTCTCTCAGAAAGCACGTCACATTGGATTTTGTACTAGATCTTGGAATATAT
This sequence comes from Nycticryphes semicollaris, assembly GCA_013400055.1. Lineage (NCBI taxonomy): Eukaryota > Metazoa > Chordata > Aves > Charadriiformes > Rostratulidae > Nycticryphes > Nycticryphes semicollaris. The sequence goes on along the minus strand of VXBJ01005380.1, from coordinate 780,035 downwards.
ATCATATTTTTAGTCTACATTTATTCACTATTTATGCTGTAGAACTCAAAGGTAAGAAGTAAATGAGAACATGTCACTATGATTTGTTCTTGTTTTTCTAAAACAAATTTTGAATTGAAAGCGTGAAAGATCTCACAGTAATTGTACTTGATATTATAATTTATCCGCACATGAAATCAAAACTGCCACCAGAAGAAATGGTCTTCCTTTGCTTTCTCTCCTGCTCCAACAAAACTAGTTATGGTACTGAGCGGTGACTTTTCTTGTCTTGCCATTGTCCAACTATAACGTAACACACCCAAACCTAGAGCCATTTCAAACAATAACCTGTTGATAGTATCAATTTTTCTTACTGTGAACTTCAGCAAGGGTAGCTATACTGTTGCAATTTGACATGTGCTTTGACATAAGCATGGTGTATGACTGAACGCTTTTTTCAGATTAGTGTGTTTGAAAAGGCAATGTTAAAAATTCTCTACATACACCAGTCTTTGGGCACTTATTGCAAGTGTTTATATTGAAGCTTAATTTATATGGGTATCTCCCAGATATAAATAGGAACAATTAACTATTTATACAGTTTTTAAAGGTTTTTTCAANCTCTGGGCAACCCTGCTTTAGCAGGGGAGTTGGACTGGATGATCTCTAGAAGTCCCTTCCAACTCTGAAAATTTCATGATTCATTATGGCTGAGCTCTGATTTTTGCAGACATCAACTGTAAGGGATTTTCTCCAGGGCGTAGTCTGCTTCCAGAAGTGCCCACAGTTTTTTACCTACTAATTCTTAGCCTTGCTGTCAAATGTGGCTAGTACACTGGTGAAACCCTTGGTCTCCTCCAGTGGTTCTCTGTTTCCTTTGGATAGTCCTGGAGCTCTAAGCTGATAGTGAAGTGCGATTTGTGTGTGAGCAGATGCTCTGTCTGTTCTCCTGGACTAAAGCTTTACTGTCTAAAGGCTTGTGAATTTTGGAGACTGGAATGATCTGGTAGATCCCTTCTAGCTTTGTGTACTGATCTTAGAAGGGACGAGATTTGTTAAAGTTGCCATTTTGTTAATTACATGTATATTGATTCTTTTTGGAATCTTAGTAATTTTCCCTCACAAGATTATGTGATTTATTTTCTTTTTTCTCCTCATATGGTTTTGCTGGGTCTGTAATTGAAGATTTGCTAATTGTTTGGTCCTTATAAATATGTAAGAATCCTTTTCTTTCCTTATCATCCCCTGACCAGCCTCCCACAACAAATAAGCATTATCTCATGTATGCGTTTTACATGAAAGTGGTAGTAGTATTATTCAGGTCCTGCAGGATGTTTTTTCGAAATGTGCATCCTCCATGCACAGGGTTTTTTACTTTGTAAGTGTCATTACAAAAAAGATTCAGATGTTTTAATCTTCAGCATAAGGAGTCAAGAAATCATGGATAGCTATGCTTAAGACAGTGAATGTGGAAGAAGATAATGAACGGTATTGAGTTCTTTATGTGAAAACTGCTCTCTGTGTCTACACATTTTATTACTTACGTTTCCTCTTCCTTCCTATGTTAGTTTCTGGGGCCGATTAAATGATGACAGACAAATATCTACTCCACGACCATCAACTTGGTTTTTGGTTTTTTGCATCGCTTTCCCCTTCTGTCCCCTAAGAATCAACTATCATAACCTCCTCACTTTATTTCAGTGGCTACAGGGAAGTTGAACTCCCCTGGCAGTACAAATACATTCAAATGTAACTGTTTATGCATATTCCAGTTTAGCAGATAAACTACATTGTCCTAAAGTCTCTACGTTAATGCAAAGCTATGATCAGATTTCCTCCTGTAGAACACACTCTTTTGAAGTACAAGATTACTGCCTCTAGACTGCTCTTATTCCTTCTTTTGGGACACCTTTACTGGCCTAACAAATCTTGTGAGTGTTCTTAAGTCCAAATGAGCCCAAAGTCTAGAATCATTTGCATGAACAGTTTGTGTAATTTGCTCTCTGCCAATTCTTTAATTTCTGCAACCATACTCTACTAAAACTTACTAGGATCATCTCGTCATCTGATAGCATTGGCATATAGTTGTTCTTATTTTATGATATAGATGTACATGTTAAACCCCTCATATGTTCTTTTATTGAAATTCTTTTAACTGATTTAAATCATTAAGAGCTTTCATACTTGCCTGCTAGTTGTTATCATGCGAGCAGATTGGCACCTGAATCTTTTTGATAGCACTGCAAGCCTCCCAGAGTTTGGATGTATCTTTATGGTTTACTACTACAAACACTCCAAACTGCTTTCTTGTGTTGTTACCATTTTATCATTTGATTAATGCACTAGTAGTATTTGATAGGACAAGTCTTTATTTCTGTGTAGTATTATACAGAGGATGTGTGTTTCTTTCAAAGGTAGATTTTGAGTGCTTTCTACTCTTTTAGCATTATTCATGTGGGGCATCTTTGGAAGAATGAATTGACATGGACTGTGTAACACCCAAAAACTGCAACTAAATTTGTATTGCAGACTTAATATCACCACTGAAGAAATGTGAACCAAAAATAACAAATCTTGATAATCCTGATCTTAGGCAGCAGTTGCAGATTTTGTGGGTAAGAAAAATCTAAAAGCCAAATTTGAATTTGTATTGTTTGAGGATATGTGAAATACTGAGAAACGATGAATGGTGTTTTTGCAGAATAAATTAGAGCCTGTAGTAAAATGTTAACCTTAAAATCTACGTTTGACCAGATTTAAATGGAAGCAAAGTTGCTCTCTGAACTTTTTAAGTAGCTTTGTTACTTAACTGTTTGTGTAAGATGGTTGTACATATGACTAATAACAATTTCAGGATCAAAGTAATTAATGACATAAGTCAGTATAATTTTAACTGGAGATAATGAGGTTTATGCCCACTTACACTGGAGAGGTATTTGACCCAGTGTCTTTGTAATCATTATATAGACAAGTCTGAAAAAAAGAGTGAAATTATCTCAATTGCTTTATTATTTGTCTTACTAGGTTCTAAATCAAGAAATGTGTTAAATCTTCTCTGTTTTCCCCCCAGATCTTAATAGCTGTTTTTGTAATTCCCAGAGTAAAATTATTATTACTGCTATTATTATTATTAAAACAAGAAATACTTTTCAGCACCTCACCTTTAAGACAGCTTGGGGAATTTTTCCTTTTTTTTTTACCTTATGTATACTTGCATTTGCAATGCATCTCATATTAGCAATTTACCATGTCCTTCTCTGTTCTCATTTACTTGTCTCTGGTGGTTTTTTTTTT
>VXBJ01005380.1:551604-776757 GCA_013400055.1 Nycticryphes semicollaris | reverse complement strand
TTTTTTTTTTTTTTTTTTTTTTTTTTTTTTTTTTTTTTTTTTTTTTTTTTTTTTTTTTTCCTGCTCTCTTCTGCTGTCTTTTTCAGTAAAATTAACAAGTTCTTGCTTACGCCACAGCTGAATTTGGTCCCTTGACTGATCCAAATAAGCTCCTGGTGCCTGCATGTTCTTTGTGTCTGGAGTGACTTCTACTTTAATGTTGCAAATACCATATATATAGCTGGCTGGAATATCAAATTTTTGCTTTAAGAATGTTTCACAAAAAGCAAGTTTCCATTGAAAATGCTTCCATTGGACATTGTAGAAATGTTCCTGTCTTCTCTATGGAAGACTGCAAACAAAGTTTTTTGGTATTTTCAGTATTTTGTTGAGACTTTGATATAAAAAAGAAAAAATACTTTAAGTAGTTTTTTCTTTACCTGTAGAAGTCATGAAAATGTAAAAAATATTTTTATATACTAAAATACCTTGTTTTCACTTGTTTTCATTTGTATTTATATGGTGCTGAAAGATGTTACTGAAGGCCAGAAGTCAATATTATGCCATATGCCATCACAATGTGTAAGAGTCAAGTAGTGTGTCTTGTCTACCATAAACTGTTTTTGGTTTTCCTAAGGAATCATATCATAAAAGTAGTCCCCATGAAAAACCATACATATTAACTTCATTTTCCAAGTTTTGGCAAGCATTTTTATCTAAATTCTTAAAATAGTTGTGCTTCAATACTGCTTAAAATGTTCCTATAGCATGGTGGTCTGCTAATTGCAAGGCTCACTGCAAATTAAATTGCATATGTAGAGTTCTAGTCACTTCTAGTCAGGATTCTAGTCACATCATGTTAATTTCTGTTGCTAGAGATTTGAGAACTATGACCAAAGTTTTATAAAACACAAGTAATTAATTGGGAGGGATATATCAACTATCTATACAGTGCTGTGAATCTATAAATTATGTCCTGATCCTGTATTTCTTTTCTCAATGAAAAGCGGGCCCTGACAAACATTTCATTGTATACCCCCAATCAAGAGCAATTTTTGCACACATTGTCTTTAAAATCTGCATGTAAAATTTGTAATGAAAATGGGGTTTGTTGCCTTGATCCCTGCAGTGGTATAGCTGAAATCACAGATATTCCTGGTGATCTGGAAGCGATGAGGAGTATGGTGTCAAGCCAGGCTGGTGGTACCAGGGGAGAGCCAGGTGGGGAGGGTCTCATAGTTCCTGTCCATGTCATACATAGCCACATTGCTCCAGCGCATGAGGCCAAAAAAACCAGTACTGCCATTCCAGAATTATTTCAACATTTTCAATCTCTGCAGAAGGTAATACAGTTTATTATTTCTTCAGCTGAAAAAAAGAAAATGGTCCTATGGATTGTGTTTGCCGAGTGGTCTGGTTGCAAGGGCACCATAACAAAAAGTGTGTGGCTTCAGTAGAGAGAAATCTAAGATGGAAAACATTGCACCATAACTTTGTCTAAACTTGGGGGATAAAAGCACTGATCTTAATCACGAAGTTAGCCCTGGTACATAGATTCACTTTGAGGAAAAGAACCCTAGATACCTTGTACACTTTTCCTTTTTCTCTCTGATTTAAGTACATAAACTGAATCAAGCACACTTAGGTGCATATTACACAGCTACAGTTGACAGTACAGCATTACCAGTGCTATTACCGAAGCTAGTTTGTTGTTCACGTGTTTATTTTACATAAAATTTAAAACACGTGGGAGTCATCACAACAGAAACGCTGGCATTGTCTGCCTTCAGGTGATGTTTTGTCTCTTCCTAGCTTTTGTTATGTTCAAAAAGCTGTGCAAATATCCATCAGCTCTCACAGAGTGTCTTTGGGAAAACATAGGGAGGGATTTCTACCCTGTTTCACAGGTGGGAAAATGAGGCAGTGCAAGAAAGGACCTGCTGAAGGTTGTTTGTCCAGGCAGTGATAGAAACTGGATCAGAACTCGTGACTTGGCTCTTAAATTTATTTTCAGTTGTGTTTTTGTCTTTGTTTTGTTTTTTCTCCTTCAAAATCAATGTGCTTTTGAATGACGTAGGTCAAAGTGGCTGAGTTGCCTTCAAAATAAATAACTTGGGAGCCTGCTACTCACCATTCAATACTGACTCATGCTGGATCATCCTGCTTCTCACACTTTTCCAGAAACTTAGTACTATGTATTTAGCATTTGTATTACAGGAAAGCTTTGTCACCAAACAGGTAGAAAACCTAGGTGCTGCAGCTGCATTAGGTTGTATACTTTGTATACTTTGCCTTTTATATAGTGGGAAGCTATCATCCCATGGGTGTGTTTTTCCCTCCTCTGACTAGTTTTCTGATGATGAACTGCATTTTGGTCAAATGACAAAAAGTTCTACCTCCAAAGCAGTGGGAAACCATCCCTTCTTCTCCATTGACCTCTTTTCCTGTCCATTTCTTTTTCTTGGGCTTTGTCCAATGTTGCAATAAGTGGTCCATTCTGTAAAATAATGCAGCTTTAGTTGTAGTGACTGTTCAAAAATGATCCCATGGTAATTCCCGATCTTCTAGTCTGGAGCCAGAGAGCCTTGTGTGTTGTCCTCATGTTTCCTTCAGACATTCTGTGTGACCTTGGTGAATTTATTTACTGCTTTTCTATTTAATTTCTCCATGTATAAGAAAGGGCAACAAAAATTCTCTTCCTTTGGGAGGTGGACCTGGGTGAGGGTCTCAGGTGCTATGATCAGGAGCTGACTCACTTGATAAATTCTTTTAAAGTTCTACAAGGAAAACAAACCAGGAAAGGAGATAGACTGCAAGATGGGGATTAGGGGATTAACGTTCCTCCCACTGTAATAGAAGGTCAAGCCATGACCACCTGAGGAACCTGAACATACAGAAGTCTATGGGACCTAAAAAGATGCATCCCTGAGGGAACTGGCTGATGTGTTACCAGGCCACTCTCCATGATATTTGAAAAGTCATGGCAATGAGGTGAAACACTCAAGATCAGGTTTGACACGGCTCTGAGTGACCTATTCTAGTTGAAGATGTCCCTTCTTATTGCAAGTAGTTTGGACTAGATGACCTTTAGAGGTTCCTTTAAGAGTTTCCAGTGCAAATTATTCTGTGAAAGGAGGTACATACTGCACAAGAACTAGTGCCAGACCTTATCTGGGTCTGCTATTTTTTCCTGACTTTTATGTCATCCCATAGAGAATTATAAAGACTTGTCTCTGTTTTATCTCCCTAGCCTGGATGTTCCAGGACCCTGATCACAAGCTACTGATATGTGATCCTTAAATGCTGTTGCAGTTTTGAATTAAGTACCAACATATTTTTTTTATGTGATTCAGACTGGTGAATTCTGCTTCTGTAGTTGAGCAATAAAACCAAGGACAATCACCAAATTAACAAAAGTAATTAGAACAGATGGCAAAAGATGGCATCTCAAACCTTTCAGAAACAAGGACGTAACATCCTCATTGTATTTCATAGAGTAAATGTTGACTGAGATAAGTATATTAAGGTACTTCTTATAAATTTATTGACAGTTTTTGTTTCCCACAGACAAAATTATGGTTTAGCTGGATTAGTAGGCACATTATAATGTAACTTTAAGACAAATTTAACAAAATAGAATAATACAGATTGTAGCACCTGTGTTCTTTAATTTGCAATTATTTGCATGACTAAAGGGAAATAATTTGTCACCAGTTAATTTGAGCTCATTACATGGTTTTCATTTTCACTGAAATATTATTTAGTTCTCTCAGGCCAAAACCACATGGAAATGTCTGGCCAAGTGAGTTGGCTTGTAATGAGAAGACTTGTGAGGATGTGAATCACAGCCTGCAATCTGAAGTAGCTCTTCGGTCTCTTTCAGCTTGTCAGATCTTTCCTTGTCCTGCTGCGAGGTAACAGTTGATCAGCACCTATGAAGAGGCTCTCCATCACTGCATGGCCAGAAATGGCCTCTTTAATCATGACTCAGAGAGCATTTCAGTTCTACAAAATCTGAGAGTTTAAAGCTACAAAATAGTAGAATGAAGGGAAGAAAAAAAAATTCTGTCATTTTAATGGCTCTAAATCTCATTCAGTAAGATTTTCAGGCTTAGAGGGTGAGATAGTGGTAGGAATTCTCAAGGTGAGTGGTAAATGAAAAGGAGAAAGAGAAAGATGAGTTTTTTACCTCACCACTATCTTTTAGGAACTGCAGTTGTGAGGAAAGTAGCAAATACAAGATCTACCACAAAAAATGTGGGCAGTGTCAGCTATAGGCAGATTCCATTGGTTCCAGTATACTTTCAATCAGGTAAAGTAGAAGAAACCTCATTTTATCTGTAGGGAAGATGTAGGTGAAAATATAAATTCTGTTGACTGCTGTTTGTAGAGATGAGGAAATCAGACCATCACCAGCATTTAAACCCTAGGGACAAATTTTAATTACTAAGCCCCAGAAAACACTCTTAAGGGAAAAAAGGGAAAAAAGAGTTAGAAATTGGCAGTTCAAGCAGGGAAGCACTTGAATTTTCAAGAACTGCATAGTAGGAAACTGTGATGCCATGGATGGAGCCAACAGCTACTTTACAAGCTCATTCTCATTCTGGGAATACTGAAAGATTATAGCAATTTTAAATTTTTTTTTTTTTCTTGGAAGGAAGGGCTTTCCAGGAACCTTAAAGGCTACTGGTAAGTTGAACTTGTAAGCTTATTAAATAGCTTAATGTATCTTTCTTGATGCAAATACATAGTATGCCAGAATGGGCTAAAGAGCTCAGGTGACTATTATCAGCTGATACCTCAGACCTTTAGTGGTGAAAGAGGAGGTGAACAACACAGTGCAACAGTCGTGGAGGGCACAACAGGAGAAACAAATTTTAACTAATTTCTAGTTCTTTGCTAATTCTGGTGATATTTTGGCTAATTTTGGCTGGTTAGTGAGGCAGAATGCTTCTATCTGTGCTGTCCTAGAACTACTCTCCACTGGAGAAAGAACACTGGAAAATGGCAAGGTGTCAAAATTAATGATGTTGCAGGAATTTTCAGCAAGAACATTTAGGTCTTGAATAGAACATGCAGTGAAATTGGAACAAGAGAGAGCTAAAGCTATCATAGGTGAGAGCAGTGTCAAGGTGCTGCTTTGAATGTCATGTAAAAAAAACAGGAACAGCATAGCATGCATATAGTATATACAGTACTATATACAGAAACCCACCAGGGGTGAGTTGCTTAGGGAAAATGGAGCAGTGAAGCTGCCTGTTTGGCAGAGAGATATTTCATCTCACAGGTCTGTCAAAGGTCCTTGTGTTCTGGGTTTGGTTTGAATCAAGCACAGCTGGAAACATAACCCAGATCTTCCACATTGCAAGCGGGTGTTATATCACCAGAAACTCAAAGCTTGCCTTATTGATATGAAATTATTCTTCAGTCAAATGTTGAAAGTTATAAAATATTTTCTTAAAATGGCATCTTTGTTTTCTGATATTTTGCAAGACATGGAGACAGAAACTAATTGGTTCAGGCTGGTTGTTTCACCTGCTGACAAACTGTGAAAACAGCAAAGGCATGGAAGGCAGCTCTGGGCAGCCATCTGTACAACCATGTACTTGGGAGGTAGCACAGGAGCTTTCAGAGTAACTTGCTACCCTGGCAGGTCTCAATTGTTTGATTGGGGTTTGGAGAGCTGGTGTAGAGGTAAAGGCCTGGGCTCAAGCTATTAGAGCAGCTCAACTAATGAAGTGGTTTCATTACCAGAAGAAAATGTTTAAATAGAGATTCTGTAAAAACACCTGAGCCTGATTTCTCATCTCTTATGGTATTTAGGTACTTTCACAGCTTGGATGTTGTTGTATCCAGTGAGAGAGGGATATTTTTGGGTGCTCTGGTTTAGTCTCACTGGTTCTGCTGGGAGACTGTAGGGAGAGGACCGCATACAAAGAGTCAGCATCAAGAGGGATACCTGTATTATATGTATTTCTTTGGCTGGTGAAAGCTCCTTAGCTAATGCTAAGTGAGGTCCAGTGTTAGGCACTGTGACTGGGCTGGGAGATAACTGATGCTGCAGAAAGTTTAAGAAGAGCCAGAGGACATGGTAGGTATTCAGACTGCATTAATTTTTATCATCACAGCCATTTTTAAAAAGGGTACAAAGGAGGACCCTGGGAACTACTGACCTGGCAGCCTCACCTCCATACCTGGGAAGATCATGGAACAGATCCTTCTAGATGCCATGTTTGGGCACATGGAGGACAAGGAGGTGATTCAGGACAGCCAGCATAGCTTTACCAGGGGCAGGTCCTGCCTGACTAACCTAGTGGCCTTCTCTGATAGGGTGACTATGTCAGTAGATAAGGGATGATCTATGGACATGATCTATCTGGATCTCTGTAATGCTNTAGGAAATAATGTATTAGAAAGCAGCCCTGAGAAAAGGGACTTTGGGGTGTTGATGGATGAGAAGCTGGATGTGAGCAGGCAGTGTGTACTTGCAGCACAGAAGGCCAATCACATCCTGGGCTGCATCAAAAGAAGTGTTGCTAGCAGATCCAGAATGGTGATTCTGTCACTTTGCTCTGGTGAGATCTCACCTGGAGCACTGTGCATGGCTCTGGAGCCCTCAGTATGGGAAGGATACGGACCTGATGGAGCGGGTCCAGAGGAGGGCCACAAAAAGGATCAGGGGGTTGGAGCACCTTTGCTACAAGGACAGGCTGAGGGAACTGGGGTTGTTCAGCCTGGAGAAGAGGAGGCTCTGGGGAGACCTAATAGCAGCCTTCCAGTACCTGAAGGGGGCTCACAGGAAGGCTGGGGAGGGTCTGTTTACAAATGCCTGCAGTGACAGGATGAGGGGCAATGGCTTGAAGCTGGAGAAGAGCAGATTTAGATTGGATATTAGGAATAGGCTTTTTACTATGAGGGTGGTTGAACACTGGAACAGTGTTGAGCACTGGAACATTAGGACAATTACAAACTGATGTTATCTTTATGGCTTAGTTTGGAAGAAGCTCAGGTGAAATGGGGTTCAGGTGGTATTATAAGGCAGGAGGGTAGAAATTTGTCTTGCAGGGCTTCTATTAGAGATTGCAATGGGCTATGGAGAGAGTCAGAACTGAGCAGACCACCCAGACTGAGAAAATCTGCTCATCTCTGGTTAGTACAGGAGTTAAATAGGGGCTGCAGGTCAGCACGAAATTTAGGGCAAGAAAGGGAGAAATTGAAAACCCTCATAGATGGAGCAAGATGCATCTGTATGCATTTCATTTAACTTTAGGTTAGTAATGTTATGTGCAGAGTAGGAGAGATGCTGCTGCTAACTGTACTTTTGTTTTTCAGACTAACAGCTTTATCTGAGCTTGGCCTCAACGGTAAGTTTGAGGCTGTGTGGTGACACCATGTTAAATGATGTGCTGTATACACAAAGCATGCTGGCAGGTTAAGATTTTTTTTTTGTTGGTTGTTTTTGGTTATTTTTTAATAGTGTTTAATTTAGTATTACCTTAATTGAAAACTGCCTGCATTGTCTCTTGAAACCTAGAGTGAGGTGAGACAGTTACCAGAGTAACATCATCTTTATATTTCACCAAGTCACTGTAATGAAATTGCCTGGCCCTTAACATCTTAAAAGAGTACTAAAATGGAATTTTATTCAGAGAAGAAAATAAGTGCAGGTTGCAAATACGACAGGATTTTGTGTCATTAAGTGGATTATACTCCCGTCAGGGTACTCCAGATTTTACTTCAGACACAAATCTGAATTTAACATATGGCCCCAGCCCTAGGCCAGGGTCCTATTTGAATTATTCCAGGGTTGTACATAGAAAGCTGTNGGGGAGGGAAGCAGGGGGAGAGGACTATGATTTGTGTGGTAATCAAGATGAGAAGGTCAATTGTAATAGAACTGGCTGGTTTAGAAGACAAAGCTAATGCAGGATGCCTTCCCCTCTGTTGAGGGATGCTATCAATAGATCTGCTGCTTTCATTACAAAAAATGTCACTAACTGACAAGATGAATATAGGCAGGGAAAGAAGGGCTTTTGATGGATCAGGTGATTAAAACCTAGACTGCAGACGAGCAATTAACAAACGCCAAACTGATGACCTGTACAGGAACTTAAGTATATGAAGGGAGGAACGGAAAAGGTGCAGCAGTGTGCACACACACATGCAGCTGGTTTTGATTGATGACTCTGAATAGGCTTTTAAGAGTGTTTTCAACTACTGTGGGCTACTGAATAGAAACACCAAAAATGCCTATTGTCTCCAGAAAGCATGTGGTTTTGTTAACAGTTTTATTGCAATTTAAGCAGCTAGCATTCTGCTTTTCTAGAAGCAGCGGGACTAGAAAGAAATACCTATTGATCATCCTTTGTATGATGACTGTGCGCAATAGCTGTTCAGAGCCTGGTTTGAAGTGTCTGCTGTGTCAGTGCACGAATGCACCCATTATACATTTCAGCTGCTCATTTACTGACAGCAACCTAGGCAGCTGACACATTCCTAGAAAATTGCTTACTTTTTTTTCCCTTCATCTCACAAGATGAGGACTTGTGAAATATCTGAGGGTTTCCTTTCTGCAAGGATTGATAAATATCAGTTAAACATTCAGTGTGCTCCCCTAGCCTGCAGATCAGCCTATAAATCAGGAAGAAAAAGGTTTTTGATACTTGTGTTTGTTATACTGCTGTTTACATAATGTTATATGTGATTCTTGAGATATGGCAAATGAGCTAAGACTTCCATCAGTTTTAAAATGCTGGTATTTATCAATTACAAGAAAGCTTCTAGAGAAGTATATATTCAATTTATGGTTGAGAGAAATGCTATGGATTTCTTCAACTATTTCTGGGATTTTAAAGAGAACATAGGAAAACCTATAGGCTTTCTTGAAAACATCCACATTTTCATTCCAAAAGAACCAGCTTTTAAAAAATTGGGGCATCAGAAGTTATAATGAAATGTCAAAAGCTATTTATTCTCTAAAAGCATATGGTGTTAATGTATCCATCAGTGCTGATAAATCCATCATGGCTTAATCTGTTGTGCTCAGTGTGGTAACAGGACAAGAAACAGCCATCTGCTTACCATATTTGATTGCTGTTTCTTTGCACAAATACAGTCCTGCTTCCAGCACTTAAGAGTGATTAGCTGTAACTTATGGAGCTTGCTGTGGCGTACCCACTGAGTAATTACTGGAGAAAGCAATCACAAGAGCATCTGAACATGGGGGCAAATTGTTAGCAACTACATTTGTGACAAGTTTAAGGTCTAACAAATCTCCTTACACGTGTGCCATAAGGGAAAGAAAAAAGGGCAGAGTACTGTCTGTAAAGGATGGGGATGTCTATTAGAGACATTTTCCAAAGCCTCCCCTGCAAACGCTTGAAAAGCTTGATTTGCTTCCCCTCCAAGCCCCCAAGGCAAAACAGTCCTTGATTAAAAAAGGGGAAAAATTTTAATTGCTCTTTCTCTCACATTCCTTCCTCAGTAATTTATTTTTCCAGTAGTTGCATAGGATCAGGGTGGGGGCTTTATGCTGTGCCTCCCCCCGTCAGGCAGCTCTAGGGCTAAGACCGTGGTGGGGGCTGAGGCACAGGCACAACAAAAGCTTCTATCCCACCGCTTTAATAGATTGTTTTATTTGGTATGTTATAAGGGGTTAGCTCTCCAAAGCCTTTCTTGAAATGACTAGTTTGAGAGACCTACTCCTTAAAAACTCTCCACATCCCTACCATGTCCTGGGATTTTTTTTCAGCCAAATGTCCACCCTGGGATTTTATTCAGCCAAATGTTTATTTACTGAGGGGCAGATTAAATGTACAATGAAGGAGAATTAGTTTAGCAGAACAGCCCAAGGTATTCAGAACAAGTCCAGCGTGCCTCTTCAAGCACCAATTTTGTCCTATTTTAAGTTATTAAGTGGGATTTGAGGTTTTCTTAGAACTACTTATAGTACTTTGAGCCATTTACTTTTTTATTACCTATAACTATTACTCTTCTCCTTTTGCAGCATTATACTACCATCTCTCTATCTGACCAGACCCCAGCTCTCATCCTTTCCCCCGACTTCTTGCTCTAGGGGAAAATTAAAATGAAACTTCATCTTGCCTGTCACTGGGCTGTGCTCCAAAAAAGAGCTTAACTCTGACTTTAGAGTTACATTGGCCTGACACCAAAATTAATTTCTCTTAAATGAACGATGTAGCTTTCTGAAGTGCTTTGGGATATGTAAGAGATTCTAGATGCCATACAACTAACGTACATATATTTTGCCTGCTCTGATAACGGCTAGCTGTATGTCAGGGTTCTGCTCTCTGTGGTCACTTACACAGATACTTTCTCAAGTAGTAGTAGCTTATGTCAACCAAACAGCAGAGCTGCTGGAGCATCAGCCACATTTAAGGGGACTGCCCTGATTTTTTTTTTGAGAAATAAGACAGTTGTTTGCAGTGAGGCTATGATCCTGCCTTTTGTGCAGTTCTGTCCACATAAAGTGACTTAGAAGGTGGTGGTGAAGATTTTTCCTGGTGCTCTTGGGCTGTGTTACCATTTGTGTGCCAGAGCACACCTTACCAAACCTGGGTGAGTGGCTGGGAGAAAAAAAGACAATTTTTTATGTGTCTGTTGACTAAGATGTTTTATTTTTAACAGGTGAAAACACAAATCTTTCCTTTGCAAATTCCAGAACACACCTTGTATAAGGATCTTCCTTAACACCAGAAACTAGTGCTCAGAGCAGTATATTGAACCTTGAGCAACACTTGCTGCTCCAGAGGCTTTGTCCTGACTAGGGCAGGGACTGAGGGATTTGGGGGATTTCTGCAGACTGCAGAATGGCAAGAGAAAGGAAGCAAACAGTCAAACTGGAAAAAGATAAAACAAGAAGTGTTGCAATGAGTTCTGCCATGACCAAGTAGGTGCAACTCTTCGTAACAGAAGAAGCACTTGTGGTTTCCAGTTCAGAGCAATTTCCTCTGGTTACCCATTTGTAGCTAGATAAGACACTGTGTGTGTGAGAGTCTGTATGCAGAAGCAGCTTGTCCAGCAGCCTGAGGTTGACCTGCCCAGGTATCCTCTCTCTTGGTTTAAAAAGGCAAGAACTTGTGGCAAGTATAAAAAGGCAAGTATTTTTGTAGTGGGGACAATTAAAAGTGGTCAAGTAAATCCAAGCTGGAAGAAAGTCAGAAAGAAAAAGGAGAGATGTTAAACCAGCCTCCCCCTGCTTACTTTGTCTTTCCCAGGAGGGTTCATGATACCATTTTTCAGACCATTCAGTTACAGCAAACTCAGCACAGTCCTTGTTGGTTCCTGGGGGTTTGACTTGACTTCTCCAGGCAGTGCTTCTGGTTCCCAGCCCCCTTGCAGAGACTTTCACTCTTGCTGTCCCCTCCACCATGACACTACTTCTTCCCCTGCTGTGCTCCTCTGCTTCCCAAGGGAAAGCACATACTGTCTTTTCTCTCCTGAAGAAAGGGAACGTAACATGTGGGCACACAACACATCATATTACTGAGATATCGTGAACTAGGTCCCTAGTTCTTCCTCAACAGAAGATGACCGTCTGGGTTCAAATGTCATCTTCTTCTTGCAGTCAAAAGCAAGAAGTCAGTGTGTAGGAAAGCATTGCCAGAGGTGCAACTGTACAGTGTCATTGTAACTTTAAATGTTCAAGGCTGGTACAAAGATGTTCCCCATATCCATTTGAAAGTATCTCAGAAGGAATGTGTTTGGTCCTGGCTTAGGATCTGCTGTAAGAAAAAATGATTAAAAAAGATAGGGAGATGTGCTAAGCAAATTGTTTCCAGGAGCAATAATGTCCAGGTCTTGATTATACCAGTGTACCAGATACCTTTAAATCTACTTCATGATGCAGCATATGGGTTTTATTTCAATATCCAGTTGTATTTTTTTCTACTATATTTATTATTTTATATATTTATTCTACTTCACACATTTTTTGAGTAAAAGTTTAATTCATTTTATGTACCTGGTTGCAGAATTTACATGGGATCTAGAAGAAATGAGAAGATGGTTTCCCCAGGTTAGTCCTCATTCTTCCTCATGGTAAGCTCTTTTCATGCAAAGTAGCTGAATTTCCATTCCATGCTGTAACTTGTTACAGTACTGATTGCATCTTTGCTTTAAGAACTGGGGTCACTAATACAGAGTGATTGTGTTATTACTCTTTACCTTGACTGAGAAGTGGTGACTTTTGTTTGTTGCTGTTGACTGGAGTTGTGCCAGAGCCATACAGCAAATTAAATATTATATATCTCCCATATAACCGTGGCTAATTTAGATTCAAAGTAATTGCTTTTAGAGTAATTGATTTACATCTATAGCCAATATTTCTGTGTGTCTTTTGTTGTTTTAATTATCTAATGATCTGATTGTGCAAGCAGTACAGGATAAAGTCTTCATGTTTATTTCATTTTGCGTCACAGAAAGCCAACAATTTGAAAAGCAGAGATTTGCAGTCCAAATTACATAGGACCTTTAACCTGGCCATCAATTTGACCTACACAACTCAGTGCTCACATGACATTTTTATGTACAAGCATTACATGTAAGAAACATATTCTTGTGCTAAAGGTAAATACTTGGTTCCTCCATTTTATAAGTGATCATAGGATTTGCTTTTTATCCAGGAATGAATTTGTGTATTATTTTGTTAGGGAAAAGCCAAGATTGAGAAAAGACTGTGGGGGTATGTTTGTTTTGTTTTTTTTCCCTCTTCCCTCTCTACTCTCCCCCCAGTAATACTATTATTTGAAGTTGACTGAGCCTACTTTTGAAGTCTGAGTATTTCATTCGAGGATATAGGACACAATCAGTTCTTAGCTAATTCATCATTAATTTGCAATGCAACCTGTTCAAATATAATGTTAGTGTCTGTGCTGTGCCAATAACAGTGAAAAATAAAGAAGGAAGGACTTAGGACCTATGGAAGGATGGGAGTTGATGTTACAGCTTTATTCCATCACTGCTGGCTGCAGGATCTGTCTGTGATGACAAACAGGAAAGCTTCCTGCTTGTTATCAGCAGGGGGGCTGAAGGCTGGAAATCTGGCTGGAGGTCAGTCTCTCGCCAACAATTACATCGGTCTGGAACATAAGAGTAAAATATTGATAATGTTTTGTGGGAACCAGAGTCATAATGGAGACCTTAAATCTACAGCATGTAGGAACTGAAGACAAAGAGGACAGTTGGGATGAGAGAAGGGGTGAAGCTGATCCCAAAAACTTCTATGAAATACACCAACAGCAAGCAAACTGTTGTGATGGTCTGCGCAATCAAAAAGATTGAAGAGAGTATGTATCCTCAAGCACTTTGTCAATACTCTTATCTGTAATAGCCTAAATTCTCACTATGTTGGAATTCATTGGAATCACTGTTTAATGAACATTTCTGGAGGGGATTGGCAAGGCATTTGCTCCCATCCATATCCTAAGTAATATTTCTTTTGTTGCTGCAAGATGGGAACGAGAATAAAATATTGAGAATTCTGCATTGTTAGAGGATGTTTAAAAGTAAAATTAAGTATGGGTTGTCAAGCCACTGAATCTCATCAGATTCCTGCAGATTATGTTTCTGTTAAATAAGAAATCTGATAGTATTTCCCCTCCTCATGCTCTTCTCTCTTTCTTTCTCACATGCTGCAGGTTTTTTGCTGTTTGCACAGAAAAAAATGATCCAAGTGTAGTTTACACCAGTCTTGGACATTTCACAGTGGCCCTGTGCAGGTTTTCCAGCAATACTACATAGCCTTGCTGCTATTTAATATCTTTGGCCTTTTAAGTACCTGTTTGTAAGTAACTTTACTACCACCAGAATTTCCTTCTCTGTCCTATATAAAGTTCCTGCCTGATAATTACAACCATATTGCCACCTATTTTATTTGATGCTGGATTAGCTATAGCTTTTTGGTATTATTATTATTTTGGTAAATGCTAAATTTTTTTTTGCAGTTTCCTATTGTTGTATATTGTACATATTGTTTTACATGCTTTACAAACTGCTTCCATAACAGTAAAATCTATGAACCCTGGAGTTTGAAAGAGAGTCACATAGTGCTTTAAAAAAAGTTATTCTCATTTTATAGTCATTTGTCAGGTAATCAATTTAAAGGCCTTGTATACTGCCCTTTCAATGTGTAGGTGTAATTCATATAAACATTAATAGGATTTACATTTCCTATTGACTGGAGACTGTATTCTTTAATTTGCTTCTCATTTTTTCAATTCATAGGTAACAGGAATCTGGTGTAGGGTAAAACACTGCGATATACACTATACTTGCAGATACCTTTATATCTCATTTTACCTACTTTGTCTTCAATTTCATTCTAGTCTGAGAAGAGAAACATAAAAGCATCAGTTTTATCACATCTCTTTCATAATAACCTGTTACAGGATAACATGCCACCTTCTCTGGCTTTTATTTTGTAACTAATATATTTAAAGGTACATAAATCTGACTCTCAGTATTGATTACCCACCCCAGAGGAAAAGACTCAGTGGCTTAAAATTCTGACCTGGGAAGCCAGGGTTGTTCCTTAAGGATCTGCTGTCAGAGTGACCATTTGGGCAAATTAGGAGATGGCAAATTAGGAGGAGAGATAGGGCTAGAGGCACCTGGAGAATGGTGAGTAAGGAAAGAACTGCAAACAAACCTTAAAGGCCTGGGGATACACCAAAAACAAAAACCCAGCAGAAAGAAAAGAAAAATTTTTGGAATACATTCTTGAAAATCCTGGATTGAAGAGATTGAATTTCAGCCTACAGCAAATGGTATCTTGTACATGTCTCTGGCATCTTGGATCAGTACTGAAATTGGCCCTGACGTTTGGAGACTACTGTATCATTCAGACTTTAATACTTTAAAAAAAGGGCGAAGTAGTGCTCTTCCATAGCGAGGCAAATCTTTTTGTGCTCTAGCTACACTTTTGCATAGGCGGGGGTTTCTTGAGAAAGACTGAACTTTAACAGATATTTGGGTATGAGTGCATGGGAGAAAATCACAAAGTGAGTTTATGTGCTATTATATTTGAATAGATACAATGTTCAGACTTCAGTAGCTCCATCACATGCTCAGCGCTAAAATCTGTAGAGCTCTCTACAGACTCCATTTAGTAAAACACATTTGCAAGGTTCATCAGAACTACCAACAGAAATTTACTGCAAGCCGTAACATTTTTTGTAGTATAACAGTTTCGCAGTCATTTTCAGGCAGTTTCACTTGATATCATGTGTGGTTATTTAAGAGTAATTTGCTTTTTGTTTGGTTCACAGGCAAAAACTATGCATTCGCTAGCTAACTTTCCATCCCTGCCTCAGAGCTTGACTGATCATTTCTTTCATCAGAGGTCATCTGTGCTTCTAAAAATGAAACCTGTGTGGCCATTGTTTGTTCAGTTGTTGCATATTAGCTCCTCAGTGGTTAAAAAGATCTGAACAAATAAGAGGGCTTACCCTACATTATATTACCCTTTATTAGTAGGAAATTGAAGTCTAGAGATTATTATTAAGCCTCAGCCACTGAAGGCTACCCATACTCCAATAAAGACCCCTCAAAGTGACCCATGATCAAGCTGCATTAGAGAGATTTTACCCTTGTTACTAATTAAATAAACAGTTCTGATGGTATTATTCTTCCTCATAGCCATTTCATGACATCAGCTTTCTGTGGCACCCATGGACAAAGAGAATCAGATTCCTCTTTGAGATGCAATGGTGTATTAAGGGCCTGACACTGGGCCATCCACTGCTCGCCTGCCCTGTTATGCTTAACCCACTGGTGTATCGAGTGTCAAAGGGCTTTTCACTGAAGTTTGGGGAGAAAAAGGACAAGGTTTCCATTAAAATAGAAACTTCGCAGATTTTGTTTTTCAAATGGAGGAAAGGCAATTTAATTTCTGCCTTGATGTGCTAGAAAATACAGAAGGAAGCAGCTTGATGAGTCTGAGAGGCACAGGCATCAGAATAGAGGGTATTTGGGTAACTTGCCTTTCCACTATTTAACTCAGCATGTTATTTAGACTGTATCTTTACAAACACGTTTCTTTGCTTCAAGGTAGGCATCAGGTTAAGGTAAAGAACCCTTAAATTTTTGCCATGTTTCAAATGGAAATTTTGTTTTGAAGGGCATAATCTCTGTGCCAATGTGACCTAAAAGTAAATAAATTCCAAGCAGGGTATTTATTATTTTCTGGGGAACAAAAGTCATCTCTACTTTAAAGAAACAGAGTTCATTGGAAACTAAATAGGGACGTATATGGGGTTTATCTTGTTTTTCTGAATTCCTCTGTGTGAAGGAAGCTCTGAGGCTTACACAGAGCTGCAGCCCTATCAGAAGGTCCAGCCTGGATAACAGGAATTCTTGTCACTCAGGATGACATAAAGGATCACCCCATTGCCCTGGTATGGACTCCACCACCTTCCAGTCCCAATTATGGAAGGGGTAAGCAGGAGCCAGGAAAGCAGATGTGCATATTATAAAAATGAAAAATTGACTCTTCTTCCTAACATTATTGAGTTTGTTTTTCTGTCTTTGGTATGTTGCGCTCTGGGGAAAACATGGGCCACGCCTTGGTTCTCCAGCCACTGAAGGCCTGACTTTAGTATATTTAGTATCAATATTAAAAATAATAAAATCCTAATTTAGCTAATTATGAAGGAGCCATGATGCATTTTTCTTCGGTCATTTCCCATGTCAGGAATTATGTGACTTAACTGAAATGGATCTTCTTTGAATTAGAATATTTTCAAATTAAAAAAATATCCACTTCAAATGCTAAAATATCTAGCACAGAAAATAATCTGCTTTACAGCTGTTGACAATTTGTTCCAGTTGCTAATTGTCCTCACCATAAAAAGAATTTGTTACATCTTATTTGCCCTATCCTATGCTATTTTTCTTGTATTAGGCTTCATTAATTATTTTTCTTACACACATTTCTGTGTTCCAGAATGTAAATGCCCTCTTCAATCAAATTTCTGATCTCCATGTGTGTCTATATAGCCTGTCATCAGCACTCATTAATGATTTCTGAATTTATCAGGCTACTTGGCTCTGTGATTGCATTGCAGTCCGCTAATCATTCTCATGCCTCTTCTCCAAACCATCTCTTTACTAACACCCTCATCAGCAGGGCACCTTCCCTGTGATACCATACCATGACTCGGAGGAAAACATCACTGTGTCTCCACAGGTTGCTACCCAAGGATTTTGACCCAGTGCTGACATGACTCATTGTCTGTCTGCCCCATCTTTTCCTCTTTCTTCACGTTTCTGTGAGAGTATCTGTGTGATTTCTTCTAGCAGGAGGGCTCAGCTCTGCCTGAATGTCCACGGTCTCCAGCGCCAGTGTCACCCACCTTAATGCCTCCTTTTGCAGCACTCCAGGGTACAAGAGAGGACAGCCTGCTCTCCTGCTCCCAGAATATGTATTTTATTAGCCTTTAAATTTACAGGATCACAAAACATATTTTTCAAAGTCTTAGAAGACATAACATCTGTGAAAGATGGATTTGTTGAAAAATTACTAACAATCTATAAATCTTTATAGAAACAGGATCAATTCTGAAGTAACTCTGTTTATTTTATTGCTCATCTATGTCATGGTAGCTCTTGATGACATAGAAACTTGAAGTGCAAGACAAATATTGTTTGTCAAACCCTATAAATTGTCATTAGCAGTGCTTGGAAATTTTTCTTTGAATTGCCTTTTACTAGAAAATGAAATCTTGTGGAAAGAGAAATATTTTGTAGAAAAGTTAACTAAGATCAATCTTTTTTGCAGAAGAATGGCTAAAACCAGTAAGCTTAAGGATTTCTATTTCAGTATTTCTGCAATAACTATTTTTCTTTGAATTTTTTTGTTACTTTTCATATAATATTAAGACAGGAAATTTTAATTTAATAAAATTTATATTTATATCTACTCTAAATGCGTTTTTAATTTTTTGTTCGGTTTTCCATTTTGTAGCAGAAAGTTCCAAAAATGGCATAAAATGCTATTCTTGGAAATCTTTATTTGCTTACACTGGTGACGTTATGACTTGCGGTTTTGCACAAGGCTAAAGTCAGCATGAGAGACTAGCTTTCACAACCTGCTAGCTAGGGGAAATCAGATGTGGGAATTCGAATGTGAACAGAGTGGACACTAGAGAGAAGACTTGCTGGAGCCTTACAGTGCAGTGAACCCGAGCCCACTTTCACTCATGGATAGCACGGCATAGATTATTGCAGGCTCTCTGCAGGGACTAGTCATGCTATGTGCTGCATGTGATTGCTCCTCCTGCCTCTCACTGCTTCCTCACAGTTTTTGAGAGGCAAACCAAGCTTCAGGTATGAGAGAAGGGATGGGGAAATTAAGGCTATACTTAAGGCCACCGGAAATCTAAGGTAAATTCATTATTAACCCAGTTTTTACTCTGTTCTTGTTCCACTTCTAACTCAATTTACAACCTTCCTCTGGGAGGCACACCTACACATAATTTGAGGCAAAATTAATTGTTTTCAATATTTGTTTGTTCATTCATCTGTTTTTTCCCCTTGGTCTGCTAGGGCAATGGTTTTTATAGAAGAATCAGCATTTGTTCATTCATAATTACCAATCTATGGTATCTGAGATACTGCTGTGAAGATTTTTCTGAATAGAAATTGCCCTTTGAGTAGCAACTGTCATAGTCAGGTAGTGATAAAAGGTATGAAAATACCTTCTCTAGAGGCATCACATTCTAACAAGGATCATCAGTGTATATTTTTCCTAGCTTAAAACTGAGCACATAGATTATGTCAGAAGAGGCCATAAATTTTTGCTGCTTGTTATACTGTGTCATAGTATAATGTCACACAGTTTATACTTATATCACATAAATGTCAGACTGTCACAGTGGAGGAAAAGAATGGCTTTGTCCCAGGGCATCATGAACCTTTCTTTTTTTTCTTTTCCTTTTTCATATCCCTTTGGTGAAGAAGAAAACCCCCTGCGCCAGGTGACCTTGCAGCCTCAGTGGAACGTGTATGTAGGACACCTCCTGCATTCTGGTACTGTGAAATTTGGTGCCCTCTACATAAATCTCTGCTTGAAATACTGCTCACTGTAAGTTGATTATGACTGATGAAATGTGAAGCCAGAATGAATCATAACAAGGTAGTCATAGGGGGCGGAAAAGTGTAAATAAATCAAAGCAGAGATATTAAAGCAATCTTTTAACCATAACATTTCACAGAAAACGTAAGGGTGGGAACACTGTTGGAATAGTTCTTCTGAGTTTCCTGTATGTCAATTGTTAAGTTGTCCTCCAAGAAATCCTCAGGTGTCACCATGTGCTATTTGAGCGAGCTCACCAGTGTGCTTCCACGTCTCACATTAGTGCTATGTTCGAGTGTTCAGTACAGAGTAAAAATTCTGGTATATCTTGAGAGAGGGAGAAGTCTGTCCTTTTCCTAAGAAGCAGCACCTGCTGGAAAGAGGAATTATATCTTTATGTATAATTACAGAGATTTTGCTTAGTGTTTGGCTTTGGATCTGTTGGTTTTTTTCATTTAAGCCCATCTCCAGTTTGGGGGAAAGCTCACTGCAACTCTTTACAAGTCTTTGATTAACAATTTTGTATTACTTTAGATTGAGGCCATGTCTTGCTTAAGTGCTGCACTTCAGAAAGCACAAGCTATGGGAAAAGTGACTAGGCACAAAACTCCACATTTATAGCAGTTACATGAATACATTTTTTTGTTTTACTGACATATTTCAAAAACTACAGCAGTTCTGAGAATACATCATGCTTCAGTAGATCAGTAACTGTCTTAAATTTCCTTTTTCTTTTTAGTTTGCTTGAGAATTTGGATTTAGTAGATAGACTTAAAGCTACAGGATTTTGTTATAAAAGTCACTTGGTTGGCTTATTTATATATAAACATACATATGCATATATGTCACTGGGCTGCATGTGCTTGGAAGGGATGTTTCAGTAGCTTCAATAGCTTAATCTCTGTTTTCCCCTTATCCCTCTTCAGATGGTGGACTTTTGCTTTTATCTGTTTTCTCCTGTAATGAGATTGGCTTTTGCCATCTGTTAATTTGAGCCTGTTCCCAGCTAAATCATCTGGGGAAAGACGTTGGATGTTCTCGTCTTAGACTGTAGGAGAAATTCAAAGAAAGAGATTGTGCTAATTGTGTTGCTGTTTATGATTTCTTTTTTATAAGAATTTGTCAGTGATTCCATTTTACCTTTTTATCTCTTCAGAACAATGATGAAATATGTTTCTTTTATTTTGTGTATATGAAGAATAGTCTTTCCAGAGAAGCTGATTTAGGTTTCCTTTCCAAGATCGAATGCTGAATTTAACTCAAGAGGCTTAAAAAGGCCTATGGATTTCATACCACATTTTCAGTTACTGAGGTGGGATGATTAACAAGGTGCTTGGATAATGGGAGGAGAGGTCTTAAAGTACATATACTATACAAAAACTAAGAGTTTGAGATTATAAAGAGACCTGTATGTTTTGAATTACTTTAGTTGCCTGTAACACTTTGTACGTTATTGGTTTCATTTATTATATTGGCCTTGGTGCATTAATACTTCATAGACACAAATAGTAAGTGATGATTGACAGATGTTCTAAGGTATTCAGGAACGTATTTTAGCGCATGCTGATGCCTATTCAGGTGAAAGTCAAATAAGTTAAAGCACTGCTTTGGATGTAGTGAAGCATGTGCTTAAACGCTTTCATGAATCGTGGCCTAAATAATACTCCCTTAAGGTAAACGAAACACATTCCTCATTCTTTTAGCAGTGAAAAATGTAGGCTTTGTCATTCTGCTTCTGAGTGTCTTTTTTGATTTGTACCAAAAAACTTTCCTGAAAAATATTGCCACTGAAAAGAGGACAAAGCAAAATACTGGTACCAGGCCTTTGATCAGTCCTGAACAAAACATAAACAGGAGCATTAAAAAAGAATGGCTTTCCTAATGAAGTTGCTACGAAAACATCAATAAATAGAAAAGCAAATTAAATTATCTTGTTGGCACATTTTGTTTCTGTTGTTCTTTCCTAGCAGTGTATGGGAAGGAATATATTCAGGATGTCTTAATATTGCACTAGCGACTGTCACTTGGATATCTTATAAAATGGTAATTAGGTCAGTAGGTCTGTCATGGAAGGAGCACATTGCTCATATTCTTAAAACGAGAGATGGAAAAAGAGTCATATCCATTCAAAAGATGAGCCACAGTGGAACAGTACCTGAGAACAAGTAGTGTTATGGGACGCTCGGTAGCAATTCTCAGGTCTGGTCACACCATGGTGGCAGCCAGCCTTTATTTTGGCCTGTCAGCCATGGCCAGCCTGGAGTGGTTTAATTGCTGGCAGTGGCTGCCCTTTTGTTTTTATGTGTTCCTTCTCTCAGTATGCCTTCCATTATGGTTTGTTGGCAGCTCTGAAATATTGGTGGTTCCAACAGTGATTGCTTTCATAAGAGTCATGAGAGAGTGCACCTTTAATATTATCTGCACTGTAGGTAGAAAGCAATAGTTATCCTTGGCAGCATGCCAGTGAATAGAAAGTGACATTTTAAATGGACACTACTGGTGCATCAAGCAGATGAAATTAAAGGGAGGCTGTGATAGCTAATGAAAGGCTGGTATGGGAAATGTCCAAGGCGAATTTGCTGTTTACAGGCAAGTATACCTGGCTGGATAGAGATGCAGCTGATTGCAAGTCGCAAGGGGAATAAGGAGCTATCGCGTGACGAATGCAGCTCTCCCAGGATGTCATTAGTTAGTCCTTGCCTGTGGAGATTCATAGGTTAAGCAACGCCATCTGAAGCGCCATCAGCAGTGTCTGGGGATTCTCTGGCTGAGAAAGAAATTTTCGCTGCTTCATGTGGGGAAAATAGCCTCTTCCAGCTCATTTCCAGATGTTAATAATAATAATAATAATAATGATGATACACTGCAAACACACAGAGAGCAGTTTAAAAACAGAAAAAATCAACCTGGCATCTTACCATTACTGAAAAGGTAAAAAAACCTCCCCAAAATAATAAAAAAATCGTCTTGAAATCCCAGAAAAAGTTAAGGCTACTTAACTGCATTTACACTGCTCATATCACTTGCTAGTGACAGCTAAAAGTGATTTCTGGAAAAATGTTTGCGTAGAAATGTTAAGGGATCTACATGGGTATTTTAATAGAGACTGTGAGCCAAGTTCTAGTCCCTGTGAAGTGAGTGGATTTTTAAGCGTTGGCCTCAATGTGATCATGAATAGAATTAAGTTGAGTCTCCTGTAATATATCCCTTCATTTAGCAATATCCCTGTTAGTATAGCCAGTTTTTAACGCAGCTATTTTTATAGACGTTCAATAAAATTTCTTTTTGAAAAAGATAATGAAATTTCAATACTAAAATTTGAAATAAAACTTTTATTTTTGTTGCAGTCCTATATTTATTTTTCTAAATTCTGAAGCAAATAATTAGATTTGGGTTTTTGAGCATGCTTTCATTTATACACAATCATGGGTCAGTATTAAAATAGCATGAACTAAGGGGCAGGATTTCCAAAAATTTCAAGAGAAAGCTTCCAACGCACAGATCCAATCTAGATTTGCAAAGGCATTTGCCAGATGTCTGGAATGAAAGCTAGGTGTGTTCTGACATTTTAAAATGCTAAAATAAATGCTATGACACTCTTCTTAAGTTTTCTAAAAGCCTATGTTAAGAAGGAAGTTGCGAGTTAAAAATTGACCTGCCTATGAATATTCTGAGAGATGTGTGTATGCCTTTGCTTATGCATATTTACCTAAAACATTAATTATCTCTTTTTCTCTGTAGGAAAATCCAGAATAGTTTCAGATGCACAGCTTTGCTGTTTCTTGACAGAGTGGATTAAACTAGGTAGTTGACTCAGTAATGGTGTTTTTGTTGGCATGATGTTGGTCCTTCCTTTGTCAAGCTGCAGGACCAGCAGATGTTAAACTGTTGGGATTCTGTGAGCTCCTAAAAAAAATATTGCTTAAAAAAACCCCATAGCCACAGCATCCTAAGAATCCTGGTGAATGATTATATTCACCATTGGTTCATGTTTTGAATTTGAACATACTAGTGGCATCTTTAGGAAGCTACAATAAAAAGAGATAACAATGTTAAAAGGTCGTGAAATATAGGTATCACTAATAGAGCTGATTGTTTCAAGGCATGATGTGAAAGAAATTATAGGTATGTTCTTATTTCCAAGCAGTTTCATTCTTCTCAATAGGGACCTTTTGCTACTGAATTATTTAGGATCATATTGTTTGTTGTGATTGAATAGAGTTCAAATTTAGAAACTAGAAGGCCAACAGAAATGAAAAACTGGGACTTTAGAATAAATAAGGATTTGAGACTGTGATGAGTTCTCATCCTGACTTTTTCCTTTGCTTGTGAAATTCAAAAGTGTGGCTGGCGCTTGGGGAAGGCACTGCTACGACTGATGATTTAGATTTGTTGGCCTTTCAGCTGGCTCCCTCTGTGAAGGGGAAACGCTGAGACTGGTAGCCTCTGCATGCTGTTTATCTGGGGCACTGAGAAGAAGATCCCTTCTTGATTTCCTGCAACCTCAACCTTCCCTGTAGAAGCATGGGAACTCAACTCAGCTTGGTCCCAGAGGCAAAGGGGGAACAATGCCAAATGCTGAGCTGATTTATGAGCCAACTACCTGCCAGTGGCAAAGAAACAGACTAGGAAGAGGCAGAGGGTAGAGGGTGTTACTCTGGAGCTGCCACAAAGGAAAGGTGAACCCCAGTCTCTGGAAAGAGAAGGCTATAGGAGGAAATTTAGGGATGTGTTTGTGGAGGAAGCAGAGATTGGATGGAGAACCTGATTTTCTCTTGGTGCTTGGTGGTCATGGGGCTTTGGGCAATATAAACCACTAGATGCAAGAATTTATACCTGGCTTATCACCATATTTTAATCCTTTGCAGGGGGCTAGACTGAGACTCTGGGATGTATATGAGACTCATGGTTCCAGTCACAGTGCATAGCAAAGATCTGTGATATGAGATTTTGCCTCTGCCACACACAAACTGTTGAATTATTTTTTAATACAGATTGATTTCTAGGACTAATTTCTAATTACTTGACATTTGTAACAGAACTGAAAAAAGTGGCTCTATCTTAAGTCAAACAGGATTCTTCCTGACGCTTAGGACTTGGGAGCTATGTAGGGTGATGAGATACCACCAGTCTACAGTATTTCAGGAAATACAGGGACTGATACAAAATTTGAATGCAGATATTTCCACTGGTATATAAATGAACTTGTATTTACTGAAAAATTGCAGCTTACACTGCAAATGGCTAAAGGTATGTACAAGTACAAACTGTTTTCCAGTAGCATAGCTGTTGAAATGGAATTTTGTAATGGATTAGCTACATTTCTTAAGGATGTAGAGGACAAAAGGCAATAGAATGGTGTGGAAAGCTGGCAGATTGAAAACTTACTCTTAGCAGAAATATTGTTCAAATTGAACTCTATCTGATTTAGAAGACAAGAAGCATATACAATGAGCAGAAGACATAAATTTGTTTTCAGGCAAACCAGGTAAAAGTAGCTTTCATTTGCTTTCTTTGCGCAGAAACTAGAGATTCTTCCTTTTCATATATAGCAAATTGGAAGTATGCATGCTTATTTACAGACTGAAAAGACTTGTGTTTCTATTCTGAGTGTATAAAGTTGCAGTTAACAAATGTCTGTGAGTAGAAGGAGCAGAGGAATAATTACCTGGGAAAAGTAACTTGAAACATCTACTCAAAGCACTTGAATTGCATTTCCTGTATTTTCCAGATGTGTGTCTTTCCTTGTGCATGTTCACTTCTTCCTAAATCAGAAAGTTATTAATTCAGTGAGAGTGTGTGGTTTTTGATGACCAGATCCATATTTAAAACAAGAAAAAAAAATGCACCACAGAAATCACCCTCTCTGAAAACCAAACCTTAAGTAATTCCAACTCATAAGCAAGTAGAAATGTTGTCTGGATTAAAGCAGGGCAGCATGATAAGCCTGGACTCATGGCTTCCAAGCAACATCTACTAGCTGTAGGGAAATGATCAATAAGAACATGCAGTCAATGACTAGAAAAAACAGTTAATGATTTCAAAAGCTCCAATAGTCCCTGAAGTAGCCATACCAACTTGTATGTGTAGGATAGGAAAGGTCTGAGGATGCTTTCCCTGTGCTTCATACACTACAAGCTCCACATTCAACCTGTGGAAATATACAGAGCAGATAAGCTTGCAGGATGCTGGGGGGAGGGAAGAGTAGCAAGGATCTGCCAGTTTAAAAAATGACACAACAGGGAGCTAATAGCTCCAAGAGACACACATATTTGTGAGCTCCAGCAGTTTATCTGCAAACATGGTGGCATGCCTAGTCAGGCCTGTGGCAAAGAGGTGACCTCTTAGTGTAAAATGATAAGCAGAAATATAGCTATTATAGAATAGATACTAGTAAAAATCTCCAAACAAACCCCAAATAGATCAGTTTACGTTTCTCCTAATTTGTGATTCTTCAGTGGTGTCTTAGATTCATGTGGAGTTTCTCTACTTATGTGACTGGAGGATACCCAAGGAGAATGTCAGTCATAGCCTGATTAGCATGAACTTCTTAAACTAACGCTTCATCTTTGACAACTGTGATATAAAGTTATTCTTCCAAGAGTAACCAGAGGACAGGTACCTATAGATGTCATCCATCACCTTCAGATCTACTGACTTACTTGCAATCTGCCTTCATAGATTCACTTTGTATTCCTTGACCTTGGTTAGATTTTTTTTTTTTAAGAGTTTGAACCCTGCTGGACAAGTTTTGGCCTGAATAAGAATTTTCTTCTCTTCACAGAAAGCTATGGAGACCTAACAATTGAGATGAAAACTTCAGCCAGGTATGTAGTTTGGTGGGGGTGGGGGGTGGTGGATGTCTGGGGGTCTTTTTCTTTTTCTTTTTTTTAAAGCGCTAATTAAAATAGAGTCGTGCAGATGAATTTACATTATTTCCTCAGACTCCTGTCTGTGGCATCAGCTTTTTGCTTGATCTGACTAGGTAACATCTCTCCTTGAAAGGGCCAAACTAAGAATGCAAGAAGGAAAATATTCCTATCTCAGGATAGCATTTTGCTGCCATTTTTGCAAATGAGAAACATCTAGACAGTATTGTAAAAGATTAACTGGTTTAAACAACTAGTTATCCAGTGACTTGAGTTTTATTTTGGACTATCTTTAGCTAATTTTAAGAGCACTAGCAACTTCTTAAGTTCTGGTGATCTCCATATTAGCCAAAACATTAAAATTTTAAGGCACCTTAAATTTGAGCTGGAGTGATTAAACCTCCATATCAAGTAGGAACCAGAAATGGAACCACAGTTCTGGGATTTCACAGTTTCCCTGTTCAGAGCCTTGTTCTCACAAAACTGAAGAGTAGAAAGATTCGTGCCTTCCTCATGAAGGACTGAGACAGGTTGTTCCAGTGCTGAAGGCACAACACAGCTCTGAACATCATACTATCTAAAATTGTCTGCTTGCAGAAGATCTCTGGCATTAAATCAAGGCTTATAACATCATTCACTCTTTCAGCAACTCCATAAGTTATCGTGTGACGCAGAGGTGTGACACAGGGATGCTGCCAGGTGACAGGGGTGGATTTTGTCTGGATCCTTCCCAAACCCATCCACCTTTTGCTGATACTGGTGTTCTGTCTGGCCATGCATGCTCATCTGAATTTCAGAAATTAGTTATCCTGCTGATAAAATAAATGCACAGTCAAAAGTAAAATTATTTATTAACAGTAAGGTTGGGACCTAAAGGGCCCTGTAAGAAGCACATGGCCAAATCCAGTCTTTCTCAGCTGCTCAAATATCTGGATCCTGCATTGCTTACTGACACCTCTCCCTAAGTATGTAAATAGGACTAGGCTATTTTAACTCCTTTTTGTTCTGCCTTTGCAAATGTTTATTTTGCATACATTCCATGTAATTCCTTCCAAAACCTGACACTTTTTAGTTTATTTCACCTCTCAACCCCTCTTCTACTTTAAACACTGCCAAAAGGAGTCTGGATAGGAAAGGAAAAATCCATTGGAAAATGAAAATAAGCATCTGTATACAATCAGACCCTGCATCAGTGTGGATACAAGGCACTCAAGTCTGATACAAAGCTGTGAACATTACTTGCCAAATTTGTTGCAGGTGTAGGCAGAAGCAAGAAAATATTGAAAGATCAGAGAAAAGAGGGTTAAAACACAGGCATACAAACATTTATGAAGAAAATAATAATTCTGAACATATTCCCTAATATTAAATGACTTACACCTCTTTTTTTTTTTATCTATTTATGAAATATTTTGCAGCCAATAGATAGTAGAAAAGATAGATGGATCAGATGCCTCTGACAGTACAGGTTTTGTCCAGATGTAATTTTAAAAACTGTATATATGCAGACATGAAAAGTCCTATGGACTCATTTTTAGAGAAGTTAGTTTCTCAGCATATTCCAGCTTGCTATGAATTATGAGACTGGTGTCCTGGTTTGAGGTAAAACAGAACCAATTTTCTGTATTGTAATTTGACTTTTTAGCTGGGCCTCTTCTAACTAACTAAACTCTCTAATTAACAGCATATTGTTCAGAAATTATTCACTGTCACACTGATAAGACCTGATTATCCCAAGGAATAATATGCAGAGAGGCCCTTACACTTTTTGCTAGAACAACCAAGGTCAGGTGATTTCATTATTTGCCCTATTGGAGGGTAGAAGCAGAAAAGCTTAGAGGGGTCACACCTGTAGGGAGGAGTGGACAGGTCAGGTGACCTAAAACTGACCAGTTGGGTATTCCATCTCATCTGCATCGTGCTCAGTATAAAAGCTGAGGGATCAGAGGGTCAACTGTTTTTCTACAGTGGCTGATGTCTGAGGAGGACCCTGTCTCTTTGGCTGCTTTTGATCTCAATCTGAGCATTCCTGACTCCGGATCTGGAATCCAGCTCCTATTGGTCACTGAGGCCAGTCTGGGACTTTTCCCTGTGTCTGCTGGTGACGTGATCCTGAGAGCTTGATATGGTTCTGTATATACTGTATTCCTGCTGGTTTTTTTTTTTTCTTTTTCTCTCACTTTTTTTCTGATTTTAATGAAGATATTATTAAGGACAGTTGAGCACCAACAAAAAGTGAGTAATTGGAGTTTGACTATAGTATCTGGTCCTGATCCTGCAGCTGACTTTTTGTAACAGATGCAGATGTGTAACCTGAATGATGCAAACTCCAGAAGAATTTAGAAAGAAACACCATTCATATACAGAAATTGCAAAAAGTAGTTTCAGTCATTATTATCTCTAAGAGTTGGCTAACACTTTCTTTTTCAAAAAAAACCCAACAAACCAAAACAGAAAAACTGTTTTGGAAGACAGAAGACATTTGCTTTTCCCATGGGAAAAGTTAAATATTTTGCCTAACAGTTGAATATGGTATGGCTTGTGTCCAAAAACCTGCTAATTTTTTTAATGACTGGTGGGAATTGTATTTTGGTACTTCATGAATTCATCTTCCCCTCTGGACCAGCCTTCTCATATCATTCCACAGCTCAGCAAAAAGGGAAGTGACTTTGGTGGAGCCTGGGAAATACTATCTGACCTATAAGTCCAACACTTAACGGAAAATGGAAACTCTTCAAACGCTCATTTCTATAAATTGCTATGCTAGTGCTCACTAAACAAAGTTTGAGATATGGTTATTTCTGTCAAAATGCCAATCTGGAGCTTGGGATCTTAATTTTAGACAATTAGGCAGGGGGAAGGAGGAGGGTGCTGTTTGTATGCTTGGATATAAGATAAATGGAAGCAGTTAGGGGAGAGCAAGCATGGGCTGCCCTAGTACATAGACTTTTCCCTTCAGTTTGGAGCTTATAAAAGTTACAAGAACAAGTTACAAGAAGATCCATACATTCTGGGATGTAATCTGTGTTATCTGAGTCAAGTATAATCTTGTGGAACTTTGTACCTTTTCTACTACCAAAATTTCAGTGTATTGAAACCCGAGTTAAACTTGCATCTGCAATATCTAATACCTAAAGACTCCTGGAATCCTTAATCTGACCTCAAAAATTATATGAGAGAGGTTGGGGATGGCTGATCTAGACCCACTACTACTTTGTGCAGGGTCCATCTAATAGGACAGAGCATATTCCTTTTCTGGTGGCTAATTAACACATGAAGCCCCTGAGCATCTACAATACTAGTTGTGTTGATCCATGGCCATTGATAAATAAAGCTTCTCTCAGAAAATTTGTATCTAAACTGAAAAAAGGCTAATGGTTCCTTTTACCTCTCCCTTAAATTAACAGTCTTGAGCGGACTGAATAGGGTAATATGTGGGTTTAAATTGTTTGATGAAGTTCTGCAAGTGTAGACTTCATTGCTTTGATTAGGGATGTAACCTTACTCGTTTTACTTTTGGAAGTACACTTTGGTTTGTAATTAGCTGCAGGTATGTAGGCACACAAATATGCATATCTGCTTTCAAGAAGTTCTTATGAAAGACTGAATATAAGTTTGAATGAGGAAGTGTGCACAAGGAACACAGCAAATCCACTGTATGTTTGAGATATTTGGTGGCATTATAGTATTATCTTTTCAAGATGCTCTTTATGAGGTAATTTCCTTTATTCACAACAACCAATTGATGTCAATTGTACTGTTTCTGAGTTAGGATAATGCTCAGTGTAAGAGATCATTGCATCTAATACAATAATCATCCACGTGCCTCTATTTCCCCTGACTTCCACACATATTATTATAGAATAATATTATTAAATAACAATATCTTGGACAGAATCAATTATAATATCAGTATTTGACTGTTGTGTAATGCATCTTAGCCTGATAGACCATATTTTTTCTTGCAATCTTTCATTATATGACTATATAAAGCTTTAGCTTCCTATTGCCATACTTTGGTTTCAAGATCCTTGGACAGCAGTATTTTGCCATCCCATTGATGTGAGGTAGTATCGTACCTCCTTTACAGGGTAATCTTTATACCTTGCTGTGCCAACTGACTGATTAATTTCATCAATAGCTCTTCATCCTGGCATTTTTGGGGAGCATCACACCAAGTTCCAGAATATGCAAGTAGTAATTCAAACGATCACACGAAAGTATTCATTAATGCTGAGGTTTGATACTTGGAACTTTCCACAAGTTGCAGTATAAATTATACTCATCACATACTGGAAAAGCAGTTCCCACTCTGTCGAGGTGAAACAGAGTGACTCGGAGTGTTTTCCCAGTAGATCACAGAAATCTAGGAAGTGAAGACCACAGAACCGTCATCTGTGCAAGATGTAGCAGTAATTTCAGTAGCTGCAGTAAACGTGATTCTATTCCAGCACTCGTTTTCACCTTCCCTTTTCAATTCCTTTAATATTAATGGCATTGACTCCCTTAGAAGTGACAAGAAGAGTTAGTAAATAATATTCTTTTTATCCATTCTCAGTATGCTTGAATTTGCAACTCTAATTACATTCTTTTTAATACTTCAGACTGACTCCCTGGAAATGTTGTTTTAGAATCTTTTTGACTTCTGTTCCCTTTCAGGCAGCTAAGAGGGTGGTTGTTACCCTCTGTGTGAACCAGCACTAGAGGAGAGGATGTTGTGCTCTCTTTCTAGGCATTTCGCTTGAGTTCATTGACAGCAGAAATGTATCATCACTCAGTCTATAGCTTAGACCCAGCACAAACCTCAGGAGTTTGGAGCTACAGCCAAGAGGAAAAGTCACGCCTAGTCTCTCTTAGCTTTGGGAAACTAAGTTGTAAAGGTCTAACAGTACTATGCAAAAATGTTCTTTGTCTTTTGGCTTTTTTCCCCATCAATATCTTATTTTTGTCTTGGTCTGCTGGTGTTTTGCAGAAATGATAAAAGGAACATCCCTGACACAAGGGTGATCATGCTGAATCACAGGTGCCTGCTCTGACTCCCAGCTAGAGCACTGCATAAGAAAAGGTACTTCCTTGGATACAATTTGCTGGAAACAAACTGAGGGGCACAGAGGAAGCAAACATAGGTAGATAATTTACAGGAGAGTTTTGGTCAAAGTGGCTTTTTTTACAACAATGCAATTAACTGAAAATGGTGAATTATAATTCAACTGTTGTCTAACTTAGTAGTTAATGGGCTGGTATATATGTCCTGAAACTGTTGAGAGTAGTGCGGGTTTTTGAAAACTCTACTTCTATCAGCAAACAGAGCAATTTTTCATGAACAAATCCCACTGGTGAGTTTTGGAATCTCACAGATCTATTCTTGCTTGTTTCAATGAAAGTGCATTTCCTGATGGGGCTTGTGTACTGATCTGTACTCTTGCCATGTGTGCCACATGTGAAAATAATTCAGCGAGAATATTTGTCTATGTTTGTATGTGGTACATATGTGTGTGTGTATATATATACACACATACATATATATTCTTATTTGTACTCATAAATCATTTCTTTCAAGAACAGATGCTCTTCTACTGTTCTGTATCTCAGTGTTTCCACACTCAAGAGCTCTATAATTTGGAAAAAATTGCAACTGTCACAACTCTGCCACAGTAATGGTTTTGTAAGAATCAGCTTAATAAAAACATCAGGCCTCTCTGTTCCAAACAATTTTATTACAGTTAACAACTCAGCCAGTTATCAAGTATGTTGTCACCAAATGCACACTCTCTCTCCCTCTGTCTCTGAATGATGACATGAATGAAGTTCAGTTTTCTGTAGCATCTTAGACATACACGTACTGTCTTACAGCTGTGAAGCAGTCTTTCTCTAAGGAAAAAAAGCATGTGCTGAAAAACCCCAACTATTTTGGGCAAAAGCTGTTTTGTGACGATACGGTTCCACAGGCATCAAAATAGGTTACCTTCATTAATTTACAGAAAAAAAAAAAGAAAAAAAAAAAAAGCAGCTCACTTCCTGGACTTTGGGAGTACGGGAATTTATTTTACTAAACTAAATACGGAAGTGTGTGAGATCCCTCCAGAAATCAGCTCTGGCCTTCACCTCTCCAATACTTACTCCATTCCTTGTGTTTGCATGGCTGCCTTACCATGAATAACCTCCTTAATGTAAATACTTCCATGAACTAGAGTTCATAGAGACTTCTATGTGCCTTGTTTATAATTCCTACATATATAAAAAGTGTGTTCATGTGAGATTTGCAGTGTATCAATTCTTTTTTCTTTTTAAGGTACAACAACGTTAGCTGCAATTTACCCACTAGTAAATCTCTGCTTGAACTGTACTGCATTTTTACTATTTTTTTCAAGAATGTGCTACAGAAACCTTCTCCAGGCATCAGCTGAATGTGAGCTGAATATTATGTTAGTCAACCTTCACTGATATGCTTCACTTTTTCTCCACTTTTTTTAAGGTCCAATATTTCAGGAATGAGTTGGCTTAGAAACTGAATTTAAAAAATATAGAACTGAGTTGTGACTTCTGAGTAATGTGGAGACTTTTGTACCAAACTGATTCTCAAATCTTATGCTGTTATTTATGGTGCTAAAAAAAAATTCGATTCTGTGGAATTTTACATTTGGAAAACACAACTGTGTGTGTTTCATTGCGGCTTTTGGGGACCAGTGAATAGAAATGAAAAGTTTTATTAAGATGTATTCTAACGGATTTATTTTTTTTCTCTGCCTCCAGACATGTCCAGTGTATGGTAAACTAAGGCCATTATGTTTTTCCAGAGAACAGATGTGACAATTAAGAACAGTCGTTAAGTTTCAGAATTTAATGAAAAAAGTAGTTGTCAAGTATATTTCCAAAATGAAGTGCAAATAAAATGCACATCCGATGTGGATGATTAATGGAGGAATGTCGGTGTCTTTCCATTGGTTTCTTTATATTGCTGTACACAATCATACACACTCTATCTGACCATCAGAATTTTACTCCACTAATAATAATGCCAATCAATAGTTTCTCCTGGCAAATAAAAAGTGTTAATAGCTTCAATATTAATTTTTTTTCCTGCTTCAGCTAGAATGGTACGGTAAAACCATTTGTCATTATTACTTCCTCCTCAACCTGAAGAATGTGCATCTAAATTAATTCCTGTCACTTAGGTGCTCTCTTGATAAATACATTATCTATATTTAATGTTTCTTTATTCTCATTTTATTATTCGTGTGTGCAGCATTGAAAGAAGATAACTGACAAGGCAGTGTATCATGGTGAGAATTTGCTATTGCTTCTTTGCACTTTTTGGTAGAGCAGCTATATTTAGAACACATACTGTCAGCCATGAATTGTCTACTTACATGCTTATCTTTTTCAGCCCATGATATCATATACCTTCTTCATACTACATAGATAAATATCGCCAAGATTCACACATATAGCTACAGTATTTGTTTCTACAGTAACTGATTAATTTACAAATGTTATGAGCGAGAAGATGATTTGAAGAGGAAAAGAGGTGTAAATCCAGTATAATAGGTGTTTT
The DNA here is from genome assembly GCA_013400055.1 of Nycticryphes semicollaris. Classification (NCBI taxonomy): domain Eukaryota; kingdom Metazoa; phylum Chordata; class Aves; order Charadriiformes; family Rostratulidae; genus Nycticryphes; species Nycticryphes semicollaris. Next base: position 743,261 of record VXBJ01005380.1, on the reverse strand, counting down.
TGTGGATGCTGTAAGACTTTTGTTGCCTGCACCATAGGTAGTGCTTTAGTTAAGGAAAATGAGAGGCTGAAACTCAATTTCTTAGGTGAGGAGTGATTTATGATTGCAAACATACAGGAGCGTAGGAGTCAAAATAATAAACATTTGGTGAACTTGCACACTCCTCCATTTGCTATATATAATTATTTCCTGTGCGTAGCATTAATGTGTCTCAAGTTAAAAAGCTTCTCGTAACATATCCTCCTGCAGTGTTGTTAAGCTCACCTATTAAATACAATTTTGTGTAGTGTTTTAAAAAAAAAAAATACTTTATCTAATAAGCTATATAGTCTGTTACTGGCAGGGGAACTTAAAAGTTCCCTTTGTTCTTCAGTGCAATAAAAAAATATATTGAGAACTACCAACACAGGTATATTACATTTAACATAAGCAGGATTCACAGAAAGCAGATCCCAAACTTGCTCTTCATGAATGAAAAATTACCTGAATAATGTGGTTATTATACTTTTTTTTTATTGTTTCTCTTCAAAACTGGGAAGATATTGCTGAGGCTGTAGGCTTAAGGTTCTCTAGGAGAGCATCTACTAAGCTCTTTGTGGTGATGATCACTTTCTCTGTACCTGATGTAGTACTTGTAATTTACATTACAATACTCCATGTTACCTATCAAGTTTACTTGATCGGGGACTTGGTCTTTTTTTGTCTCATTTAAAATATTTTGAGTCTTTCTCCCTCTGTACAGCATTAATGATGTGCTTTGTTTCTAAATCTGAAAAAAAACCAAAACAGTTGGGATTGTTATTTTTAAGTTACTTCTGGAAAGAAGTAATGAGAAGAATACAACTGTTTCACCATGCTGTGAAATGTACAGCTAACATGGACTACAAAAGCTGTTCTCATAGACTGTGCTCACTCTGTTCCTGTAGCCAGGGCTTGTGGCAGAGATCAGTCCCTTTACCAAACTGTAGGTGCTGTGAGAGACCAGTGCAATCCAACCAATTCTCAGTGACTCCACTCCTGCAGAGTTCAGACTGAGCACTATGAAAAAGCCCTAGAGGAGAAAAGTAGATCCTGGTCTGATGCTTTGGTGCTCTAGAAGGATTCTTAGAATTCTTATTCCTAATGTGGTTACCTTGTTAAGACCAGAAGACAGCTAGGTGGGTCTTGGTTTCTGGTGGTTTAATATTCATAGACCATCATGAAAGCAGTCACTAAACGAAAGAAGAGATATCCAAAGAACATAAAAAGAATACAAATTAATCATTGTTTTAAAAAGTGGCAAAGTTTAATAGAGCATATTACAGTGCTGAGTACCAAGAAGTTGTTTCTTATATTAAAGTGTGATTTGGAAAACAGAATAAAAACTCAAGTATCAAAATTTTCAGTTGACAAGTACAATTATTTTCATATATTGGGATTAAATCAAATTATCTCTTAAAAAGTACAAATTAAATAATTTAGAAAAGGAATCACCTGAATTAGGTGGTTCAGACTGGGCACCACTTTAGTGTATGAAACATTTGCTTCCCAAAATTATCAAAAAGAAAAGAAAAAAACACATGAGATATTTGAATGGACAAGAGTTTGAAGTATCATAACAAGGTGGATGCAAATTTGAAGTTTCTGATTCAGGCTGTTGATAAAGCCCAAATAATTTTGTTATGTAAAACATTTGCTAACAATAATATGTTAGTTCAAACTTATTTTTTTATACTGTGTAGGCATATGGAGTAAAGCCCATAATGGCACTCTCATAAATTTGTCACTATTCCTAATTCAAGACTAATTCAAATAATATGGAAAGTAACAGCATCTATACAGCCCCATTGTAGACTAAGAAGTCTGCAATGACTTATGAAGAGTTCTAAATCCAAACTCTTTCAAATACCCCTTCCAGAAATATATGTGTAATTAAGCTGACTGATTTTGCAGCTTTAGATCTAACTGCAGTAGGTGCTGCAGTTATTTTCCTCATTGACAATAGCCAGAATGGGCAAAATCTTTTCAGAAATTTCCTGATAAAGGAGTGGATTGTGTCTTTAAATGAGACATCACAAAGTTATACAGTGTTGCTATTCCAGCCGCTCACCTTTTAATCCTCCAGGTCTGGAATTTCTCGGGGTTTCACAGGTTTCAGCTATCCTCACACATGCACAAAATGTATAGTCTCTCTCCATTGTGATATGAGGCCAATTTGTGCTCATGGAGTGAACCTGGTCTCCTGCTGCATCTCTCGGTAGACCACCTGCAACTCCTTTATGTTGTTGTAATTCCACAGCATGTCATGTTATTTTGCCAGCAAATATATTGAGTTCAGATGCAGCTGCATCAATTAGCTCCTCAAGTCTGCAAATAGTGACACCGGTGACACTTTTTTGGATGAATGAGGGACCTACTGGCAAGTACATAAATGAAATGATCAACCCTCCTTTTCGTGTGTCTGTGTTTAAACATTCTTTTACCATCATGTACTTTGAAAGTGACAGTGCTCTGCCCTTAACTCACAAAACGCATACAAATATTTTGCATCTTTAACAACCAAGCTTTACTGATAGATATACAGATGTGTAGCAGCACAGATGCTGGTTAAAAATATATATATATTCTTGTTGGTCAGAGTTAATTGTTATTTTATAACACCAACTACCATTTTATATGAATATGAGCAAGTAGTGGGCCCAGATGGCCAACGCCATCCTGGTCTCTATCAACAATAGAGTGACCAGCAGGACCAGGGAAGTGTCCCTGTGCTTGGCAGTGGTGGGGCCACACCTCAAGTATTGTGTTCAGGAAAGAGATTGAGGTACTGGAGCGTATTGAGACAAGAGCAACACAGCTGGTGAGGGGTCTGGAGAACAAGTTTTATGAGGAGCAGCTGAGGGAGCTGGGGTTGTTTAGTCTGGAGAAAAGGAGGCTGAAGGGAGAGACCCTATCTTTCTCCCCAGCTACCTGGAAGGAGAATGTAGTGAGGTGGGGATCAGTCTCTTCTCCCAGGTAACAAGCAAAAGGAGAGGAGGAAATGGCATCAAGTTGCACCAGATAAGGTTTACATTGGACGTTGGGAAAAACTTCTTCACCAGAAGGGTTGTCAAGCATTGGAAGAAGCTGCCTGGGGAAATAGTTGAGTTGCTATCCATGGAGGTATTTAAAAGATGTATAGGTGTGATTTTTAGGGACATAGTTTGGTGGTGGAATTGGCAGTGCTAGGTTATTGGTTGGGCTTGATGATCTTAAAGGTCTTTTTCCAACCTAAATTATTCTAAGATTCTTTATAGCTGATACCTTGTGATCATTGATTTTCATTCTGTTACTGTTATCCTGTGCTTGTTCCAATTAATGTCTCTCATCTTATATCAAGTATATAAGCTATTCTAAGAGGGTTGTCTTTACCCTCCCAGAATATGTACAGTGCCTTCTTTTATGGGGATTACTTTGCCAAGGCACTATTGCCTTATAAAATATGAAAACTTCCTCACTTGACTCCTAGCCCTACACTGGTTAGTGTTACTTCAAAAGTGAAGGTGAGTTTTTGATTCCAGGGTTTAAGATTCTCGACAATTTGCTCCTTGCCTATCCCAGTCTTGTCTTTCCACAGAGAACAAAGGATCTTAATATATTTTTAGAAGGATGAATCCTTTGACCTATGTTGTTGTTGGAGTTTTTGTTTGGTTTGTTTGGATATAGTGGGATGCACAGAATAATTTTAAATTAATTGGGGAGTCTCCTACTTCAACTTCTCCAGTAAGAACTATGTTGTTAATTCATACTGTGCAAGACACCTCTATGTTTTCTTTCAATGGTGTCAGTCTCTGTCCATATTAGTGGCTCAGTAACTGCTATCATCCATCTTAATCAAATTTTCACAAAGGCATGCTATATTTGGTACTCCAACCCTTGTTTCAAAGCATCTTCTGGGGAATGTTTCAATCAACTCTCTTGATGCAACAAGTTGTAACACACACTAGGACTATGATGATGATATGCGTGAGTTGCTTCCTTTCAGTTGCTTTGGACAATCAGTTGCATGTTCAGGAATGAAAGCTACGGCAGACATTTGGATCCAGTGCAAAACAAGGATGTCACCAAGAAATATTTGTGGGGTCAATTGATTGCTGCAGTGAGCAGGATCAGCTGTCGATACTGAACTGTGCTGAGAGGGACACAAGAACTGTAGGGGATTGCTGAGATGATGGGGAGTATAGCCATCAGCGAGATGAGGAAAAGTGGATCTCGGGAGCCCATGGAAGTCCTCTTGGAGGACTCGGCAGACGGGTTACAACTGCAATAGTAGTAAACACTTGAGGGTTTATTACTGACCTCACGGGACAGTCACTGAGGCTGACAAGCAGTACCTGTTTTCTGTGATTTCCAGGATTTTGATATGTTTTTTTTTTTAATAGGTTGACAATGAAGCAAAACTTAGGAGTGTCTGCCTCCAGTGCTGTGAGAAGGATAGTGTATGCACATCAGGAGTCTACTTTAGCTGGCTGATTTCAGGCAAAGATTCAGGATAGAAGAAATGCAGATATAAGTCCTACTTAGCTTGACTCAGAAAAGATGTTTTCAGTTCAGATCACAGTTGAGCAGAACTGGTACTTGACACTTGCATTAAAAATAACCACATACAACATTGCTTGCTGCAGTAATTGCAGTCTCTTTTGTTTACCTTGCCTCTTCTTTACTTTCAGGGGAAGAAACAACCAATTGGTTTTCAGAGTATGTAAATGCAGAGGAACATGAGTGTGTGAGTGCATGTGTATTCAGTTGCCTCTCTGTACATTTAGAAATCGGAATGGGAAATATAACCTGAAGTGGAAACACCATATCATTTGATTCTGACCCTGCACTGATATGACTCTATTAATGTCAGTGGAGTGCGTACTGATTTATACCAGCATGGGGTCAAAGAGCACAGCCTTATGGCACTGGAAAAGCTAGGGTTCTCCTGGAAGGTATGATGATAAATAGGCAGCCAGAGGTTTTTCTCCTTTGCAGACTTGTTATTTTGGATCTCTGTCAGAGATTGCTTCTTACTTCTCCCTCTTCTTCCAGCAATATAAGGATGGGCTATGTCAGGTGTTCTTGCAGGCTGCCCACTGGCGGAAATGGTGAGTAGCTCAGTTCTGCTGAGGCAACGCGCTGACAGACAAACCATCTTAACAAAAGGGAAGTCAGGCTGGATAATGTCCTGTTATGTCTTTGCTCTCACGAAACCTGACAGAAAAGCACAACAGAACCAGCTGGTTTTGCTTCTTATCTTTAGCCTTTCACCTGGGTTTGTTTCTTCTGTCCTTATGGTTTCTTGTCAGCTTTAGCTGCATCCATTCTTCCTTTTCCCTAAGCCTCTACTGGCAGGCAGAAGAAAAGCAGTCTGATCTAGAGGACAGTTAGTAGCAGGCTATAAATTTGGCAGCATATCATGAGCACACTTCAATATACTGTGTAATTTATAAGCCAACACATCCATTTTAAACCAGCCCTGAATCCCAGTATATCAAAAAGCAGGAGACTGAAGAATAGGCCACTGCTGCCACTTATAATAACCCCTCCAGAAACACATTGTGTGAAGGATCTTGTATCTATCATTAAAGTTGTTTTCTTTCTCCTTTTAGCTTCTATGTGCCATGTATTTATTAGAAGTTATTGCTAGTAAGAGTTCATTGATAAAGCTCCATTGTACCTTGCTCAAAAAGAGAACAAAAGATGTAATATTCCCTGGCATATCATGTGGACTCTTATTGTATGGCAATGACTTCAAGGGACAGAAATTTCTCTCATTAAGTTTTCTTTGCTGCTGAATTCCTGGCAAAATAAGAGTTCAAAAATCAAGTTTTAAACCCAAAGGGATTTGAAAATGTCAAAATGCTTTATAAATTGAAGGCATAGAGGAGTTCTAGAGACAGCTTTAAAATATATGCATCATGTTAACTGATATTTTATAGGGGAGTTTCTGTCACTCTGGGCAGAGGAAAATTACCTTATGGTCCTGCCCTGCTTCTGCATGCCAACAGATGTCCCCCCTCGGTAAGCTTGCCCTCTCAGCAAGGGAGGTGGACAGGGACCATTCCTCTGGCTGAAGGGAAGAGAAGAAATCTGATAATTTTCTTTCCTTCTTCCTCTACTCTGGTCTGAAGGCGAGTACTGAAGCGCAGGGCATGTGATGAATCTAATTGTTTGTCATGGGTTAACGCCAGCCAGCTACTAAGCACCACAGTTGCTCACTCACTCTCCCCCAGTGGGATGGAGAAGAGAATCAGAAGAATAAAAGTAAGAAAACTCGTGGGTAGAAATAAAGATATTTTAACAAGTAAAGCAAAAACCTCTCTCACAAGCAAAGCAAACCAAGGAATTAATTCATTGCTTCCCATCGGCAGGCAGATGTTCAGCCGTCTCCAGGAAAGCAGGGCTCCATCGTGTGTAACGGTTACTTGGGAAGACAAATGCCATAACTCCAAACATCCCTCACTTCATTCCCTTGGGAAGACAATTCTATGCTGAGCATGATGCCATATGATCTAGAATATCCCTTTGGTCAGTTGGAGTCAGCTGTCCTGGCTCTGTCTCCACCCAGCTTGTGCACCTCCAGCCTGCTCACTGGCAGGGTAGGGTGAGAAGCAGAAAAGGCCTTGACACTGCTTAGCAATATCTAAAACATCTCTGAGTTATCAATGCTATTTTCAGCACAAATACAAAACATAGCTCTATACTAGCTACTATGTAGAAAATCAACTCTACCCCAGCCAAAACCAACACATGACTAAAAAAACCTTGGGATTAAGTCCTTTTTGTGTTATTTATCTTATTTATTGTTTATCTATTTATTTGCTTTCCCAGGAAGTCCAGGCTATCCAGAGAATGTTCTGAAAGGAGGAGCTACCCAGAGCTGAATTACCTGATGGGCCTGATCTTCAAGCTACAGGTAACTAGCTGTTTATAGCTGGAATGGAACAAAGGCATTTTTAAGAGACAAAGTATTCACCATGAAGACTCAAAAGCTACCAACAAAAGTTAGATGCAGACCAGAATACTTGAAATAATAAGAAAATAAGACAACTTCTCTTTCCATGCCTCACTGCCTTCAAAGGAGTGCCAGATTAGTGCGACAGCCAACAGAAGACAACACAGACTTGAGAAGTACCATAATGCAACCAAAATTAAATACCAGAGTCGTGCTGGCATCTGAACCATCTATAAAAGCAGAAGCCATCACTGACTGCAAAGCAGGTAGCAGAAAACAGCCATTTCCAGAAATCTGATCAAGTATTTTCAGGGACAGAACTAAATATATCTTGGTATCAGAGCTGTGACCTACATGCCAGTCTAGAGGATCAGCGTCAGGGTCAGATCAAAGATACTAGACTGATGTGCTAGTATTAGAATTTGGTCTTTAGTACCAGTAAACTGTACATAAAATATTAAAATCTCCAGATATTCTGAAAGTTATTGACTCCGAGTTATACCCTGAACTAGTCCTGCTCACTCCGGCATTGTCAGTGAGTGCTTCAGTAAGAAAGGTCTCAATGAATGCCAGTGTCTTAACACCCTCCTCAGGATCAGTATATGGAGGAAATTCCTAATTTACAGCTGTGATAAAAGATGATGTGTGGGATGTTCACCCTCCTTTGCAGCAGTGCTTATGGACTTCTGGGAAGTGAGGGGCCTGAGAGTAAGTCAGATAAAAAGTCTGTGGGTATTGACTTCCTTGCTTTCTGCAGGACGTTACTGGAGGACATTTACCGTGTTTTCCATATGAGATTGCTGTGGAGGCAGGCAGTCCAGGGATAGTGAGGGATGGAGAAGTATCTGGTAGACAATGATTCCTTTGGGATTGTACTGTCTAGCAGATGGAAGAGGGCCCAGAGAGATCAAAGGCACAGTGTCTGCTAAAAAATAGTGATTACAGCTGTGTGCATGTATGGTTGTAGGGGGTATTCTGTTTTCTCTTTTGATTTAATTATTAGACCATTAGGAAATATAATTTTACTTCAATTTCCAAGCAGGCTTTTTCATTAATTAAAACAATGCTACAGATTCTTTTTTACTCAAACATAAATATGTGCATGTGTATGTAGTTGCAGATACATAGGCTCTCATGATGGCGTTTTAAGGGTAAACTTAGATTTTTATGCAGTTACATTATAAAATTGTGTGTAAAACTGAAATGGTTTGCTGAAAGGGAAAACTATAAAACTGTAAAAAGATTCATGATCCCTTACTGGTCTTATTTTAACAAGAAACTATAAAAGGAAACATTTATTTTCCATGCGAAAAGTAAAGGTCACTCAGTAGCTTTCAGTTTTCTTTCCCTTTCTTTCCCCTTATTGGCACTCATGTTGGTTTCTGAAAAGACTTCATTCTTTTTTCTTTCATTTCTTCCCTTTCAAGCTCACCATCTCTCACTCTAACAGCTTCTTTCTGCTCTATCGTTATTTCCCAGCAAACTAATATCCTTAGGGGTTCTCCTGTCTTTTATTACAAGGAGTTCATATCATCTGGTCCTATGAACTGGAGGGCAGATGAGGAACTATTTTCAGCACTATAATGTTCTAGAGAAAACCTGCGCACCGATCCAAACGAGACTCATTTTTTAGTTATTGCTAAACTTTTTTTCCATAGAGCTTCTAGTGTGTCTCAGACAGATGGTAGAGAACCAGTGGTCATTTGTACAAAATGACTAGGAAACATTAAAAATCACATATTAGCCTCCTAAACACAGAAGCTGCTGACACTACACTATTTTATTGAGGTATAAGGTCGGTCACCTCTTATTTTTAAGAACTCAGCTGCTCTGATTGTTGAATAGTCAGAGAATATATAGACTAGAACCTTAATTTCTCTTACCTCCAGGGTCTTAACACTCCAGGAGTATAAAATACATTAAGTGTGCACTTTCAAACAGAATGGCTTCTGCTTCCCTGGGCAAACTCTCTGCAGTCAGGTCTTGGGCTATCTAAATAACTTCTTCTTTTAATGTATTAAAATTTCTGACAAATGGAAGTCATGGTACCTGCAGGGCTCTTTCAAGGTGCAATAGTTGACCTTACTGCACATGTCCATCCAAAACCCTGTACATTTTTAACATAATCTGTGCATAGAGGTTCTCATGGGGTTTTTCAGTACTAATATTTTTAGTTCACAGGCAGTCTATAGGCTTCAGAAGTTAATGAAATACTGATTTTATTAGGTATTACAAAATCTTGAAAATGTTACATTAGAGTGAGACTTCTGTCCCTTTCTTCTCCCAAGCTATGCTTGCTTTTGGCTGGCTTTCTATTTCTTATACTTATTGTTCCTAACTGGCCTCTATAAATAAAGCCCTCTTTTTTGTGTTTCCCAGTCCAATGCCAGTTTTCTTGTTTATATTTTTGACAAGAGGTCTTTATGTTAAGGCAATACCATATTGACTTTTTAATTTTGCTTCCCTGCGCCAGCAACTCTCGTGGAGTTTTTGTGGCAACTGCTTCAGGAACCAGAGTCTTGTGTCAGCCTTGTAGATTTTACACAGTAATTTATGTTGTGCTTTTGTAAAGCTGCAGACCACTAGAGCTACTGCAGGTGCAAACGATAATATAGTTCTTTACTCCCTCTTCCATTTGAAATTGAAAAGCTCTTCCTTATTTTTAGTTTATTTTGTCAATTTTAATCCAGTACCACCTAGTTAGTATTCTCATTACCTCTTTCTGTTGAGTACCTAGGAATTAAGAAATCTCAAGCTATTCCATTTTACTCTTCTTTTATCATTCTTTCGATAAGAGAAGTGCTTGACTGTTAATATAGCAAAAGGAAAGGTCTTTTCCCCCTGAAAGACTACCATAAAATTCAGGGTTATTTTAAAATTAGGCACTTTAACTGTCTCCAGAAATCCAAAATAATGGATTTTTTTTTCTTCAATTAGCTTAGATGTTATGTTTTAAAATGTGATATAGGAGAGATTAAATTCTAGCAGAATTCTATCTAGAGCAAACTAGCATCTGATAATTCTGAATTTCTAAGCAGATTTTCTCCAAAATGCTTGCAAATCAGTTGCTGGATATTCTTCAATGATAGGTCTTTGTCACCACTGTAAAATGACACATTTGTAAATGTACTCTACTAGTGACAGGTGATCCTACTGGGTTGGCTGTGACAGGGTTTTGGCAGTGCCTGCAGTTCTGACCTTGCACTCCCCTCCCCTGTTGTCCAGCTTGTTCCCCCTCTGTATCGCAAGTACTTGCTGCACTTGCTCATTTAAACCCCCTGAGCTATTCAGCAGAAAGCCTTTGTGATGGCATTTTTTTGCCTCCATTTCAGGTTGTGGAGTCAGCTGCTGTCCCAGACACACTCAGGGGACTCCGACAGGATGGTTTGGAGAGAAGTAACCTTGGCCCTGATTCCGCTGAGACACTGGTAAGATGGTGGGGTTTGCCCTTCTGATTACAAAAGAGAAATGGAATCACTGGTACATGCTATTGCTGGCAGTGGTTGCTAGTGCCTTGATGGATATCAATATATCGGACTCTGCTTCTGTTTTGAATAGAAAACTGCATCTGCTCCCAGAGCTCATTACAGCCTGTGTTTAAGGTAAACTATGTACACATTGCAGGGAAATTCCATTAAATTAGTAGACTCGATTAACAGAACATCGATAAAAGAAAAGTTATCTCAATGAAATTATTTCATGATTTGTTTGATAGGAGAGTCTGTTCCATGCGCACCGCTCTAAATAGCCTATGCCAAACTAGGCTAGGAATCTTGTAGGCTAAGCTTATGTTAAAGGGTCAGCACCTGCATGACTATGGATGAGAGTTCTCCAGATGAGAAGTCTGTGGTGGCAAAGGAAGGAAGAACTTCACACAGTGGCCAGGCTCATGTGTTCCTTCCTTGTAGCATCTGCTGCCTCTTCACTGCGGGATGGAGTGCTGTTCCGATACAAAATGGCAGCTGCTATATGTAAACCACTCTTATTGAAGGGTCTATTCCTAGATTCAAGTTTAGTTAAACACATGCAAATGTTCTGAAGGACCAGCTTAAGGTAGTGCAGTTCAGTGCTGAGTATGAAATGTAACACTTTTTATTTATCACACCTTTATAATTCTTCAGAAAAGAATGTGTCTAAGATGAGCAATTTTAATGGAAAGAAAATTCTCTTAAATAGTAGTATGGAGAAAATCTATCCAGCAGAAATGCAACTTCAAACATTTGAATAAATTGGGTAGGTATCTTGAAGCAAAAAACACCGACAATTTTGGCAACTTCTACAGAAGAAGAGAGTAGAGCAGATTTCTTTTTGGCAAACATGTCTTCTTTCTCTCTTTTTCTCACAGCTGCCTTTGTCTACTGTCTATGCAAATATCTATACTATATGCCCTATGAGTTTCTGTCTTTTGTGTATTTCCTAGATACTTCATTATTCCAGAGAGCTTGTGGAAGTGTCTGTGTGTGTTTGTATGCACAATGAACAATGCCACAGACTATTCATTGGAGTGATAAATTGTGTTCGCTCTGATGTCAGGTACCTCGCATTGACTTTAGTTTCTTTCCTATTGGATATGTTTAAGATTAACCAGGCATTAGTCATTAATCAAGGAGGTATCTGCAAATAAATTTTTCATCATAATGAGCTGTGTAGTTGAATTAATAGTATTTGTACTTTCATTATTTGTCATGATGTATGGCTATAGCACCAATGCAGTGCTCCCAGCTTGGCTGTTGGTGTTGCTGTGATTTCAACAGATAATTTAGCAACAAATAAAATACTCATGTAATAATACATCAGGACATCTTTTAACTCCATGCAGAATTTAATCTTAGCGTATTAAGCACCGCACTGCAGTTTTCTCATAAGAGATGATACACATTTTTAGCTAATTTGTTGTCTGGTATTGATAATGTGTATAGCTAAGCAGTAGGTCAAAGGTGAAACGGGACAGTAATAGATTTTGGGGTTTGTTATGACACAGACCTTACAAAATATCTTTTAACCATGGATGTAAGTGTTGCATCATGCACACAGACATTTAAAGTTTCACTGTACTCTGATTCTGCAGATTCTATTTGTAATGAGGAATAAAGGAAATCTTTTTTTGTAGGGGTTTAATTTTGAAATCCTAGTGTTGGCCTTCTTGATCTCCATATTTTAATTTGTATTGTTTCTGCCTAACAGACATGTAAAAGAACTGATACTCTTCATGAGATGTCAAGAGAATATATTTTATCTTACAACAGACTGAATTCTGGAAAAGAATTTATATAAAAAACCTAGTGAATGCAGCCTGTAAAATAATTTTGCTGTGGATAATAGCATTTTGTATTCATTTAATATGCATTTTAATAACACAGAAACTTTCACTGAAATAAAAATTATTGCAAAAATTAACTTGTAATATGTAGATCTGTTTACTCTCAGAAGTTTTTCATAGCTATTTTAGAAACTTTTATTATTTTTTCATACTATTTTCATTGAAGTGTTATAAGTGGCAAAAGGTAACTTTTGAAAAGAGATGCTTCCAAGGAGGAAGCATAGCGTGTCAGTGTCCCATGGAGACTGTCAAGCCTCATTTTCTCTGGCTGCCCCCCCCCAAACCCTTCCTGCTGGGTCCAGGGACACCATTTCATCCCAGCCAGAGCCCCAGGCCTGCCCCAAGCAGTATCATGCCTGGATCTGTGTTCTGCTGCCTTGGCTTGGCTCCCTGAGCATTACTTGGGTTCCCTGGAGGGACCCTGTTCCTGCCCCTGGCTCAGTGTGGGGCCTGGGGGAGATGCACCCTGGTCAGGGGCCTCTGCACCCTGTTGAGGAACTCCTGGTTCCAAGTCCAGCTCCTCCTGCACCCTGACATTTTCACAGGATGAACCTCCCCCTGGGGGAATAACAGCCCATCAGCTGTTGATCTGAATAGTGAATGATTTGTGGGCTGAAATGTGTGCAGGCATATTATTCTCCCAGGACCCAGGTGAGACCATTTGGAAAAGTAAATCCTAATTTCAGAGACGAAACCTGTTCCAGTTTCCCCTTGAAATCATGAATACTGACAGTATATGACAAATGTGTTTTATTTGTAAAGGAAGGAAATGACAACAACAAAACTACTAGCAAACCCCAAACAGCCAGTGGAGAGCTCCCCAATGCAGAGTGAGGGCAAAAAACCCTTACAATTTGCAGAACAGATTAACTGGGACTACTTTGCCAGTCTTTGTATTCTGTTATAGGATGCAAGGTAAAATTGTGCCTTCATGTTCATACAGTTATATGGCCTCATGACCCATTTCAGAATTTAAAAATTTGCAGGAGCTTGACAACACTGACAGTCTTCATCCTCTGCAAAAATTGCATTTACTCTAGCGCAGCCAGTGCTGATGTCCTTGTGGACCTACAGAAGAGCAATATGATTGAGAAGAGCTTCTCCCATGGCATATTTATGCCAGGATTTCAGTCCCATTGTGGCACTGAAAGATCACTCAGCTGTTGCAGGAATAACCAGCACGAGGCATGACTATTTGAGGTGTTCTCTGAAAAACATCCAGGTCTTGGAGGCATTCAGCAGCAAGTGGTGCTGGCCTATAGACTAGTTAGCATTTTTAATTCATACCCTGAAGCATCTAGACTCCCCAGAGCAGTACGTGGGCTTTACAGAGTATCACCAAATTGTCTTTGAAATGGAAGTTCTCTGTACAGAAATGTAAAGATCAAGTCCATTGAAAAGTGCTATGCAATCAAGTTAGCTCAGCAAACACAGCTAGATACTTTGGGCTGTAAATTAATTTAAAATTTCATATAGAACAATATGAGCCCTTAAACTTCAGTAAATTACTTATCTGGCAAATCTTTAATTAAAGACACAGAATTTAGTATGCAGATCAGAGATCCCTCTTCTGCTGCCTCTTCTCCTTGATTATGTTCTGAAGTGGGATTGCCCTGCCTGTAATGTCTGTGATTCTTTTGCAGCTGTTGTCTAGGACTTGCATTGATCTTTCTTTGTAGGTCTTGGCAATTGAAGTCGTTGGTGTTGGTGAAGCCTCACTGTTAGTTGCAAGTTTTGTTCGGTATTTGTCTGAGCTGGTTTCCTGACCCACCATGGTCTCCCACATTCCCCCGCAGTGGGGCATACGGCTTCTACTGCCCACTTGCAGCAGAGGTCACAAACTCGCCCTGTGTGATCTCCCTGGTGGGGAGTGTGGAGCTGTGGGACAGCAGGTATGTTCCTGGAAACCTCTGCTTACAGTAGTAAAAGGCACAGTCTAGCAAGAGGAATAATAGTCACAATTATCACTGAAGTGTTTTGACACATGTTCGTAAAATTCCTTGAGTACATACATGGAATGTATTATTTATTTTAATGATATTCTGTCTAACCTAGACTGTTACTCACTCTCCCGTCTCTGGTTTCTGTGAAGCGTCAACTCAGAGTATGCTCTTAATAATGAGCCTGAAGAGCTTCTTGGGATTTGCAGAAATGAGCTTCTCCCAGTACATTTGGGTTTTGAGAGAGAGAGAGATATTACTGAAGTGGCAGAATATTTGGAGTATGAGTTTTGTCGGCAGAATGGAGCTCTCCCAATGANTTTTTTTTAATTTTTTTATTTTCAGTGAAAAACTGCAAATAAGTTTATCTGATATACACTTCAAGTAAGGGGCATGGTATGGGCAGAAGAAAGAAACCAGAGAAGTCATTCTGAATCTTTTGAATCGCCTTGCCTTTGGGACAGCACAGAGCCTGTATCTCTGTGTTATAGTTTTTTGAGTGCTCTGAACTGCAGTGAGTGAGCAAGTGTAAGTATGATAAATACCTCTATAGCTCGGTCGCCACAGTGGTCTGCAGACCTTTATCTACAAAAGAACTCCTGCTGTAACAAAAGCAGTGTGCTGTGGTCATGCACACCAAGTGATCCCTCTGTCCAGTGCCGCGGGTGATGAATAGCTGGCTGTGCTGGAGAAAGCCCCAGCGCGAAAACCATGTGCTCCCTCTTTTGCCAGGGGAGTGATGCAAAGAGATAAGGCCAGGGCATCTGGTCTCTGAAAAAAGATGTCACCTTGTTGAACAGGATTTAAATCAACGTGAAGTTTAAATTCCAGCTCTGATTCAGATATTTATAAACCTGACATCTGCATTTCTGTAGAAGGAACAGTTAACAGGTTGACTAATAGCCAAATTGCTGCAGGAAATGCAGAGGAAGAACGTTTGGAGGTCAGATAATATTTAATCAGGCAACTTTTCAGCACATCTTTGATGTTCCTATTAATTTTATCTTTTCCCCAGTTCATAAATAACATCCATCTGGAGAAATTCAGACACATTTAGTTACGTTTTATTAAGCAGGAAATAATCCACTGGTCACGCATTTTTAGGAAACCAGATTTGACTTTATCTTCTCTTCCCATGGAGACTAGAATACATACATAGTAAAAACTCCTCATGGTTACATCTCAGCTACAACCACGGATTTTTCTTGTACTGCTCTCTTGTCAGATCACCCGAGAATAACCCAAGCACCAATAAAATTTTCTGTTTACCCTGGATGTCTTGAAATACCATGGCTCTCAGGAATTACTTTGTTGTTTTATTTAAAGGGTATGTACTACAATTGATTCCAGTGCATCATGACATTTACAAAAGTGCTTTTTGTAAGAAAGCTATTAATATAGGTGAGAAAAGAATGCATCTGTAATTTAAGGGAATTCTTGCAATTCTATGGTAAATTTTGCATGTTTTGAAGTAGTGAGCATTCTGGAAGGCGCAGGGGAGAGGTGAGCTGGTGGCACAGGACCCATGGTGGGTGTGCAGTCAGGTTCGTTACTCCCCCCGTGGGACAGGTCAGCACATACTGATCTACACAGGTCCTGGAGTCACAGGTCCTGCTGCCACCCCTCCTCGGGGTGGCTTAGGTTAATGCTGTCCCTGACCCCAGTATCCCCCGTGAGGCCATGTCTGCCACATGCGCAGCAGGTGGACTCTCTGAAAATCCTCCAAGGAGAGTGCATAGACAAGCATCTGCTGCTATGACATGGGTTGACTTTGAGTTACTCTGCCACGTGTTAGAGCATGTCGTATCAGGGTGAACCAATGATTCGTTGCCCTCACTGGGGTTACTGTGGGAAATGATGGTGTCATGTACTACACAAGTGAATTTATAAGTTTTTCCATCCTATGTAATTGTTCATTCAATACCTTGCACATTCACACCAAAAAAGTAGGAAGTAAAAGGACACAACTGTTTAGAGCCACTAAAATGTAACTGCTTTTATTTATTTTTCAGATTTCTTTTTAAGCACACAGGCAGTTATTGCATGGCACAACATACATAGGGTGGAACCGGCAAATGATAAAATTAAACATATTATATCCCTTTATTTTACAACTAAGTAGGATTTGACTTTTGAAAGATGTCCAAATACTTCATGGCCTTTTAGAAGCTGTGTTAATTCTGAAAAGAAGTCTGAATAAGGCTTTTTATAAAATATATGACATTTTATGCAAGATACTTGTCTCTTTCTAGCAGAGGAAAAAGAGAAGAGAATCAACATATTTAGTATTTATTATATAAACAGCACTCAGAAATCCATAGCTAATGCTGAACAGAATTACATTTAAAAGAGGAATGATCCACCTGAGCTTCCTGTTTTTCTGATTTTACAATTCAATTATTGTAAATGAAAAGTAGTTTTCAGATAGATTCCTAAAGTCTTTTGCCATCCACTGTTACAGTTACTATTTTCTTCAACTGTAAGTTCAGTGGCATGTTCAAAATAGTAGGCCTTTTAAAAATTGCAATCTTGTAAAAACTTTGTGCAGTCTATATTGGAAAACTTTGCAAGATGAACGACTTTTAAAAATAATTTCACAGTGTGTCTACTTTATGAGGAGCTGAACGATACTCTCCTGCTAAAGACTTGTAAAAATGCCTGCCCTTTGCTTTAGAGCAGTGAAGGCACGGTTGACATTTTAGATGGACTTCTCTGTCCCTGCCTCTTTGTGGCACTGCTTCTTCATGTAGTATGGTAGGCTTAGCTAGCTTTAGAGACTGTGTGCATTTCCAAACTGTTCAAAATATTAAAAAAATATTTTAAGTAAAAAACACCAGTCCTACATAAATGCTTTATTTAGATTATAACAGCAGTAGGTTATAGATTTTTTTTTTACACACCAAGTGCTTTAAATAAAGAATACTGAGCTAGATCTCAAGACAACTACTTTAGGCTATGGAAATGTACAGCTTGGGGGATCCAAACAAGTTTAACTATGCTCCTCAGAATCACTGAATTACCTGAACTACTTTTTAGGCTCCATCTACATTAATAAATAGGAAGTTACAATGAGGGTGAATCTGAAGAGTGAAATAGTTGGTGCAGAGATCCACACTGTTGTGCATTTTGGGGATTTTCCTCCTAGTCAGCTCAAGCCTGGTGCAGCGGGCTAAAAATTGTCCCTTGGTGGCTGGAGAACAGTAGGTAGGGTTATGAAAAAACCCAGCCTGTATATACACCTAACCACCTTTTGGTACAAAAACAAAGGAAATTGGGTCAGCCAGGAGGAATTCTCCTCAGGGGTCAGCCAGGAGGAATTCTCCTCAGGAGTCCTAACACACAGACAGCATGATAGATTCAGTACCTAATGTACGTAGTACGCTGCTATGGAGGTTGATCCTTTCCCTCATCTAGATACATCAGGTTGGTGCAAAAGACTTAATACTGGAATAATACCATCTATCCAATGTCACTCAGAATATCTCATAGCGATGTTGCATTTCAGAGATGGAAAAATAGAGAAGTGACTTGGTCAAGATCACTTAGAACAAGCTAATTGGGAAAGTTGCTTGCATAACCCTGTAAAGAGCAAAAACACAGAAAAATTTAGTAATTCAGAGAAGTTTAGTACAAAATTACATATATGTATAAATGTTTTCTGGAGACAGGGCCAGCGTGTACTGTTAAGTGCATACAAAATTTTACATTTACCAATATGTGACAAGCAGCTCTTTGGGAAAACTGCTCTGTAAAATCTAAATGTGGGGTTTTTTTTGCTGACCTAATTCACTGAGGCACATTTTACATTTATTTGTTTTTAAAGTAGTAGGTTGTTTGTATTCTCTTTTAGTTTTCCCAAATGATAATTCCCTGCTTCCACCTGCCTCTAAGAGTCATTAGTGGGTGACAGCTATCTGAGGCATCCATACAACTCTTCTGTCCTGTCTGTTTGAACTGCCATGTTTCAGATGTGTTATCAAGACATTGCTATTGTGCAGATACAGATTAGTTCTTGAGACTGATTTTTCTGCTTCACCAGTTCTTTTGTAGCTGCCAGAATTAATTGCTTACATTACATTACCAATCTGTGCCTCTATCATGCCTTGGATGATGCCATCCATTGGAATACAGCTGCATACTTAAGTGCACTTTTTAACTACTTCTTACTATTTCTGCCTGCGTTTACAACTGACAGAATTGTCCCTGATTTTTCTCTGACCTCCACTACTTGCCAGAATCTGTATAATGGTTGCACTGATTTATTTGCCTTTTCCACCTCTAAAATTTTCTGAATTCTCAATCACTTAATGAGAGTTAGAGTGCTATCTATAAATTTTGTATAAAGAATATTTCCTTTCTGAGATTAGGTGAAGTTGCTCAGTAGCAAAGCTGTAGTGACCAGTAATATTTAGAAAACTTAAAACTTAAGAAATGCAGAATGAAAAATTGGAAATATGTCAAAATATGTAATAAAAGGCCTTTTTGTTATGGCCCAAATGTATTGCCTCTTCGTTCCAAGATGTAAAAACAAAATATTCACTAAAGTGATATGCTTTGACAACAATACTGTCAATATAAATTGCTGGATGATGCCTGTGCACATTCAACTACTCATGTTAACGTTAGCTAAATTTTTCCTTATAATTCAAGAGAAATATTTTGTATAATACTTACCATTCTTACCTAATATGTGTTTGGAAGAAAAATTATAGTCTTGCTGAGCACAAATAAATGAATGTATGTACGTGTATGTATTTATATTTGAGAAAAAACAATCCAATATTTTAATATATTTTTTTAGATTTACAGTGATGTTCAAGACCATGAAGAACTTTGTTTTGTCTGTTCTTTATGTCACTGGTACATCAGGATGTTTTAATGTTAAAGATTAGTTATAATTAATAATTCTAATAATAATAGCCATGATACACTTTGGCACAGTGTGAATAAAAAAGTTCTGTAAATGGCATAAGAATAAGATCATGTTACATGTGACTAGAGATTTGCTGCAAGTTTTAAAGCTCGCATATTCAAATCCAAAGTACTGAAGTGTAATTGACATGAAGATTCTCTCAACTTTTGTAACCACTATTTGAATAGCATTCTTTTTTTGGGGGGGATAACATTTTTGATGCCAAGCAGAACATTTTTAATAGCTTTCAAATGTGAAACATGTGATTTGTTCATAATCCCAGGTTTAATTACTGCAGGTTGTGTGAATAACAGTTGACCTTTTAGTTGAAAAAAGAACATCACTGTTCTACATACTATCCAATACTTCTTAAATAACCTTAAATGTGACACTCAGAGTAATTTATTCTAGCATTGGCTTTTTCAAAAGACTCGATGCAGACCAATAAGTGACTTGGGACACACCTGGAGGCATTCTGGTGCTTTAGTTAGTATCTAGTTGAATTATTAGACCAACATGCATGTATTTGCCAAAGGAAGTTGAGTTCATTCTCGAGTAAGGATTGAGATTGAAGTGACAATTATGTGTAACCCACACGCTTTTGTTCTTGTGATGCTCAGTTCCAATGGCTGTCCACTTTCTTCATCATTCCTTCAGCTTGTATCCACCTATCTTTTTCCTTTACTGGTTGCTAATATGTGGAACTTGATGCTTTTTCCAAGTAATATATACACTTCTCCAACTTGAACAATTTTCTACTTTTTATTAAGCAGCCAGGTAAGGCACATGCTACACCTCTCCCAATGCTTTCCTGACCATATCTAAAACTCAGTTTGTATGAGGATCTGCACACAAGGAAGTACAACTTTCCCATGTGGAATGCTGTAAACGGGGTCTTACACAAATGGTGAAATTCCCAACTTTATCCCCACCACAGAAAATACAGGGCAAAGTCAGAGGAGGGGAGAGGCTAAGCAAAATAAAAACTGATGAAGTCATGAACCAGAGTAAGCATCAAAACTAAGTTGTACTGTGATTTCCTACAGACTACATCAGCTCTCAGATCATTGCAGTATTTCCGTATGGGGGGTGGGGAGTAGAATTTATTTCAGGAGTTCCAGAATTAGATTTCTCAAAGGGAGAAAGGAGTGGGGAGAAACACAAACCACTGTGGTTATATTGGATGCTGATTTAATTTACATTTGTGGTGACTGGATTGGAGTAATTTCCCTGGGGAGCAGCTCCTGAGATAATAATTTCAAAAGAGAAGCTTAGCAACGGTGAACTGAGAACTTCCTGCAATGGGATGGCCCACAGAAGAAAATATCTTTTTAAAGACATGTGGATTCATCCAAATTTAATAGGAATTCAAAGTAAAAAAGGGCATGGAGAAACTATCTTTCAGACAAAGCCAGCTCATTTGTGCAAAAAGTCTGTGATGGTAATATTGTTTGCTATAAAATAATCTTCCAGGGAATTGCGTTCTATATTCTTTAAAAAGATCTTTGGGAAATTTGGGGCTGAGAATTTCTTTTCAGTGATCCATGTCAAGTATTAAAAAATCTAGGCACCCATAAAGCCCAACTGGACAGGGTTTGGTCGCAATCACATGATACGCCTAGGAAGAAAACAACAAATCCCAATTCTGGTTTTGATTTCTGTCCCACTTTTGTGCCTATTGTCACCTGTCACCCAACAGAGAAGGGTTTTCAAGCTTCTTCTGGAGGCCTTCACTTTAATCTGCTATGGCCCATCTCAGCAGTTATTAGACACTTTTATGAATAACAAAAGAAGGAAAGGCTGGAAGGGTTCTGATTAATGCTAGGACGATCAAAGAATGAAGCCAAACCAAACAAGGAAACACTTTATTATCTCTCTCACATCAGGGTATGTTTCAGCATGTTTGGATCAGATTCTTGGTAAATTTGGGCTGCCTTTTCTCGTTGGACAACACAACAGAGCTGCAAAGTCTTCCTGTTCTGAATGCCCAACATCATAGTGATTCTGGCTGTGTTACAAAATCACCTTTGGTGTCTCTATTAATTAGTCGGCAGGGCTGTCATGCTGCCTTAGCTATGATCCATTTGTTAAACTCACTTTCATGCTAAAAATAGTCTCCTCTTGTTAGCCTTGGCTTTGATAGGACAACTTTAACTTGATTTGCAATGCTGTGTGAATAGACAGAAATGAGCTGCTGTGACAATACTGGATGGGCTAGTATAAAGTCAAGCCAGACGTACTGATAGCAAAGAAGGTAGGGGAAAAACGTTGTGTTACACAAGACAAAACCCCCAGGGAGACCTTACTTCATTTCTTCCTACCTGCTTGCTTCTTTTACATCTGATGCAGAATAACTGCTATGAACCCGTGTTAACCCTTGTGGTGCCCTTAAAATCAAAAGATATGTCTAATTTAATCTATATAAAAGAGAAAACATTTCCTTTACATTTAGTAAGTTCTAGCTCATTCCCTGCTTCTTGGAGTTCATTCCAGAACGACTGCTGCGGATCAGTCTTCATGATGGCCAATTACCTCAGCATCCTGGCTGGCCAGGTGTCCGGTGTTGGCAGCTGAGCAGATCAATAAGAGACACATCACATCAAGATAAATGAGGTGGCAGGCATCTGCTGTGTATACAGTTCTTATAAGCCATGGAGCAATGTTTCATATTCTTCTTAGAACTGTGCTTAATTGTTGATCAATTCCTTCACTCCCTTTAGTTAGCATTTTTACAAATACGAGAGCAGAAAAGAGAAGAAAATTGGTTTTTTCTTTGTTTAGACCTAGACATAATTGACTTCCTCCTCCTGATCCCAGCAACCTTTTGCAAAATGCTTCTGCTAGTAGAGTCATCCCTTCCTGCTAATACAATCACTCCTTTTTTTCCTCTTTGAATCTCTTCTTTTGGCCTCTGTCTTCATCTTTTCTCCATCTTGAAAATTTGATCTTCAGTTTTAAAAGCTTGCCTGCTAGTGGCAAGCTGCTGGGGGCATGTGACAAAGACAAGTGCTACCAAAGTGACTGCTATGGTCTTGCCTTTTCCCCATATAACACAACTAAGCTATGGAAATTTTTGTTTAAGATTTGCACACTTATCGGAGCCAAGAGGTTAGCAAAGCAGGTTTTACTTCCTTTGAATATGTTGATTCCTGGACTTTTTTGCTGTATTTAATTACAAGATTAAAAATAAGAATTTCTGGTCAATCAAAACTATAAGGTACACAAATAAATAGTTTCATTTTATTGATGGTTATTTTAAAATGACTCGTGATGTTCACGTAAAATTCAAAATGTCAAAAGCAGTCCCTTTTGTTTGCTTTCCTTCAGGTCTTTTTTGGAACAAAGATTACATACCAAAACCAATGTGAACCTCTGAAATATTTCTATGTTGTTGAACTTGTTCTTTTCAAACTCGTACCTGAAAGCAAAGCAATTAAATATCTTAATCTATAAAATTTCCTATAACACTGTGTGGCTCCAGCCACTGTGGTGTGAGACCTCATGGGTTCATAGGGTCGCAGAGAAGAAAGGTGAGTGTCCAGGCAGGATTGTAATCCAAAACTGGGGTTTCTTCAGATGATTGCTTCTTGTATGTCCTAAAAACTTAAGCTGATTTTTTCTTTATGAAAATAAGGAAGAAATAGTGTAGAAGCTATCGAGCATATTAGTGGCTATTAGTGTAGAGATGCTTATTTGAGTAGTGAAGATAAGTTTTCAGAAATAGATTTGAACCCTTTGGTAACTCAGTTAATGCAAGGACAAATGCCATCCTCCTTAGTTCCAGCCTGCCTTGTGGCAACAAGAGACAGCAGAGACAGTGTGGCAAACCAGCAGCCTTCCTCCCACACAGCTCTTTTGCTTCTGCAGTTCAGAGTCTGGATCATGCTGATTTTTAGGTCAACTGATTTCGAGTACAGACTGCACTGTTACAGACTGAGAAGAAAACTGGTCTTTACAGCACTATTCTCTCATTTGACCCAGGATCTGACCAAAGCATAGCATACAGACCACAGCTGTGTGCAGTTCCCAAATGAGCAAGGAACATTAATAGTTTGGTTCCCAGCGAAATCAGATTCTTTGTTAAGTGCTGCCATTTTACACCGCTACCCTCTTAAAAAGGAAAAAGCAAAGTCAAGCTTAACTGGGCAATTTGGTAGCTCTCTCAAAAGAAACTTCTGATGGCATAACACAGATAGGACTGTATCACCTTGCTTTGGCTAGTGGGATCTCCAACATAAACAAGATGTCCAACAACAGCAAATATAAGACTATAGTTTTAATAGGTTTGTCCCCTAGATCAACCTTCTGGAGGATGAGACAAATGCAAAGAAGGCCATGAACTTATTTAAGTGTTGCAGCACTGCAACTGATTTAAGCCCAGAGATCTGACTCACCATTTGGTTATTGATTGCAGGATCCACAAACAAAGCAATTTGGAGAGATCACAGTGGTGACATTTTCTGTTACTTATGTGATGGCTAGGGACACTGATGATGCTTGAATGTGAGAAAAGACAGGCAAAAAAAAAAAAAAAGGAAGAAAAGAGTTAGCATTAAAAAGTGGAACAATGCACTTTTCTGTTTTACTGTAGATTTCTCCAGATTCTTTCCAGCTGTCCCCATACATGTACGATGTCTTTGGGAGAGTGCTGTCCGTTGAACCTTACTGCTCTAATGAATTTTCACTGGGATTACCATAACATTGTTTTTATTAATCTCTCTTTTGAAATATAGTTGGCATTAGGAATTCCCTGGCCTCAGCAAATATAGCATGGAACTAATAGATCTAATTTAAATTTTCACCAAAGCTTTATTTGTCTAGGCGCACCTAGAAGATGGTGTGATCCATGTAGGTTGTTGGATAGCAATGCTTAACAATTTACAAAGCGTGGTTATAAAGAAGAAAAAAACCACATGCTATCAATTTCTCTTTGCCATCCTGCTGTCTTTTATGCTCTTGCTGTCACTTAAAAATCTTAAGATGGAGGTGTGACCCTTACTAATACATTCCCATACGTGTCTAACACTTCTGCTTAACAGCCCCAGACTTCCTCATGCACAGCCATCCCTGGAAGTGTGGATTTATTCTCTTATGAAATCTTAGAAAAAGGTGTAAACTGAAGTGTAAATAGCATTCATCTCACCAAATCAATTGAAATGCGACTGCTGCTTTTAAGGTGGATCAGAGATTAGGGGAAAGTGAAAAATTTCTAACTAATGCTAAGGCTGGGTAAGGGAATGCTAAAGTACACAGGCCCCGTGTTAGCAGAAATTATTTTGTCTCAGCTTTTTCTGTTGTGTGGTGGTTATTATTTGAAGAAGATAAGACTTGGCTATGAGCAAGAATATTTCATATTATAGATGCAAAATGTGTTATTTTATGACCCTGTTGCTTTTTATTACTAATCAATTGTCATACATACAAAAGGAAAGCCATTTGGTGAGAGATGAGCCAGAAACATAAACACTAAAATGAGAAACTGACGCTGACAGCTCAGAGATAATTTTCTGACATGGAGGAGAATGAAGCAATGGTATCTCTTTTGCCACAGTGTCCTATCAGACCTTGAATTTATTTTCAGATGGTTTCAGAGCATCTCTCTAGCTGTCAACACATCAAGCCTGTTCCAGAGCCCATTGATGTCAATATGAGCCTTTTCATTCACTCCACTCAGCTTTGATCATACCCTTGAAAAGTTCAAACCGCATAAGTGCATTTGGGAGCTTTTTATGTATAGGAGTGGATCGCTTCTATTCCATGTTTATTAATGCTGTACCAGGAAGATGTAGCTAGCTGTGAAACATGTATCATGTTATAGGGAGGATAAATATCAAAACATTTGGTATCAATTGAAGCCTACACTCAGCCCACCCAAAGTTTCTTGAGTTTTTGTCATCGTTTATGATACAGTATTAAATATCTTCCTGTAATTTGTCATTCTAGAATGATGTGCCACTGAGTAAAAATGAACCCACTGCAAAATCTGTTAATTGACAATTTCCAATAGGAAATCTGAAACCTCTGTGACCCTGTCTGAATTATCTACTGTAAGGAGAAGCATCCAACATTGCAGACATTTTCAACTGAATGGGAAATAGTCCACTATTTATAGAAACTAAACTTTCCTCCATGATACTGAAAATCTTTCGTCCACATGAACATGCTTTGCCATTTCACTTTTGAAGATGAAATTTCCAAGTTGACGAACATCAGAGGCCTAAGCAATTACAAGAAAGTCTCGAGAAAATTCAGAAGTCCAAAGCAATTTATGATGAAAGTTAGACCATGACTTCAGATAGTTCTAAAAATGTAAAAAAAAAATAAAATAATCTGTATAGCAAGTCAGGTTATCCTTACAAACATAAGTAGCTGTATGACATATTTTTACTGGAATGTCTGCTTTCCTGACCTTTATTTTAACACATATAGACAACTGAACTGTAGACTCTGTTTTAGCCTTGTAACACTTTTTGCTGACTATCCCAACCTGAAGTCATAACCTTACCCTGTTAATGAGGCTGATAATTTAAATCATTGTCAGCTAGTTAGTTTTAAATCAGTGAATTATTCCACTGTGGAAAATAGAGCACTTTTCATTACAAATAATCCAAATTCCCTCATTTACTGCTTAATGAGGATAATTTGGAGATAGGTCCCCATGTACATATATGCATGTAGAAATGATTTACATTCTCTTGTTCTAGTAAACGAGTAATTCAAAGAACTTTTTAAAGATTTGGTTTAGAAAGATGCAGTATATTTGGTGGTTTTGGCTTTTCTGACAGGCATCTTTTCAAGCACTTACTGCTGAAAATTGTTTGACTGTGGGCAACATAAAAGTACTATTTAAGTCATAACAGAATAACATGCATACTAAGCTTAGAAAGCATAGTAAAAAAATCTCAGCATGGACTTAAGTCAAGGTTCAGTTAGAATTCATCAGCTGGAGGTGACAGGAGAGGAAAGAGACCAAGGTGTGTTGACTGATTAATCTGATTGAAGAATGACAGAGCTGTGGAATGCAGCTGTAGTACTTCAGGGTTAAGTTATGTGGTTTTAATTGTGTTAAGGATACATAAGTGAAATTGTAGCATATATAGAAAATACAGAAAAACACTTGGAATACATATAATTCTGCTCATCGTTGCTGAAGAAAGAGAAATATAATGAAAATAGATGCAGAGAAAGTCTCATGGGATGACGAATTGAATGGAGAGACCTTGGTTTGTGAAACTAGCCAGAAGAAAGCTGAGTGAACAGATATGGATAAGCGTATCTAGGCATGAGGGATAATTATTGATAAGGAGGAAGAGACAATTAAAAAGTAACAATTTATCAAAAAGAAATGAATAATTTTAGTCTGGAAATTAGAAGGTTTCTAATAATAAGAAGGATAAATTTAGGGTTAGCAGAGTATGAGCTATTTTGAGATGGAGTTCTTGAATGCGGGAGAAGAAATTCCATTCTTAAAAGGTTTTTAAATAGTTGGGACTGCTGTTTGTATGCTCTTTGTTTTGTACTGGTCCCATTTTCCAAGGTTTCCATAGGTTGCCTACGTTGTTGCCTCTCCCCCATGTACATCCTTGGAAGAATTTCCGCCCCACACTCTTTCTGACCCACTGGAAGATCTAACAGAAACATGATGAAAAGTCAGAGCTTCCCAGTATTCCTAAAACTTTAACACCTCATACACTGATGGTTATCCAGTTCATTCAATATAACTGTTGAATTTGGGGTTGGAAGAAAATTTTTCCTTCGGTTCAGACCTGTAGGCTTCATATTTTACACATTTTTGGCTGCCTTCTGTGGTATGGACACAGTAGCTTGCTTAGATTTAGCTGGTGCTTTTATTGAATTTTTTTCCTGCTATGTCAGGAAAGTGGCTTGTTAGCTTCTTGGCAACAATTCTATCTTTGGAGATTTTATTGCAGTTTTTCAGTTTGTTAAGGAAGTTAGGAATGTTTTATGGCTTCTGTCATGTGAAATACATGGTGTAAAGTGTTCTACAACTAAATATCTATGGACTTAGTAGCCAAGGATAGAAACAAGGCTCTAGATTTTGTCTGCTTAAATAAATTCTTTGGATGATTTTAGAAAAAGAAAACACCCTGTTATTTTCAGCCAGACCACCTAATATCCTCTTCATTCAATATTCTTTTTATTTATAGAGCTTTTATCTGGATTGCTTTCAGTTTTCTTTGTATAATTTTGTCTGATAGGAAGATGTTCTACATGTCTCCATTCCAGTCTTCAGTGTTTGACAAACTTGTTTGGAGTTATTCTACATTTGGTGTCAAAGTTCACAAAACAATAAAATTATGCAGTGGTAAGAATTTTTCAGTTTTGTTTTATTTTGATAAGATAAACCTTTATTTTGTTTCTTGTTGTGATACTTGTGATACTTGCTAATGATGGAGTGAAATTCCTTGTTGCCAAGGTTTTTTTACTGATAAATACAAGAAATTTAAAAACAGGAAGAAGGAAATAATGCCAAAGTGTAAAGATTTAATGTTTAACAGTTACCTCAGTATTTCCTTTCTATAGGATGTGAGATCTTTCATCAGTTCTTAGGATGGAACTCAGTGGCTCGGCCAGTTTGCTGCCAGGTGGGAGACTCAAGATTTGGGCTGAAGCAGCAAGCATCAGAGCGCCAGAGGTCTCAGGGCAGGAGATTCATACATTTGTGCTGGCTAGAAAGCTGTCTAGAAAAATAACGAATGGAGTTGCTGTAATTATAACATTTTGTCTTTTGGAGAGTCCTAAGCTTTTTAACCTATTACATATAAAGTGGGATTTTTCTGCTTAACTATGAGCTGAGGACAAGGAAGTACTTTGTCTTTAATAAAAAAGATTACTTTTCTTTCTAATATGCAGTGCATGTGCATAAGCTGGGGCTACCAAGAATCCCAAAACACAGTCTCTTCCTTTAATATTGTTTCCCATTAGATTTTTATGGGAAAGTAGATGGAGAATTGGTTGAGCAAAATAAACAATTTTCCAGTTCAAAGCCAATGAATGTGGAAGGCCCTACAGCAAACCCTACAGAGTACCCTTAAATTCTGTTTTAGGAAAGCAAGCTATAGTTTTGGTATGGACTAGCTCACAGTAGAGAGCAGTAAAAAAATGGAAAGCACTTTTCAAACACATGTATTGTATTAAAGTATTTCAGCCAAAAGGTAACAAGGCTATGAATTACCAGGATGAGGTCATCACTCCAGTCATTTGAGTATTTTAGAAAGCACTACCCTAGGATGTTTCTCTTGAAGGCTTTGTTCAGCAAATATTACAACTGATCTCCAAAGCTGAGCTGGACAACAGTGCTGGTTCTCTCTCTTAACCAGTGCTGCCTTTAGCCAGTCTACATTCAGCTGCCAGCTCTTCCTCATCCAAATACTCAGGCTATATTTGTGGTTATATCAGGTTGGGTATGTTGATACTATCTGAATACTTCACTTAGACTTTATGCATAGGTGGCTATAGGAAAGACTATGGATCCTTTCTTCTTCGGTCCCACAAATCAGTAGTAAAGTGTGGGAAGCTGCATACTTGGATGTGTCCTTTGAGGAAGAAGCCACATTTTTTCTCTCTTATGTGAGACAGCAGCGCGTCGTGCTCAGCAGGGCTGAATGTTGCGGAGACCCAGGAGAATGAGAGTAGCTACCTCCTGTTTTAGCCATGCAAAGAAAAGATCATCCTTCATTATTGCAAAGGAATTTTTTTTTCTTTCAATACCACATCCTGGTTTATGTCCAGATTGTATCTAGCCTAAAAGGTTACCTTCAACTAGGTGTATTTGTCAAGATTTTCTGCAGGTTTCACTCAGGAAAGAGAATTTGGATGCTGAGGTACAGGTTGGCTAGGACTGCTGCATCTAGGCCAGGCTTTCAGATGCAGCCAGATCAGCCTTTATTTAGAAGACCAAAGGAAAAATCCTCCTGCCAGTGGTGCCAGCATCTGGCATTTGTCATTTTTTTAAAAAAGCAAGAGAGACTTTCGCAAGTCTAAAAGTTAGACTCCAATAAAAGAACTGAAATTTCTTGCTGAATGAATGTGCTAAATTTTTAAGTGCAGGAGTTAATGTTGGCCTAATTAATTTAGTAATTGGCCATTTCTTTTCCTTTGATTTTGAAATTTCCATTTTAGAAAGGTTTAGCTGTTGCTTTTAATAACGGTACAATTTTAAGAACATTTATTTCAGCAGTTATATTTATTACTGTGTCAAGATATTTGTTTTTCTTCAAAAACAAACTTTCAGTATATGCTGCATACTTGAAAAAAAAAGAGACATGCACATGAAGTTATTATTGATCATTCATAAAATTGATCTTTTAACACTTTGGGAACTCTCATGGTTTTGGTTTTCAAGCCTTTATTTTTTTTAACAGCACTAGAGGAATTGTCTTTTTAACCTTCAGCTAGATCTTATTCACTTTAGTGGTTTCTAGCAGGGAAATGAAATAAAAGTAATGTTACTTGAGATAATGCAAGGTAAAAGATCTTATTTCTTAACAGATCGGTTAGTTAAGAGCACTGTGTCACCCCATTAGTATCACAGAGTCTCTCTAAGAGGCTTTGCAGCCAGTAAGATTTTAATCAGCTTTGATTTATTTAGAACAGATAAAAAATAAAAAATAAAAAAGGGGATATTAACAGTAATGATCCAAATAACAACCTGATGTCCTAGACACTGTCAGCTTTGGTTTCTGGAGCCTGTATCATGTCTCAGTCTTATCCTGATCCATGACAGTAGAATAAAACCTAGTGTTGCACTGTTTATGTGCACTGTGGTCGTATTTGCAATTTTATAATAGAGACATATCCATTCAGTCCTCGGTTGCAGTGGTAAAACTATAAAATACCAAGAGAGAGATGTTTTTCCTCAGACCTGGCTCACGACCACAAATTCATTTCCAGAAGATCTCTAAATAGCCAGGAAAATAGATTCCTACCCCTGTCACCCAGGTGGAGTGCAAATAGCAAAAAATTACTAGCAGCCTATGTAATTTTTTTATGTCTCTTCCTTGCTGCACTCAGCAGCTACCTTATCATCCAGTTTTCAAAGAAAACATACCTTTTTATGGAGATATCATAGAAGTGCAAGGAAGACAAAAGAGTTGTGTCTACTCAACATGGACCTCAATTGTCCACCTCAAGAGTAATCAGGCTGTTTACTCAGGCCGACCTATTATTTTTTTTCCTAGCTAGATATATTCATTTCTTGGATTAACCTGTGTAAACAAGTATTAATATCTCAGAACATGCCTGGAACAAAGACTGAGACAGAGACAACACCCAGTCAGGATAGGTCTCCTTTAGAAAAGCTCTAATTAATAGTCTCATTACTTTTATGTCTAGGCTTCTGTGTTTCTCATAGGGGGAGCAATGAAGAAGGGAATGTCTCAGACAGTACAACAGAAACAACAAAAAAAAAAGGCTGAAAGGAAGAGGTTTGGCTGCTGTATGTGTTAGTAATGCATCAGTGTGCCTCGAAATTGATGTTGATGCAGCCAGAAACAGAACCAAAGCCTGGTGCCAGAGGTGGCGTATTTATAATGAGACCAAATGAAGGGGCTCATTAGTTTCACAAACGGTGAAGAGCTGACTGTTCCCTCTCTTATTATCCCTCCTCCATCTACATTATCAGGGTGTGTATGTGAAGGGTTGGGGAAGGAAAGCAAGCGTTATCATGTTTAAGCTGTGAGCTGATCTGCATAGCCCTACTGGGAAATTTATGAACGGAGGGGACATCCTCTCCATGCCCCTCCCTCATCTAAATGGCAAATTAAAAATAGGAAAACCTAAAGGAAGCAAAATATTACAGATGAAATCTTTATATTTGTCCTCAATGGGGAAAAAAGAGCACAAGAGCTTTGCAGGAAAACAGAAATAAAGGGTGCTATGGAGTTTGTGCTTTTTAATTTAGATGCCTGATGATCTGTGGATCTGGGACAGGTCATAACATGCAACAAAGCCTCCCTGGGTGTGATTTACTAAAGCAGAAATGAGTTTTGACCTAGAGTGACTGGAAGGCTGTGCGAATGACCCTTGGATATGTCAGAATGGCACTCAATAAGTAATTGCAAACATTTTTTTTTCTTTTACAGTTTTTGTTTGGAGAGAAGTCAGGCAAATACTCTATACTAATCCTAACATAGAACAAATAGTAAAAGCAGCCTTTGCTGCCAGTGCTGGGAGAAAACATTCAATTAACTTGCTGCAGTGGCTTAGTGACAGCAGCCTTTCACCTTTGGAAACCTAGCCTCTAGTTATCTGTCTTGGGTCACTAAAGAAAATGAGCTGATGTTCTCAGGCTAAGCCCTAGGGCACATTTTGCTCAGAATCACCAAACCACAGTATAATTTGGAGCTTTTGTCTCTGTGTATTTTGAAGAGGTCTAGGTCTGGAAAAAAGCTGAAATTCAAGATTAGGATGTATTAAGAACCAAGCAGCTTCCCATAAAATTAAAATACTGACATTCCTAGCACTTCAATTGACAGTAGGTTCACTGACCTGTCAAAGAATAAAGAAAATTTTGGGCAAAACATTCCTAGATGCTGGGAACAAAAGGGAGTGTTCATAAGGGGAAGGAAGATCTTTATCATGTAGACAGGGCTTTTAGGCAGTTAGAGAAACAAAGCAAATCTGACTGCCGTCAGTGCCATTAGCAGTGAAGGTTCATAGCACCTGGGCTGTGTTTTGGTATCTCTGCATAGAATCATAGACTGGTTAGAGTGGGAAGGGACCTTCAAGATCAACGAGTTCCAATCCCCCTGCCATGGGCGGGGACACCTTCCACTGGACCATGTTGCCCAAAGCCGTAGCTGGACTGGCTTGAACACTTCCAGGGATGGAGCACTACATATACATCAGTCTGTATGGTGTAAGTAAGGACACCCTGTAATGATCCAGATGATCCAGTCATTCCTGCTTGAGTGGAGAAAAGTGTCAAATGCAGGACTGGGAAGGAAAGAAGAGACCATTTAGCAGGATGGATCAAGTATGGCCTGTATCATCCTCACACCTTAGCCATGTTCCACAATAGGACCAAGAATGGATGGGCTGCAAAGATGACATCCTCAGCCTGCCTGCTCCTCCACAGGCACCACTTGCAGTGGACAGGAGGAGCAGCTCTGCCACAACTACCTAGTTTTATTTTGAAGAGAATTGTATATGAGTGATCCCCTGGGTCTCTGCAAAAGTCCCCTTTTTTGGTCACTTCTGCATTTGGCTTTCTGTCTGCTCTCACAGAATCACAGAATATCAGGGGTTGGAAGGGACCTTGAAAGATCATCTAGTCCAATCCCCCTGCCAGAACAGGAACACCTAGATCAGGTCACACAGGAACGTGTCCAGGTGGGTTTTGAACATCTCCAGAGAAGAAGACTCCACAACCTCTCTGGGCAGCCCATTCCAGTGTTTCGTGACTCTCACTGTGAAGAAGGCTTTCCTCTTATTTAAGTGGAACCTCCTATGTTCCAGCTTGCACCAATTGCCCCTTGTCCTATCACTGGCCATCACTGAGAAGAGCCTGGCTCCATCCTCCTGACACTCATCCTTTAAATATTTATAAACATTAATAAGGTCACCCCTCAGTCTCCTCTTCTCTGCTATAAACCAGACTCTCTGCCATAGACCAGTCTTCACAAGGGCTGTCCCATTTGTGCTGACACTGGGACCATCACCATACACCTGTCAGAAACTTTGTCAGGTGTTACCTATAAAGGGAGGGGAGAAGAAGGAGTCCCTGTCTCCATCCCAGGGTTGCACCTAACCCAAACAGCACTAGACAGGGTAATCGCAGCTGGGAGCCTTTTCTTCTCCTGCGCTCTGCTTCAGGTATTGTAAGTGCTGGTAACTGGGTGGGCAAGGAGAGCAACTGATCCACAGCTTTGGAAAGCAGGCTAGATCCATGGCTGCCCGTGGCAGCCAAGGGATTAGGGTTCCTCTGTTTCATCCCAGATCCTATTCCATGTTTGCTTGTTTCTCCTGTCATTATAGATGCAAAATGCTGTCATTCCCCACACTGATTAGTAACTGGGAGACAGAGAGAGAATCAGGGCTAGGAGGTTGAGACAGAACTGTAGTCTTTGTTCTAATTTACTCACAGAATTTAAATTTAGCAAGTGTTCTTCTCTGTAGAAAGTCCATCAAAAGTCCTTTTTTTTCATTTATTTGATTTTTCAATGGTAGAAGAAAAATCAGGTTATATGTCTATATATTACAGTGTGCAGATATAAGGCAGAAAGCAATATAAAATAATCTTGGGAATGCTTTTTATAACATAAAGATTCTCAACTCTTTGTAATTCAATTTTTTTCTGTAACTGCCTGAAAATGTTCTGATGTTTCTCTTTCCTTACATAGGCCAGACCTCCCTCTCCATGCTATATACCGTTTTTATTGACAGTAGAGGCCACAGTGGCCTCTTAAGGCTGAATTTGAGATTGAGTAGAAGATTGGAATAAGACACCAATATTTGGCAGCCACTCCAATGGCTGAATTTATCCTTTCTTCTGTCTGAATGGAAGGTAGGGGGAAAATGGGCTATTAACATAATTTCACTTTAAGAAATGCTAAAGCTACTTACACATCACACTCTGCTTCCAAATGATCTGATTATGGGATATAGTAATTTGTGCAAAGGAAGTACTTTGCCAGAAACTGGCACTATAGGAAGGAGGGAACCCGTTTTGAGCATCATTATCATCTTCCGTTACATTTTGACCACAGGTTGTCAGCAAATACCCTTTAGAGTTTAATTAAATGATCAAATTTGCTGAGGAGTGTGAAAGACGAAAGAACGAATAAGT
The DNA here is from genome assembly GCA_013400055.1 of Nycticryphes semicollaris. Taxonomy (NCBI): domain Eukaryota; kingdom Metazoa; phylum Chordata; class Aves; order Charadriiformes; family Rostratulidae; genus Nycticryphes; species Nycticryphes semicollaris. Next base: position 709,322 of record VXBJ01005380.1, on the reverse strand, counting down.
AATGGAAAGCAATTTTTCCCCCCTCCTTTACTCTGGGGCAGCCATAATTAAAGTTAAAGTGCTGCTGCTTTGCTGGAAACTGAGTTAGGGAAGAGAATTGTAATTGCAAACACTGTTTGCTCAGTCACTCTTGGCAACAGCATCATGTTAACTCAGTCTTTGTGTCTCCTGTGAATCCTCCAGATTGACGAAAACATCTTTTCTTATCCAATTTGTTATCACTGACTTCAGAAAGTCATTAAAGAATATCAGTAGAGCAGATTGGGATCTGGATTAAGAAATCAATTATTGCCAGGAAGTACCTTTATAGACACTAATTAGGCTTTGACTGACATTTATGGTATTCCTTTAATGGTATGTATGGTCAGTTTTTAAAGGTACAGGAAAGATATCAATGCTGCATGTCACACGCACTTTCTTTCAGCTGGCCATCTGCCAGTTCATGCTAGATCAGATGTGTGCTGCCATACTTATAAAATACCTGTAAAATGTGAATTTTAATATAAGTAAAAATAAAGTCATTGACCTGTTCATCTAGGCAGAAATTAAATGTTATGCTTGGCCCCAGACAGCCAAGATAGACTACATTTAGCAGGATAGGTCCTGGCTTTCACGGCTGTTCTGCAGATTGCCAATGGCAGATAGATTAGGTCTTCACAGGAAGGATCTAGTAGATATACGACAGGCGTATATGGGTTTAGACATCTGTGAAAGAAAGAAAGGCCACAGGATAAGTAATCTTACCCAGGGAAAGATGGAAACTGCTATAGAGATCTGTAAAAGAAGCAGCCTAGACAAGTATAACTTAATAGGAGGAACACAGGAATGGGGCAGTGTCAGGGGACTGTATCAGAGGCAAGGTAGGAACAGGGCTTGTTTGCACTTTCTGCTTTATCTGTGTCCGATTGCAAAACACTGTCAGCATGATTCTGCATATGGACAAACGTTGAATCTTTCTGCATTATGTAGCCTGAACTGGAAACCTTATTAATACCCACATTAAACTATGTCCCATTCCTAACCTTCATTCTGTCAAAACCTATGTGTGTAAATATCTTTGGGTATGTTAGTGTTTTATGCTCCCTTCACACCCTTACAATACAGACAGAGCTACTATTTCATAACTGCCCTATTGTAAGCAAAACCTATTTGAAGACAACCCTGCTCATGCCCACCACCCTCTGCAAAAAAAAAAAACCCAAACAAAACAGCAACCCAACCAAACCAAAAATTGTCAAGTAATGATACTAAATGTAAGAAACTGGAGAGGAGTGATCAGTAAAGAAATAAATAAAGCAATTGTGGGTTATGTCAGGGCAGATGCAATCAGTGTAACTTGCATAAAAACTAATAAATTTCAGCATTGGCTCTTTTATGTGGCTGACATCAAAATGGCCTACAACACATGTTTAGGAGACTTGTATAAAGATGAAGAATTAAATGAAAATTTAAGTCTATACTTTCTAACTCTTCATCTTTAGAACTTGAATCCTGAGGTTTTGCATTTGCTTTAGTTGCATTGCTTCTAGCTGACCATAAAAGAGTATATGTCATAAATCTCAGTCTAGATTTAGTATTTAATTTGGTACATCCTGAAAGATAATCCCATACATTTTATTTATTTGAAATATCTTCTAAACTCTGTGATGTTGAAGCACTTTATATTTTAGTTGTCTATGACTACTTCAGAAGCTCAGACTCTCAATATAGACAACACAGGGAGAGAAAGGCTGCTTCTGAGCGCAACTCAGAACACTAAAGTTAGGGTCTACCTCTATTGATAAGATGTAGACCTGAAATTTAGCTGTCTGAATACGGAGTATCCCTTCATGTAAATGTCAGATAAAGAGGAAATTACCTCGTTTCAATTCTGTAAAATTCTGTTAAGATGGAAGAGAGCTGTAAATAGTTTCTTTTACATAGTGACTCCCCTAACCAAACATGGTGAGCACTGCTTAATGTCTAATAGAAATACAACTCTGCTGCCTTTGTACAATAGACACATAAAAAGAATATCACCTTTCTTTAAATAAAAGTAGAATATTAATTAAATTAATTGGAAATATGTGACTAACAAACAGATTACTATTGACATGATGACAGATTGCTTTTTTTGTATAATTTTATATGTTTGATACAGAACCTTCAGTTCTATGTGAAGTGTATAATATAGCATGTCCATTCTATAAAATGAAGTAGAAATAGCTTCTATGGGATTTTTTTTCACCACTATCTTGATCAATGCGCACTTTACAAAGGTCTACTATTTTTTTTCTTTACCCACAATCTCCTCCTGTGTTGTATCATCTGTGTCATCATAGTGTAGACCTGTTTTTTTTTTTTTCTTGCTTGTCCCTCTTAATCTAGAGCAGGCATACTGCTTGACCACTGGTAAATTGCAGAGTCAATCACACCTACACAGCAACAATGCAAGATTCATTTTTCCACTGAATTAACTGTGGAGGGGTTCTTCTAACCTCTTTATCTCCAATCAGTTATTAGCAGCAGTTTTACATAATATAAAACATGTTTCAATATCAACAAATATCCCTTTTTGATTTTTAAATGCAAATGACAGTGAAGTTCTGAATCAAAACGAAATATTGCTCAAATGTGTCTCATCTGAGTCTACATCAGTGTAAGTTTTCCCCCCAAACCACAAGTAACAATGAGGGATGCAGGAACCATTCCGCCTCAATTCTCTACCTCAAGAAAACCAGAATCTTGCCTTCAGGATAAAATTTTAATTTGGTGCCTACCTTTGGTTGTGTGACTCCAAGGCCTGTAATGCATTGATAGAGTGGAGAGCTACTTCAGTAACATGCTGCAAAACTCACAGGTCAAATCTACACAGGTATAAATGTATCCTTACATAGATATAAGTGACAAAGACTTCTGCAGTCTAAAAGAGAAGGTAAATCACAGTCTATAGGTTCATCTCAGAGCACTAGCAAATGCTGAAATTGCTGGAATTTTAAGATAAGAGATTAATAAAGGATTTGTTTCTCAAGATATAATGATCTCATTGAATAAGAGTCATGCGAATCAATAGCAAGTTAAAAATCCTGGAAAAAGTGGATTGAATTTAGATAGTTTCTCCTCTACACAGTGTTTTTAGAATATCATCACATCTTGCAAAATGCTTGCTGATGCAATGGCATATATTCTCTTGGTGCCAGTATCTCAGAAAATTGCAAAGGAGCAAGGAAAATTGGGATATTTAGTAGCAAAATGCACATTATTGTTACATCTTAAAACATAAGAAATTTCTGTGGAAGGCGTGATGAGAGGAGAAAAAAAATTATCATTTTACATCTGAGCAGGGTGTTACAACTAATTAATCTTACAACTGTAGCTGTACTGTAACCATAACAGGAATTGCAACAGCCATAATTAAATGGTTGTGGCCAAGCAGGGGTGTAAGCTGATTTGGGATGCTTGTGGGTTCTGCAGAGGATGCAAAACTAAGGCAGGCTGCTGAAACAGATCCAGGTTCCCTTCTGTGTCAGTGAAAGAATAGGCAAACAAGGGGAATAGCTGCAGATTCCCAAATTCAGATAAGTTCCACTTCTCAAGAAGTGTTTTTTGCTTGTTTTTTAGGCTCTGTTACAATTTGTGCAGGGAAAATTTTTCAAGAGGAAGTAACAGGTAGGAGCAGGTGCAAAGAGGTATAGTATTTCCATTGCCTCTGTTAAGTAGTTGAAAACAGCAGGTACATCAATTGACAGCTCACAGTTTCTGGAGCTTATTATGGCACTCCTTATTTATTTGTGAGTTTATTTGAATGTGATGGTGTTCTGTGTTTAGGCTGGAAAGGCAGATGATAATCAGTCCTTCAACAAAATACATTTCTCTTCATGGCATGAGTCTCCTTACTTTATTTTTTTTTTTAATAAATGTTTCTCTAACCCACCAAAGTGTACAGTGTAGGCTGAAGCAGTGAACTGCAATTTCTGGAAGCGAAGGAATGCTCTTGACTGTACTGGGTATCTCTAAAGAATACATTAGAGTTGCACTCCACAAAAGGGGGCACCTCTTGAGAAAGTGGCCCCGTTAATTACCCTGCCAGTTTCTATTGCATTCATTCCACTGGCGTAAGAGGAAGACAAGGAAACAATGACAGATGGGCAAGCACAAAAGCTGTGAAAAGTCAGTGATGATCAGGGTTTTTTTCCAGTGTGATAATGACCTCGGGATGATCCAATTTTTTGTAAAGAGAGGCTTGTTCTGTAATTGTCATCACCATAGTCTCACATCAGAAGAAGCTTGCTTTTATATTTATACTTCTCCATTTCCTCTCTTCTTTTCTGCCAGTCACATTTCACATACTTCTAAAATAAACCTAATGCTAATTCCCAGTGTGTCTAACAATGAAAGTAGGAAGAATCAGGGGCAAGTTTTAGCCCAGAATCTTCTGCTGATTGTGGGGGACCAAATTTCAATTTCTACTTTGCAAAACAAGAATAATTCACCACTGCAGACTATTTTTTTAAATGAATGGTGGTGTGCAGGTGGAGAGTAGAAATATTTTAATTTTTTTTATCAAGAAAGTTGCAGTTTGAATGTTCTTAAAAGTTATATCTTCTAATCCGAATGCCATGATTTTGTATGCTTGGAATGCATTAAAAAACCTGATCCCTTTCTCACAAAATTTATTTAATACATTGGAATCCATGCAGAGTATCTTTAAGAACACTTTAACTCATCCGATTTAAGATGTGGGCTTTTTCTGAAAATAGACAAAAATCAGTAGTGTAAGCTAATATTTGTTTCTGGTTTTGTGCCTGTTTTATTTGAAAACAACCAAGATTTAAACAAATATGTAAACCAAATAACTAGTTCAAGTAACTGAATAAGCAATGAACAATCACTCTGAAATCTGCTGACAAGTTTTGATTGACATTTAGCAGTTAAGTTGAAATATTTGATAGGTGCAAGGAGTTACCTATGGTTTGACTAAGGCACAGTAGAGCAAGCAGCTGGCTCGATGTCATGCAGTGCTCCAGCCTGTACTGTATTTCAGGCCAAGTTCTTTTTCCTTACCTTAGCCTCACTCGATCAGCCCCAGCCTTTCTGGGATCCATATTAATTTCATGCCTTTGTTGGCTTACATGATGACTTTCTCTCTTGATAACTGTAATTGTTTGATGGCGATACGAAGGCTGCAAATCTTCATCTGAAACGAAATTAGTATCTTAGAAATCACTTTAGGTCTTAAGCTTCTTTCTTCATCTTAATTTGTGGGTACTGAAAAAAGTTCAGAATAGGGCATATTCATGTCAATACTTACTAGGCAAAAAAACCCCCAAACCATAGGTGTGTTCCAAGCAAAGATTTGCATTTATTATCATACATTTATAAATTACTTTTGCTGAATATTTCAAACCTGATCTCCCAACATTTTGCAGTTAGTGTGGACATTTAATTTTACACAAAGTGCGAAGAGCATCCCTGTCTTCTGCTCCAGGAGAGGTTTTCACTGGATTGTCAGCAATGGAGCAGTGGAGATCTGATCTCCTGAGCTCTGACCAAAACTTCTAATCCCAACTCCTTCACACTCTCCCGTCAGGACTGTTGTTCTTTATGTCGTACACACTAGGGGATAAACCAGCATCTTGCATATAAAAGCACATGGGCTTGGCCACTCCCACTGCTCTTAGGGTTATGCTGTCATTCATATGGAAGGTTGGATATAGTATTTAGCAGTCAAAGCTTCCAAAAATCATTAAAATTTAATTTGCTTGTGGGAAGGGAGGCGTAAAGTACAGGAGATCATGTTCAGTTTATGAGCCCTGACCTTTCATGCTTAGCCATTTCTCCAGTTTAATTTTGGTTCATGAAGTATATATTTCATATGGCTCTGGCTATTATTACGTACTTCTTATTTTATTATTACTTGAATGTATATGGGAGGCTATCATTTCCTTTATTGCTGTGGGAGACAGCATCCTGTGTCAGTCAGGAAGTACATGGGGGCAACAGTTAAATGTTTTCTGTGGTGAGGCTATGGTCAGCTCTAGGAAAGGAAACCAAACAGATGCTCTATACCTTCAGACATGTTTCTGCTGTCAGTGCTGAGAGCGTATCGAGCTTTTTTAATAGCAAGACCCCATGCATGTCTCGGCCCCCACAAGTCCTGCTGATTTTCCAGCCATCTGAACGGATGTTCAGCTGCTGCAGGACCAGCTACTTAAAGACTCCATTGCAGCTAAATGATGTTTCCCTTTTTCCCAATGCTTTTATAGCTGCTCAGTAATGATCATTGTGGGTGACTGTTTATTATCCCAGATTCAGAGTAATGTTATTTTTCACAGTACCCCACATGACTCTTTTCATTCCATTCTCTCTTTCCTTTCAGACTTTGAACACTTCTTAATCAAGGACAGAAAAAAACACAAACAAACAAAAAAGACAATGCCAACTCCCTACCTCACGCCCCCCGGTCAATGGACAATGTCAAAATAGCGCCTTGCTAGTAGCCAGATCCCTAAAATTGAGTGAAAAGATGCACTCTTGTGTGTTCATGTGTCTAGTTTCTTCCAGACTCTCTCCCTTAGTTGCCCCAGACCACTAGATCTGATCAAGCAGGCAAACATAAACCACTTGACTGAAGAGTTTTTCCTCATGAATTCCTTGTATCTGCACCCAAGGAGAAATCTCCTAAGGTCAAGAAGGCCCAGAGATGTCAGAGAGTTCAGGACTAATCGTCTGGTCTAAAACACGCATAGCTGGTAAAATACTAAATAAACACATCCTGGTGTTAAATAATGCAAAGATAGTGCCATGACTATATTTTGTTTAATGTGTGTATATGTGTGGGAAGACTTCATTAAACTAGGAAGGCAAAGGGGAAGACTATCAGAATCAGCAGTACTTAAAATAACATCTGCTCTTTAGACAAGAGTCTCCTATCCATCCATTTAGCCTTTCTCAGAAAATTAATGGAGGGAGAAAAGGTGAAAGGAACTTAGTAAATAAGTCTGAAATCAACTATCACAGTGCCTTGTGGAGCTGGAGGCAGGTGATTAAGGCCTCCTTTCATCAATATTTGATTTACACCAGGCATTCTTTATTTTAAGTAACTTCCCTCTGTGTCTTGACAGGTGGGTTGGCTGCACAGCAGTCATCAACACACAATCCTTCAATGCTGGAATTGTGCTTGAGTGTGAGTTGGCAAACTACACCCCTGTATGTAGATTTGTGCTCAATTTTTACTACCTTCATTTGCAGCAGAACACATAAAGCTCTTTAAATGAGTGGCACCTATAGAGGAGAAGACATGTGGCATTATATTGGGATAATATATGTAATACCTCCATCTGTGTTGAAATCACTCATAAAACATGCTTTCTTGGGAACTGCAGTTATCATGTGCTAAGAAAGATTAAGCAAAAAATATCTTTAGTAAATTTCTAGCCTGAGCTAGCCCCGTGTGGTGAGAGAATAGAGCTTGGACAGCTTGGTCAAAAGGATTTTGATGAGGAATAAGCACAACAAACAAATAGACAGTGCCCTGTAAGATTTGCAGCCTCTCGAATCCATTTCTTTTTTCTTAAAAATCTCTCAATTCTGAATGTTTCAGGAATCCATCCTCAAGCAGGAAAACATTTAAGTGCTGTGTAAAGTAGGGATGGTCTATAATTCATAACCAACCTGACTGTGGAAAAAGGAGATTTTGGATAGCATTTTAATTGGATACAAGCATCTCATCAGCAAATTATAGGAAAATTTGTAAACAATTAGTAGGCTAGCTTTTTTAACCTAGATGGATAAATTCCATGTTTATTATCAAAATGTTTTTAATCTTGTTCTGGACATTTTATTGACATCTAACGGAGAGACAGAGGTTGTGATGATGAAGCTTGAAGCCGGAGTACCTTATTAACGGTAGGACAGGACTTTAGAGAGACTCAGAAACTGGGGATGCTTCAAGGGAATGTAGATTAGCATCTGGTAACTCATCACTTATCTCACTTATCAGTCTTCACTCATCTCACTTACGAGAAGATGGACGGTGAGACCTAAGGATGATTCCATCTTACTGTTTGTGTCTGAGACTGTCTTGGACTAGGAAAATAGCAGGATCTTTTCTTGTTTGTTAAATTCATTCAGTAATGTTTAGTTTGAGCTAAGAGAATCTGAGGGGCATAAGACAAGTAACAAAGCAGTTCTTCTTGGGGTGTGTTTACCACAGCGTTGTGTTCATGCCTTTTCCCTTCTCAGCTGAGTTCAGCTTTGGCATAGATGTCCTCTGTAAGTATAAGCAATTGGCTTCCCGTGTCCTCTTAATCTCTTAGCTACTGCAACAACTGCATTCACCATATCTAATGTAGCAAACTCTTTGCTTAAGAAAGCAATGGAAATGAATGCCTAGGAAATTAGCAGAGTCTCCATCACTGAAACTTTTAAGATCAACGCAAACAAACTTTTGTGAGGAATGCCACAGCTCAGTCTGTTTTTCTAGATTTCTCCAATTTCATGGAAAGGGTTCATGCAACTGAACAAGCAGTCAATGTCAAAACTTGTGGTTGCTATAACTATTAGGGTGTAAATGACCCAGACACTTAGGATGTAAAATTGTCCTTATTTCTAACTATTAACGAAAGTAGCACTGATAAAACAGAACAGTCTAACTGAAAATTGTCTTCATATAACCTAAATTCTTAACGTTGCTTTTAAAGTGCCTTCAAAGTTGTTCTCTCATCCTTTGCTGTTAGTGCACTCTGCAGTCTCAGAGGCTGGGTCAATGAAGGGGCACACTGTATATCTTCAGAAGAGATCAATTGCAATCCCCCAAAGACTATGCTGCATTACCATTACAGAAGATCACTAATCAGTAGCAACTTGCTCTATGGCATTGGACACATGTAACTTATCTCCCTGCATTATCCTCTCTTTAAAAAAAAAAAACAACACAAATCTCCAACCAGCTATATGGAGGATTGAATGAGATTATGCTTTTGCCCTGCTAAGACTGGGGTAAATGGCAACTCAGATATTGGAGAAGGCTGGAATTCTTCCATCTGTCTGAAATAAGCAATCATTTTTCTTTATTTTTAATTTTCTTTTTTACTCTTGGCTCATTTGCTCATTTTTCAAGGGAAATGAAACAAACAGCATGGATTTCGGTCTGTGTTCAGAAATGTTCAAATGTGTTTAAAGTTTGTGTATACACTTAAAATTTGTGTGACACTTCAAAATGTCACCCTCCTTGCAACCTTGCAGAGGTGGGCGCAGAGAACAATGTGCAGGAAAGAATATAATGAAGAAGAGAAAGTTAAAAGTTGTTTTGGCCCAGGTAGTGTTACAGCTCGACCTACAAACAGCTGGAGTCCATGAGCCCAGCTGGGGTTGGCCTCTCTGTGGGTGCTTTGGCCACCGGGCTTTGAGTTACCATGTGAGTGTGCAAGTGAAGAAGAGCATGTGCTGTGTGAAGTGTTACCTGAGATTGGTAATAACAGCTTGATTCTGTGAATCCTAATGGTGACAGTGAGTCAAGGTGTTGTAAGAAATACTGGTTGAGGTCTGTGTTCTCTGCTACCACTTTCACTTCACCTCGTGTTAGGAAACAGGGGCTTAAAAGCAATGACTTCAAGACATTAAATACATAAATGCTAAAAGAACAGTACCTTGAATTGTAGCTATACTTGAAGCACCATTGTGGTTTCTGCAGGTTTCTGTGTGCTGTTGAAGCAAGGAGTTCTGATAGAGCTCTCTATTACTCAGTTATAAATCAGGGCTGGGAGTTTTGGTTTTTGGGGAGTATTTTTGTTTGGTTTTGGGTTTTTTTTGCTATTTATTGAGGCTGCAAACTGCCTGTTAATCACAATTTCCTTCTGTTTTTTTCTACTTTGTGATGTTTACCTGGGCCTTTGAAGAGCTGACTTTTGTCCTGGTTTGAGGTAGAACAGAACCAGCTTTTACTTCTTAGCTAAGCCTATTCTAACTCTGAAATTAACAGCATATTGTGGAGAAAACTGTTCATTCTCAGAGTGGTAAGACCTATGCTTATAGTCAATGCCAAGGAATGGTTTGCAGAGAGGCTCTGACTTATACTTATTGCTATAATAGCCAGAGTCATCTGACTTTATTATTTGACCTGTTACAGGGTTGGAAATGGAAAAGCATTGAGGGGTCACACCTGAGGGTAGGAATGGGCAGGACAGGTGATCCAAAACTGACCAGTGGAGGTATTCCATCCCATCTACCCCATGCTCAGTATAAAAGCTGAGAGATCAAAGGGTCGCTATCTTTCATCAGTGGCTGACGTCCGAGGAGAATCCTGTCTGTTCATCTGCCTTTGATCCCTATCCATGTATTCTTGACTCCAAGTCTGGAATCCAGTTCCCACCTGTTGTTGAGTCCAGTCTGGGACTTCCCCAGTGCCTTCCAGTGACAACACCCTGAGAGCTTGATACAGTTTTGTATTTATTGTATCTATTTCATTATTTTATTATTAATATTTAATTAAAGTAGTTTAGTTCCTTTTAAACTTGTAAATCTTTCTCCTGCCCCCTCTTCTCCTTGGAGCAAGAGGTGGGGGGAGAGAATGTGTTGTCTGTCATTGGCCAATCTGGCCCAAACCACAACCACTTTCTTTCTCATTTGTAGTAGGCACCAGGCATTAATTATTTTTTAACATAGTAACTAAACAACACAGGTAGCTAGAACTTCTCAAACACAGCTTCACGTTCTTGACCTTGGAAAGTTATATGTTGCCAGAACAGAATTCATGAAAACTGAAGTACCTTGTATTAGATAAAGATTTTTTTCTGAGCTATAAAATTTAGTTGTATTCAAGGTGTTCACATTAAGATTAGAAATAGAAACTGTTTCATGTAGCTGGGTACTTTAACTACTCCATATGGATTTAACTTTTATTTTTCCTATTAAATGCCCTATTTGTGCTGATGTTTTGCTACTTGCCTGCTAAATATATTTACGTTTGGCAATTTCTTTTTTAAACAAGAGGACAGAAATTGGGGAAGGAGGAAAGAGAAGTAGAGGACTTTTCAACATCATTTGACTTAAAATGCAAACTTTATTAATCAGAGGATTTGTGGCAGTCACAGGAATAACTGCACTTCCAGCTCACCCTGGCATCCTCCAGAATAAATAACTTCAGACATCCATCACCCCTTAGACGACTCACACTCCATTCCCACCATGCACAGACTGCAGTCCCTTGTGATTTATCACGGCTGCCTTAGCAGCCCTAAGTCAGCTTTGTTGTCTCAGGCTTTTCTCCCACTCTGTAAACAATATTCATGGTGACTAACTACTACATAACTTTCTTAAAGCAAGACATATTTAGAACCAAACTATAAAGAAGAGGATACACTTCAAAATGGGGAATGGTCTGTATCCACACCTGCTTTGCCCTTTGGATTACCACTTCTTTGTAACTTCTTATCATTTCTTCTCCATGTGGTTTAATTTCTTGATCAGACTGCCTCTGCAATAACTGCTGCCTGCATCTTACCATCTATCTGGAGACCCCTTGAGATTTAACCCATCCTCATTCTGCTCCCTCGTCTCTCCTGATTTGAGAAGGCTTTTCATTAATGGAGGGAACCCTTTCAGCTCTAAGCTACCACTCTGGCAAAACAGGGAAACACTGGAAATGAGTTGCCCTAATGACAACCAGCTGGTCACAACAGCATTGGAAACAAGATACCCTACACAAAGAGACCATATATTCATAAAATGGTTATGTTGCACTACTATGCTGAACCCAGGATCAATAGCATTTATCTTTGCATACTCGTTTTCTTGATGAAAAGAATAAATGTTTCTGGGTACAATGCTGATGGGAAATTTTATTTTCATTGCTATACTTGCTGCATTTGTTGTGTATACAGTGGATAAACAGAACATTATACTGTGGGGGCTAGCAGAAATATTGCTTCTCATGATTATGAAACGCGCAGATATTAAGTAAGTGATAGTTACTAGTATGCAAAAATCTGTAAGTAGTAATCTGTCATCTTGCAGCAAATGTATTGTAGCCTCAATACCAGATGTAATGATTGTATTATATTAATTTCCTCACTTTTCCCAGGTGTATGAGTTATTATAATACCACTTGTTTTAAAAGCTGCGGAATTTGCTAATAAAAATAATCTTTATGCATTTTTTCATAGGTCATATATGGTGCAGAAAGTGTGAGAAGTTTCACCTATATAGGAAGAAAGTGTTTCTAGCAGAAGGTAATCAGCAATAAAATAAATCTGCAATTATATTTTCATGTTTTTCAGTGAGGAAGGTATGTTTGAAAATCAACAGATTTTGCAAGTTGGATAATGATGCCAATTCACTGCCTACCTCCATTGCCCTTAAGACAGGCTGCAGAAAGTCTTACCATCCTTGAACTAGATGATTTTGAGAAAAGGTTTTTTTAACCTCCTTGAGACCCAGTTGATCTCCTGGGTTGCAGTTTGTAAGTTAAGGAATGTACATAGTAAACTCTGTTGGATAGACATTCTATCAATAGGAATCAACTCCTCACCTGATGAAATCAATGGTCCTCTGACACCAGCTAAAAGTAATGTATATGTGCTTGTCTGGGCATTGCACATACAACGCAGATCTCTTTTGGACTCTAATCACTGCTGAATGTTGCAAGTAATACATTCAAAGATCTTTAGTTGAAAAAAGGCCTGGCATTTTAATTTTCATACACTATTTGTTTAACGATATGGGCAGTCTTTTTTCCCCAGGGTTCAGACCTCACATTGAATATAGTAAATCTCCTTTTGCCCACATGAATTTTCACATAACTGACAAACCACTGAAAGCTGGAGCATGCAATGGAACTGAAAAATGTTACTATGTTCTTACATTCATGTTATGAACCAGGAAAAATGTTATAACATTTTAATTCTATACTGCTTATAGTATCTTTTCTAATTCTTCAGTCTCCACCTTATATATATATACACACACATATATATCTGTATATAAAATCTTCGCAATGTTTTCATTTCCTTGTATTTTTCATCATTAACAAAATACCTGCAACTATTGACTTAATAGCAGAATGTTTGCAGAAAGTGCTGTGTCCTGTATGTATCTATATATATATATTTAAGTATAGAATCCCTGTTTAAATTTAAGCTCTAAGTTAACTTTGATTAAGTAAATGTTTTGTTTTTTTCATCCTGCCCTAGTACCCACTGTTCATTGCACATAGCCAAATAGACCTTTCTGTGACACCAGCTGGAAACACACAGCTGGAAACTGTGTCCTGTTTCTTGGTTCTGTTAGTCTCACTTTGTTCTGTCTTGGACAAATGAGAGGTTTTATATTTTGTTGCTACATATGGATGATAAGGATTCTAATTAATTATTTGTAAATATCCTAACAAAATGGGAGTAAGGCAACTACAAATATATTACTGTCCGCTAATTCATTTTTACAAATATGATCTGGTGCAATATACCATATAGCAAAGACACGCAGCTTTTTATCAGCTGCTGCACTGCTGATCTGATGGCTGTTAAAAATGAGCCTATACTATATCTCATGGTCAAAGCAGATCCTGTGTGCAGTGCCTGAACAAATGGAAGGCCCAAAGCAGACATAAAACAGGTTTAAAGCTCTGTAACATCTGAACACTGTTTCCTGTCTCTAGTTCTCATTTTTATATTTGGCATAAGCTACTATGACCTTTACTTCTATCCTTTAACGGGATAACTTTTATAGCAGTGGGGGTCGTTTCGCCTCGGATGTCTAAAACTTCTACTGAATTCCACTTGCACCATATGTGCCTATAATGGTGTGTGTTGATTTAGTGCTGTGGGTTGTAATCCCACCCTCCCCACCTTCCCATCCCAAAAGAGCTCAGAGAGATCACTTGCACTACTTAATTAAAGACTTTATTACACATAGCTGGCTGTAACCAGGGTTGTTAGATACCTTCTCCCTCCCTCTTCACCCTGATTTTTGTACCAGTAAATGTTCAGAAGTTTCTGTTGCAAGTGCATAGAATAATTAACTTGAGCATTCTGCACTGAAGAAATGTATACCTCAAGCCTGTATTTTTTAAATAAGACATTTTTAGCTTCTGGGATATGTGGATGTATTCTAGTAGCAAGTAACTTGGAAAGCAACCACTTTTTACTACTCTCACTACATAAAATTTCCTGTTTTCACTGAAAAAATTTTAGGGATCTGCAAATTTTAAAACTCAAAAGCCACTGAAGGAAATATTTTGTTTCTTTGCTTTTTCTGTGTGTGGTGATAGAACTCTCCTTCCTTGCTCCATTCCCACATTTCTGTGGGCAAAGATCCCTGTCTTGTAACAATTAATTTCAAAACAGATATTTTTCTCTGATAAAAAAATACTCTGTTACTCACCTTCATATTGAACTTGTTTGAGATACACAAAAATATTCCCTGTCTGTTGTAGTGGTCAGGAGAAGTGTTACTTCTACATTTGATAGTCTGACACCTCCAAAACACAGTAGTCAGAACTAGTCTCTGAACAGTAATCGGCTGCATTTTAAGCTCTAGAAATTTCTTATCATTATAAATTCTGCAATAAAAGGTTTTACTCCATTTATAATTTCAAAGAATTCTTGGAGCCCATCTCTCCCAACCAAGCAAACCTAAACCAGTTGTCTTTACTCTTTTTTTATGTCTTCCTTTGTTCTTTCACTATTTATTGCTCATTGACTGTTTGCTGCCTTGACCATTTGTGAACTTTCACTGTCATAGAAGCATCATTAATTTTGGCACATAGACATCAATGAGGTTATTTCCCTGAAACAAAAAAAGTTCAAGAAAAGAGATGGTGTTCAATGCATAAGATGCAGCTTTGTATTGATCCTCTGCCATAAAAAGCTATTTTAAGCATTGGCTATGCTGGGCCTTCCAGTTGTATCATTGCGTGTTGTCACTTCCCCAGAGCTCCATCAAAATGCCAAGAACAGACATGTGATTGCAAGCCAAACACAGCACCTATCATTCACAGTACTGGGAAAACTAAGCTAATAGTCTGAACATCTGGATGACTACAAGTTCATTAATGTCAGTATGTCCAAAGTTATTTATTTCTTGCATATCTTTGTCATTTTTGTTCTCCTTTTTGGTAACATGTTATGGACTACCTGACCTGAGGTGGTCTTTACTGCCTAGAAGCAGCAAGAATGCTTTGACTTTTTCTAAAAGGCTTCTTCTCAGTTTCATCTTCAGCTAACATTATAGGCTGGCAGTCTCAGGAAAATTTACTAGTGCTGCACAGAGATTATACTAATCAGGCAAATCACCTGTTATCACAGTCAGTATTAAAAGAGTGGGACAATGTGTCCACAGGCTGGCATATTTTCTGTATGTAAATACCTTTAATAGATTGCTGTTAATAGGGCAGTCTATTTACAGAGAAAATATGTATGCTGGAATGTAAGGGAAAGGGTTAAGCATAGAGAAACTTTGTTTATTCTCTAATGCTACATATGGTCTCTGAAATCAAAGCATGAAAACATGGAGTTTGGAAAATGATGAAACCACAAGTAATTTTTAACTAATTCCTGTATGCCATGTTACTGAATTTTACAAGATACAACAGAAAAAAACTCCACCATGTGGTTTCATTTAAGCATATGCTCGATTTCCTAGGTGAACCCCCTGAAGCAAATGAGTGCATAGAAGACAAGATTTGGAGCATTTCTTGGTAGTGAAGTGTTCCATCTCGCTTGCTGTTCTGGAGCTCAAAATCCAACATCTAAGAGGGACCAACAGAGGCTGTGGGGAAACTGGAATATAGTTTCTTGTTGATCAAAATATATAAGAAGAACCGGTATTCTGTTACACTTACCTGACCTAAGGCTACTTTTGTTCAGATGGAGGTATAGGTTAAGAGGTACCCTAGGACTCTTGGCTGATACTTATTTTCTGCATCAAATTAAGATGTCTGTCTACCTCCACATACTTCTGTTTCATATCTCTATGATGACAATACTAACATTTTCAAAGCACCTATTACTTAGATAACCAAGTAATTGGTATCAAGATAAAGGCAGTTTCTTAGGCTGTACGTGTACAGACCCTTCTGCAGTGGGGTCCTGAATTCTGGGTGGGCTTTTGCGTGTGGTAGCAATTTTGAAATCTGAAGCTCAACTGAATTCTTTTTTGTGGTATATTTCCACTTTAGTTTGACTGACTGTTGTGCTGTTCAGGACTTGAATCTCTTTTCAGTTGCTCATGTAGTATTCTGCTAGTATAAACTTTGAGTAAATAAGAGGAGAATTAACCTAAATTTCTGAGAAAACGTCATTATAACAGATATCACTTTAATAGTCGCTTTTGAGAAAATATAAAGGTGGGACAGCAATTTCTAATCCATAACCTATTACCCATAATATCCATAAACCTATTAGGTTTTACACTATTAAAAATGTTTCCAATAAATTAACACAATAATAATATACAAAAATATATTCTTGACACTGATGCTTAATTAAAACAGTTAAGTCCTTGGTCAGTTCTTAAAGATCACTTGCAAAACTTTTGTGTCTGTATTAAACTACCTTGCAGATTTATGTCATATCTGCTGAGAAAAGAAACTCTTTTTTAAAAAATTTCCTGCTTCATAGCTACTGAAAGTAGCAGTGAAGTAAGTTAAAAATTCAGAAACAAGCACTGTATTAGAGCAGTTAGTACTCTTCTTGAAGCATTGTTTCAACAGTCATTATGGACTATGGTACAGGCATTTCTAAGTATGTTCAGAGCTAAAATCTTAGAAAGCACTCAGTCAGAAATCATGACCAGCATTTAGAAGATTTTACACCAAAATGTGTTCTAAAAAGGGTAATTTTAAGCAAAACTTAATTTGATACTTAAAAGCTTTAGGGGTTCAAGGCCTTGTTTCTATCCTTAAAACGGTACAAAATATGAATGCCTTCACCAATATCAATAGTGCAGAATGTATCAAAACAGCAGGACTTATAGAACAGCAAAAGCAACTTCCAGCCTTCCCTGGCATAACTGTATGATTCTTCTTTCTGTTTTGTTGTTCAGTTTCACTTTAAACGATGTACGATTGATGTACTCTGTAAACTCCCTAACAGCGAGTACTAAACTGTTACAGTGCAAGCCTGTCAGGGCAAAAAAGGATGTAGCACACCCTAGTAAATGCATGCCCTTGTTCATTTCTAATAATTCCAGGGGCTGATGAATTCTATTGCCAAGGGATTTCGGTATGTAAATCTCCCTGACTAAAGCTTTGCTGAATTATATAAGAACAGAGCATTGTCTTTGTGTTACTAAACACAATAGTTAGTGGGTCTTGTGACCTTACTCTCTAGGGATTGGGTCTTTAAAAAAATGTAATGAAGAAAAGCCCCACAATGCACTGTGGAGTACAAATGAGACCCTAGAGATTCCTAAACCAATCTAGGAGGTTACAATAAAA
This sequence comes from Nycticryphes semicollaris, assembly GCA_013400055.1. Lineage (NCBI taxonomy): Eukaryota > Metazoa > Chordata > Aves > Charadriiformes > Rostratulidae > Nycticryphes > Nycticryphes semicollaris. The sequence goes on along the minus strand of VXBJ01005380.1, from coordinate 691,909 downwards.
ATTTGCAAATGCAAAAGAAATTTTGACAGAGCATGAATAGATGATGACTGGATATGGATATAATAGGAGTGGAGTTTCGTAGTGAAGTTTTCATTCATGTGGTAAAGTACTGGAGGTGACAGTTCACCAGCTACACGCTGTCTTACGAGGAGATTGTCTTGGACTTAATAGAGTAGTCAGGGTAGGTCAGGGGATAGCAATAGCTGATTGCTTAAAGGAGTTAATGCAGCAAATGAGTAAGGTCATTCAGGCATATTGTTGGGTTATTTCTAAAGCAAGATATAGAACGAGTGACTAATTTCTTTGTACTGCTCTTCCCCTTCATCTCATAGTTTGAACTCTTTCGTTCCTGAACAAATATTGAAGCTTCAGTGCAAATTAATCTCTCTATTGCTGCTCAGACACTGGCATTGTGTCCTTTGGGTTTTTCTTTCCCAAAGAGAGCAAGCCTAAGCATTATTGACTTGTAGACACCAAATCTTAAAAATTGAATCTGAGTCTTTAAATTTGAAAGCTGAAGGTTGTTCACTTTGCGTAAAGGATGTGCAATTACTATCAGCTAAAACTTCAGCTTTTTCTTATTTAACATTGGGGAACTTGCTTTCTTTGACAAAAAGATGATTAGCGTTTGTTTTTGGTTTTTTTTTTTTTTTTTTCCTCCCTATGTGTCTCTGACTAGGAGAAGCTGGGAGACTGGCAGAGTTGGTGAGCTCTTTGACAGGAGAAGGAAAAGCCCTGGTCAGAGGTAGAAGGATGTTCTGCTGGAGAGTGTATTTGCAGATTATTTTAAACTCACGTTTTATGAGATATCTACTCCAGTTACTCCTGCTCCAGTTCTTAAAAGCAATGATGTAAAAGGCTTGAAAACAGTCCTTTTTTTTTACTTGCAGACTAGGTCAGAATAGCTAGTGAGCTGAATGCCCCAGTAACTACCTTGAACTCTGTACTGGGTTAGAAGTAAATCAAAATACTCTCAAACTGCACATTTTTGCATAGAAAAAGAGTATATTATGTGAAAGGGTTGCAAAGTCTAACAGATTTGTCTAAAGCATAATGGACCTTTTCTGGTCTTATAAGTCCATCAGTAACTGAATGTTAAGTACACGAAGAAAGGGATTCTTCCGACTAGAAGATTGTCTCCAGAATAAACACATATAAGAGGATGAAAGATTTATTTGTAACTCTCTTTCTGTAAAGATTGTTAAAAGGAACAGTTCAGATTTTCCACAAAGAGACAAGAAAAAGCCTTTTGAAAAAAAAACGCCACTATTGCTTGTTTGTTTGTTTCTTTAATAATTATTCTATTATTCTAAAACTATCATAGGAGTATTTTACTGATTTATTTGAAACTTATTCACTCCAAAGAGGTCTTCTGGATAACAATTTCAAGCAGAAGGAAAAAGCAGTTTATTTTTTCAGAACAATAGAACAATTCTTAAAAAGCCACATGGGTAATGGAGGTAAAAAAAAAGTCTGCCAGACACAAACTTTTTATTTTTTTAATAGGAAGATATTTTAATTGTCTTATGCAAACAACTTGACTTACGTGGAATCAATATGCATGCTAATTCCATCATTTCCTTACATTTTTAACTTCTCTGTCATCTGACAGTGGGTCTTCTCATTCTATGTGTTAGATACTAATTTGAGGACTACTGGATTAACGAGGCAGGAATTTGTAGATTCTTATATTTGCACCTAAATCTTGCTAAACTGTGTGTGTGCAAGAGTTTATACGGGATTAAAAAAAACTAAAATCCAAAGAGAGATGTTGAATTTTTAGGGAAATTCAACTCAGTTTGTGTCTCCTCAATCCTTTTTTTCTGAATTCTCAGCCCCTTTTCTGAGGTCTCCAACAAAATGCACAGAATTGATTTGCCTTTTATTTTTATTTCTATTTATAGCAATGTTTGCTGAAGAGTCATTAGTATTATGACAGGTTCAGTCATCAGAGTAAATATCTGCTGTCTGCCTCATTCTGGTCTTGACTTACTTGATTTATGATGTTGGGGAAACACTGATATTAGTGTTTTAAAGATTAAAGCAACGCTTAGACTAGAATAGACAGTAATTGTTATTTGAAAAGGTTGAGTACTGTGTTTTATAAGGTTCCTTGAAAAAAGATTTATCTGTAAGTATTTTTATTCAGATCCTATGTCTTATAAATGGCCAAATATTAAGTTGAAAATATTAGCAGATGATTGGCATTACATAGAAATTAAATATATTGCATGTAAAGATACAATAAGTTGTTCTGCATGAATATATTATAGGAAAGGGTTGTTTTTCACAACAAATCTTTAATTTTCTTCATAATCTATTGTTTTATGAATGTAAGAAATTGCCCTAGTCTTTTGATAATTTCTCTTATAGAGCAATATGAAAATATCCATACAAAAATAATTTAGTCAATGAAAAAACCACCAGGGAGCACATTTGTTTGTAGTGCTAATGAAATGTCTTCTAAAAGTTGCCTGTAATGATGAAACCTTGTTGGAGGTCTCTCCTGAGTTAGGTCCTGAGATGAAGGTTGCCCACAACTTCTCTTATTCTAATTCTCCTAGTTAGTTTTACTTGGAGGTAAGATGAAGGGGAAAACCTAATTTATATCTTCATGATTTGGCCTGTGTCTTGGACATCTTTGTGGTGCAGAAAAGTGCAGATCTCAGTTGGAGAGAAGGCACCAGGTACATTAAAGCTATACCTTGTTTCATTCTTTTCCTTTATTTCAATGTGAATTTAGTATTCATGATTCGTGCCAGATTAACAAAAAAATAGCTTCCCCTACCCATTATGCAGAAGTCTTGTATAATTTAATGCAGAAGAAGGCAATATGGCTATATATAAATTTATAAAAAATCCATCATTTTAATAGCAGTAGGTATTTTTTTCTATAGGCTTTATGAACTCACCTGTATAATTCAGTATTTCTAACTACCTGTATGAAGGTTATAATCTAGTTTAGAGAAATGTTGTCTTGACAGAGCCCACATCTAATCCAAGGAGTACTTCTAAATGTACTAAAAGTACCAAAAGTAATAAATTACTCGCTGTAGTACATGTGGTAACTAACCAGTAGCTGGTGTCTCACTGAAGTGGCCGTGATGAGTCAACCACTACCAATTGGGGAGACAGATAAATTTTGCCAGATACTTTTAGGAGTTTAGAACCTGAATAAACCTGAATAGATTCATGGTTAAGTTCAGCTTTACTCACAGAGTTGTGAATTTCGAGGCTGGTGATTGTGAATTTGGACTGAGGTAATTTTTAGTAGGTTAATAAAATTCTATCAGAAGGTAATAATTTTCAGCCTTTCATTTGTAATGTTCTTAACTTTACATTTTTATTCAACAACTGTTGTTCAAAATAACAATTTTGCAGAGATTTTCTGTAGTGTGAAGGGCTTCATCTTTATCTGCTGTTCCTGTCCTGTTGGTATATTAGTTACTCGCACATGCTGAAACAGTTATTTGTATCAATATCTGTATCACAACAGTGTCTAAAGACCCTGAGCAGGACTGAGCCTATGTTGAGGTAAATGGACTGCAAATGCATACGAGGTCTCTATCCTCTCCCTGAAGATAATAGCTCTAATAATTTATTTTTGTATTTGAGATGTTATCAGCACATTATCTGAACAAATGTTTATATCTCGGCACCTCTGTGAAGCAGTGGAATATAATCCCCAATTCAGAGATAAGGAACTGAAAGATTGTGACTTGTCCAAGGTCACATAAAAATTCCGTGGCAGAGGCCAAAAATGTCCAATCCTGGCTCATGGTGCTAAGCACAGTACCATTGCTTCTTTCTGGTTTCAATCAGAAATAGATTATCTCATGTTAGCTTTAAATTAGGAAACCATTGAAGCAATTATTGCAGACCAGCGAATGAAGTGACCTGGGCATTTGTCCATTACAATTAGCTACTCATTTCTACTTTTCATGGATGCCTGAATCCTTTTCTTTCTCTTGACAGCTACTTTACTTTCCACCACATCATTAGCTGGTTTCAATTAGTGTAATTCCATCCACCTCAGGATCTTCCCCTTGCATTTCTCTTTTCTTAGCAGTCTGAGGCATACCAAAGTTTACCAAATCTACTTCAGGAATGAGTTCTTTGGACTAGGTTCAACTTGTGAAGTCATCCTTGTACTGGTGAGGTTTCCCTAAACTCGTGGAACCAGTGTATTGGGTCAGACCCGATACGTCCAGTACTCCTTAGCACTCTTGGAAAACACGTCCTTTGTCCTCTTCACATTCAGCTAACCACCTTGAATCGTGACTTACTGTGCCTGCAGTGTTTCATCTTCGTTATATTTTAGTATGTGGGCCAGATGCTGATCTGACATAGTGTTAGAAGAATTTGGCATACGTAATTTGCTCAAGATTTTTTGATTTTTATTTTTTGGTGGGGGGCAGGGGGAGGCTATGGAATGTCTGGTTTTATTAGAGATAATGAATGGTCTTTTTCTTTTTTCTTTTTTCTTTTTTCTTTTTTTCTTTTTTCTTTTTTCTTTTTTCTTTTTTCTTTTTTCTTTTTTCTTTTTTCTTTTTTCTTTTTTCTTTTTTCTTTTTTTTCTTTTCTTTTTTTTTCTTTTTTCTTTTTTCTTTTTTTTTCTTTTTTCTTTTTTCTTTTTTCTTTTTCTTTCTTTTTTCTTTTTTCTTTTTTCTTTTTTCTTTTTTTTCTTTTTTCTTTTTTCTTTTCTTATTGAGCTGCCTTTAAGTGATTATTTTTTCTCCTCCTATCTTAACTACACCAAAAAAACTAAAAAAACATGCAGCAATCCTGACAACAGGTTTCACCTGAGTTTTTAATGATGTAATAAGGCTTATTGAGCACAAAGAATGATAATACATGCTGTAATGTGGAACATACTATGTAACTGAGAGAATTTTAAATGCATGCCTTTCTAAATAAGACCTTCCATTGAAAGCCACTAGTTTCAACTGAAGTGGAGCTAAAAGGTGCACATGGACATATCTGAAAGAAAGATGTGTGCAGCTCTGCTTTTGAGGCAGTGCGGTCTGGAAGGTAGAGAGCAAGGTTAGGACCTCAAAGAGCAGGATGCTATTCTTGCCGCTGTGCTTCACCTGACCTGCGACATTAGAAAAGTCACTTGCTTTCCCTTTGTTCCTGATCAGCTTTGATGTGTTCTGTATTCAGGTGTATTTTTGGGGCAACCTTGCCTACATCTGTGCTATGATAAACTTCTTGATCGTTCTCTAGGAAATTATACAGGAAGTCCACCAGGACCAAAGCACAAAAAAATCAGTTTTCAATTTAACAACCAATAAAAATGACAAATTTTTGCAGGCTTACAGCAGAAACAAACTCCACTGCAGCTAGACACTGTATAGAAAGGATCAAGACTGTGGCCAGACTAATTTCTTTTGTCACCTCAAGCAGCAAAGGACAGGTCAGCAGATAGTTTGTCAGGGTGGCCACTCTGCTCGGTGCTGTCTGGGAGGGAACCCAGGGACTGCCGTGCCAGCACCCACCCTGGGAGCTTCTGAACAGCAGTAACAACCACTCCACTGAGTTACGCCATGAGCTCCTACAGCTCTGCTTTCCTGCATAATCCTGTTGTGCCCAAACACAGACACACACAAAAGAATTATCCAGATTTCTAACGCTTAATACTGAGTTAGCTAACTCAAATGAGTTGCATTCAAGCAGTCACTAAAGCACCATGTAATTTCATAGATAACATAGTTCTGTAGGTATTGTGTGACATACTTGGAACTGTGTCATTGTTACCTTGTTTTTCTTCACATCTGTCCCGCAAGTGACATTCCCATTATGTGGATGTATATATTTTATTGGATTACGTTTAATCCAGGACTGTTGGTTCTTGCCACAGATGATCACATTCTGCTTCTTTCCTGCAAAACGTTGTATTCCCTTTGTAGTCCATGAAATGCATGCTGTGGAAATTTTGTTGTATTTTCCAACAAAACACATCATGTACTAATCAAAATCCAAAAGGCAGTTTGAGGAAATGGTATCATCTCAGAGTAAGAAATGAACATGGATAAATTCGTGGTGTTTGACTTCAGACTGCTAATGCATCCAGGCTACCCATCTCTTCCATAATTTCTCTTTTTTCCTGGTGTCAGACTTTGCATCAATTTTATTAATTTCCTACTTGTGCCATAAGTACAGCAGCCATCTTTCCCAGTACTCATTTACTTTTTGCCTTGTAGCTAAAAGATCCTAGGAACAGCAGGAGGGCAGGAGTCTTGGAGGTGGTCTTATCCAAAAGTGAATATTCTTGCCTGGTGGGATTTTTTTTTACAAATACTGCCTTTTCCAAATTTCTGCTTAGGTCTGAGGTTTGTGCCTTTAATGGGAATTTGCTTACAACAGTAAACCCCAACTTTCCTCCCTTTACCTTTGATTGCTTCAAAATTAATATCATTGTCTTGCTTATCTGCTTCTAAAAATCAATGAATTCCTCATGTCAAACAGCATGAAAAATCTGTTGTAGCACACCTCATTTCTCTTAAGTAGAATTACTCTAAGTGAAGGCTGCACCCTCTCTTGTCTACTTGGTAAGCTTATCCAAAGTATTTCTGTCCTTTGGAAATCTTGCATCTTGGTCCAAATGTTGGCATTGCCTTAGTTTCCTGTGATTCCCATGACATGTGCTGCTCCCTGTACCATATTTTGGGATTTCAAACTTGAACCAACACAGTTCTTTCCATATCTGAACCCTTTCTGGAAATAATTTAAGTTCTCTGTCATAGCATAGTGCTGGAGCAGCACAAGGACCAACTAACTTCCTATGTTTAGATAAATCTGTGTGAATACTTCAAACTAATTTTGTATCTTTTAGTAAAGTCTGAGTGTTTTCTCTTTTTCTCTAAATCTCACCCCTGTTTTTTTGTTATTAGTTAACCTCCACAGATTGTTTTCAGTCTTAGATTAGTCTGCAGCATTTAGAAATATTTTCCACCTTGTCTTCTGCTAATATAAATGCGTGTGTTTGCTTGCATGTACAAGCAAACAGATATATATATACATACACATATACTTACACCATACAAAAATTTTCTGAGAGACAGAACTCAAATTTGGGTTTTCAAGCATTGGAATATTCTTCACTTTCACAATGTGAAGAATATATTGCTATATTAGCTAATCGCTATATTAGCAAATATTAATTATTAATTAAGCTATGTGAAAAACGTCACAGCCAGGCATTATCAGAAATTACTCTGTTTTCCAAATGTCCTTCCAAACTGTGTATTTCAGGTGCTCGCTACAGTAAATAAAAGACAAAGAGCTGTTCAGATTTCTCTAGTGGTTATGGTCTCCAGGAGTTTCAATCCCAGTGGTGGTTTTCAGTGTATCTCATCCTTCTACCCTGGAGTACTTTTTTTCATTAATTTTATATCCAATACCACGTGTTAATCACTGGCAAAGAGAATGACAGAGCCTTCTTTTATTCAGTGTCTGAGATTTAAAGGGGTTGGTATTCTATGAAACAAGGTTTATGGCTCATACCAAGGCCTCAGAGGTCCACTTCTCTCAGTAGGAAAAAATGGCTTCTCCTCATCCTTTTTATATCTTTCCAGAAACCTTTTCTCTCAACTGTGGCTTACACTGCAACAGAAAAGAAAAAGAATGAAGATTTTCTGTTGTGTTGTACTGTAGTGTAGTAAGAAAACCCCCAGCATCTGTTGGTGTCTGCCCTGTCTAGAAATTGTATCTCAGTTCACAAATGCTTGGTTACTAGGCTTTGCAATCTGAATCTGTATTTTGACATTTCCCATATGAATGAGGGCACTCTGCACCTTTCACTTTTACTTCTATCGTGTGTTTGTAAACTTTGCAAAGTGATGTAATCTGTTGCTGTTATGGCATCTTTTTCCCAGTGCTAGGCATTGTATGAAATTGTGTTGTTTGCGAGTGTTACCCAGTTTCTTCTTGAATTCTTAGCTCATTTGATGCTGACCTTGCCAATTTATTTCATCCTGTATGTCAACTACCCTTTGTGTACTAAAAACACATTCCACCTAAATTGCTTATAGGTTAATCCCTCTCTTACAACTTCAGTCACTGACATCTTGCTTTTGAATTAGTTACTATCATTTTGCTGACCTTTTCAATCTCAACAGTGTCCTTCCTTCTTCTAAAACAGCAGCCAGAATTGCATGCTTTAGTCTCACTGTAACCTCAAATGCACCTCAAAACCTAATGATAGTAATTCTGTTTACTCTCCAGGCTACAAAATAAATGTCTATGATGCTTCAGGCTTTCTTACTGTGCTGCACAGCAAACCACATATGTCAATTAATTAATCATGAATACTTGAGAGGCAGGAGTAAAGGGTCGTAAGTCATGCATATCTTGTTTATACTATTAAAGTTCACCTTCTTATTGCAGATGCATAGAATATAGGAGGGAACTATTTCCAGGTCTAAGAGACTCATTTACTGGGCTAGCCAGGGCTGTGAATGTTATGCAAGCAGTACACTTGACCTTTGGGAGGAGGACTGTCTTCTGTTACTTTACCATATGTGATTTCATGAGCAGAATTTATTTATAGAATCTGAAAAAATGATTTCCCCCTCAGCCAGTGATAGGGGGTTCAAATCAAAAAAAGAGGATCTCTACAGGGTTTTCAAAGATAAGGCACAGACCTTTCCTTCTGGAAGTCAAAACAAAGCATGGTTCAGCTCACGGCTATCACTTTTAGCATAGTGAGCTTGCATGAGTCCTTTGGCATTGAAGTCTTACTTCAAGTTTCATTTGTGAGCTTCATAACTTTAGATTAGGATTATTATTTTAACTTTAAAACAACCAAATTAAATACATAATTATCTTTTCAGTTGTGGAGACTCATTAAATACTGTATTGCTAGAAGACAATTTTAAAAGTCTCAAGAGTAGTATTTAAAAAACAAAACCGACACCAAACACTTAATTGAAAGGCACCTATCTCAGATGTTTGCATATGTGTGCAGTTAGCACTAGATATGACAGTACTGCAAGCTACCATAGTGTATTCCATACCAGGTTCCATCCCAACGAAAATCAATATGACACCTGTGAATCTCTTGCCATAGGAATAGATTTAATCTGAAAATTTCAATCTAGTGATTACTGTCTCCAAAATCTTAACTGCTGTAAAGTGATATGGTGTGACAGTAATAGTCACAGTGCTACCTGCATAATTACGGGTGACTTTATAAGTGCATTGTTGACAAAATTTCAAAGACGCAATGAAAACAGCCCTTTCTGCAGTAGGAACTGAAGTTGCATGTGATTATAAAACAAAACTAATAAAATCCTAAGATACAAAGGAGGTAGGGGAGGGCAGAGACTAGAATCAAAGCACTTGTTCCAAATATTCTTAAACTTTCAATGTTGCCTACATAGACTTCTGATAATATATCTATATTCAAGGTTTAGAATGAATCCTCTTAACAAAATTTAAAAAAAAAAAAGTCACTGTATTTATACACAATTTTATGTTTTTAAGCAGGTCTTTTATCAAACTATTCTGAGTTGAAATTTAACTAAGATATTGGAGAATTCAGTAATTTTTATGGTAGAGTATATTCAGTGTTCAGTGAAATTATAATTCTGCAGGAAACAAATGATAGAGAGAAAAATAATTCAGTGATCCAGTAACCTAGAACTGAGGATCAAACCCTTCTATGGCCGTAGACTTCAGTACTCCTTTGTAAAGAAACACTTCTTCTACCCATGCTGCTATCCCTTCTGTAAACAAAAGGAGCTAAGAATGCTTTTCCCACATTAGGCATGTTGTAATGATAAAATTTATTACAGTGTGAGGTGACAATGTAATAAAGGTTGATGAATAGAGGATATAGAAGCTTTTATATATATATATATACAGATATATTCATATAGATGGAAAATTATGGGGAAAGGGTGTTCAAGTTAAAATAGGATGTCTTCTTTTACTTATTTGATAATTATACTGAGAAGAAAGACATTAAATTTGTTACTAGGTGAATATGAGACAATGACAGATGCAAAGAAAAAAAAGGAGAAAAAGAGATTTTCTTTGCTAATGAAAAATATGCTCACAGTTGATATATCTCAACATTAAAACATTCAAATATTTTTTGGAGGTGGAGAGAAACAAAATCTTTCTACCAGGTACAGCAACAGCATGAAAAATAGTCAGCCAATATCACACTGGCTACAGTTCTGTCCATTAAGGTCCTGATATTTCGGAGACTTCCTTCTCTGGATCAGATGTCCATTTCAATAATAATGATGAGAAAATATCCTCTCAGTACATTATTACAGCCTCCTTCCTGCTATGCCAAGATAAAAGGATATTTTCAGCTATTCTGATACTATCATGGTGACAAATTTTAATTTGAGGAATTTTTAATCAAATGTGAAGAACTCTAGAAAACCTATAAACATAGTCTTTCTGCACATAAGGTCCTGCCATCGTGAGGTACTTCTTAGAGACTGCATCACTGGTAAAGGATAGGTAGCTCAGAATCCATACAGCAGTAATAATGCATGCAAAACTGCCTTGCAGAAGGCTCTGGCTACCTGACCCCAGCCTGGCAGAGCTGTTAAATAAAGAAGCCTCTGAATATACTGTAGTTACTGTTTTCAGACAACTTTAAATTAAAAATTGCTCCATGACACAATCCTGCTTAGTAAATTGTGTAGCATCCTGTATACCAGTTCAACATGAGCTCCATTGTGTGGTCAGTCTCATCAAGGACTCTCTCACCTTTCACTACAGTTACTTTAGGATAATGAAAGAACATCATAAACACTGTTTCCTGGAAGCAGAGATAAGGATGCTGCAGAAGTGTTAACATGATGGATACATAGTATATGAGATCATGCTGGTGATAATGTTTTCTTTAGAGGATAAATACCACCCAGTAGACAGACACAAACTGAACTTTGACCTTACCATCTGACATTGGAGGACTAGCAACATACAAAATCATACTGAAAGTATGAACATCAGCAAACATCATCTGCATTGTAGTAGAAATCTTATAAAATGCTAAAACGCCAGAAGCCCTGGCCCATGAGGGTAAAATGTTAGCCACATGATGTTTTCCTCAAGGCGAGAGAAGTAAAAGGCTCAGAGGGTAGCTTTTATGTCATATGTTTTGTGCTGGAGATACTGTTTTGGCCAAAACATGTGCTGCCAAAAAGTTGCAAGATATCCTACACCCAATATGTAAAGGTACCATATAAGAAAATCAGATGTAAACTACAAGGAAATTTTGCATATTTTGATCATATATCTCATTTGGGGCATTTAGCATCTGCAAGCGCAGGACTTGAGAGCAAGTTCCACTACTAGACAGCAAGGAATGGAAAAACTGGATTTTTGGGGAATGTCTGTTTTGTAAAATGAATTCAATCTCAGCATATGGAACTAGATAAATTGCCTAAAACAGAGAAGACTGGAGAGAAGAAAAAACAGAAACTAATAGTGTTAATAGACATTTCCAGATGAAATGCTACAGACCAAGAGGTTCCAATACAATTCAAAAGTTTGATAACATGAAATGCATTGCAGTACTTAGCTTCTTACCTACAATAAGTATGGCTAGATGTAACCACTGTGAACTTCAGAACATTGTCCAATATTGAAAAGGAACAATTTTTCCTACTTAGCTGAACAAAGAGTGGACATGCTTTTGTTTAAAAATGGGGACTTCAGCCATGTAGCAGTGCAACTAATCAGCAGATATAGGCACAACATATATGAATCAAGACTCAACAAAAGTCAAGATGTCCATTGTTCGTGAGTATGTGACATCCTAAATTATAGTGTGAAAAAGTAAAGAATTAAAATCTTCATGTTGTAGCCATTTTAACTCCGGACTAACCCAAACTCTCCTTTGTTTCTTTTCCCCCAACTTGCTGTCTTCCTCACAGTAATAGGTTTGACGTGTTGCTCTATGCACAGCGAAACAGTTTCTTTTAAATCTGATGACAAATGTACTCTCCATTTGTCTCCAAACAGTACTTACTGTCTCTGGGATCAGAGTTTTCAAGAGCTGAGCACACACAAAATTTCTGTGAAACAGTAGCGCCGTACCTAAATTGCTCATACTTCTCCTTCCCCCATCCCCCATCCCCCCACCTCCCCACCCCCATCTTGTGTATTTGAATAGATTGCAATGGGTGTATCATCTCTTTAGACTACAGAGAAAATATGCCTTGTGCCTTTAAAATGATACCTTCTTGCTCTATGGAGCTACAAGCTGTGGGGAGTTACAGTATCTTTGCTAGTAAGACAGAAGGTTTTAGAAAACACTTCGGAGCTGCTGTCTGGGACCATAATTCTTCCTTTGTCGTCCTTTTGTCTCAGTAACCTTGTCTCCCTTAATCTCTGCATTTTTAAACTTGATATTCCCTTCCTTATTTGTTTTCCAGTTTATTCACTTTGTCTACCAGAATAATCTCTAGCTCCAAATAGTCCACAAAATTTAAGAGCCCAAGCAAAAATAATTGGAAAGAAGGGGAGACATCACACATAAATTACCAGGTGCCTGCAAGCTTGTGCCATTCTCAGTCACTGTTTCTTTTTCCCTTGTGTAATTGCTACTGGAGACTATATGTAAAGCCAGCAAAACAGAGGTAATTTACAATTAACTCTGTGCATAAACATGGAAATCCTCTGATGTGAAAGATCACAGAGTTCATTTTTTAAACATTTTTTTAACAACAATTTTATTCCTGTACTTTCTTGCAAATACTGAAACCTTAAGCAATTATGGATTAAGCAACTATTCAGCTAAGAAATTCTGTGTGAAGAGCTTTCCTGATTTGTTTTTTCTATTAAAAGAAAAATCTTCATACTTTTATTTGAGAAATGGGGTTAAAATCATGCACGATGGGCAGTCAGTAGCCAGTGTAGCGTATTGAGCAAATAAAAGCGAGTGAACCTTGATTTATGTACTTTGTTATTATTAGTGTTACATTTATAAAGGCTTTATGAGGGGTTAAGAAATTATTAACAACCACTACAGACATGGTAAACAAGCTTTTGACTCTAACAATGATAAATTGTTTATCCAATTGTCTGATAAATTATTAATGGAATCTTAAGTATGAAATCAGGATTTATTCATGAATGATCTGTGAACAACACAAATGCGCTGTGTTGATAGTAATAAATATTACAACTTGGGCAACTCCATGGGCTCATACTGTGCATAATTCTGTGAAACAGGTTCTAGGCCATTTGTTGGTGTAAAGTGAATCTCATCCTCAAGTTGTGAATGTAATGAAAAAATTTAATGGGCCTTCTGGTATGGCTGCAGCAGGAAGGGTTAATTCAGAAAAAACCACAACTGCAAGCTCTTAGTTTATCAGAGAGGTGGAATTAGTTGTGGGTGAAAAATCATCCCAGCTGCAGGGGAGGAAGTTACAGGGTTGTGGTTGGTTGGTTTTGGGGTTTTTTTTTTTGAAGAAAAGAGAAAATGGTAGACCGAAACGCTTCATTATCAAGTGCCTCAAAGAATTGCTTCTTTTTGGTTTCTACAGAGTAAGTGTTGCTTTTTTTACTCCTTTGGAAGCATTCTTGCTAAAAAAGTATGTTGTTGAAGCATTAATTTTTTGTTAAAAGAACAAATTTTTTATTCTGGAGCAGTATTTTTTTAAATTTATTTAAATGAAGCATAGCTTCCTGAGGATATTTTTGTCTTTTGTTGTTGAGAAATAATTGATTATTTATCTTTATAGAGATTGGTGATGATGCAAAGATTAGAATATCAGAACAATGATGTAATGATAAGACTTCTTATTCTTTTCTATTTTGTGTGCTTGGTATTTGTGTACTAATTGGACTCCATGAGGCAGTATCCAGGAAGAAACTGTGGATGGGTTTGCATGGTTGTCATAGGTGCATGTGTTCGGGCTATGAAATGGAAGTGTCAGTGCAAAGCAGTAAGGCTATTGCTCACTCCCAAACAAAGCTACATTATAATTACAGATTTGTAGTTTCTCCAATTTGGAACTGTCTCAGTATTGAGCCTGTTTGAAGTGCAGCTACTGAATGTAACATGAATAGCAAATAAGGAAAATAGGGCCTGATGGACAGCAACCAGATGTAATGTGCCGAGTTTTCTATCGTTCTGTACCTGCCCTTGAAATTAGTCAGTTGGTGTTGGATTGATTGAAAAAGAACACCTATGTTTAAGCATTGCTTGCTTTTCCAGTCAGAATTGCCTGCTTCTTTGGGTTTGGATACTACTCAACGTATTTTGGACACCACTGCAATACAAAGAGTAGTAAACTCAATCCTAAAGATACAAGAATAACATTAGGATTAGAGAATTCACACTAGAAAGTGAAGCTTCAAGAGTAAACCATATTTGCAACTTCAGCATTATATCAGAAACAGGGAAAGTTCATCCAAGACAATACAATAGAATTTTTTTTCCTTTTGAAAAAAAAAAAAAAAGTTTAATATTATTGCTTGTGTGTTGCATTGTGTGTTCATTAAAAATCTGAACTTTGTATTAAACTACACAAAGCAGAATGTTAGAATTACTTACTTTATAATTACTAAATTTTAGAAGTGACTTTAGAAGCAGGAATATATATGTATTTTTTTTTTTTTTTCCCAGGTACAGAACTGGCCACTTTTATTACTTTCCTTTCTGCAGCAAGAGGGGGACTATTGAATCCATCATATGAATCACTTTTTTGACATAGATCTTATCATTATTGATCTTGACACATTGTGATATGAATGAGAAATATTTGCAGACTTTTGTCTTTGCTCTTCTTGCATGAGTAGTAAAGTAGTGATGCTGCAGGTAGTTGGTGTCCGGCTTTGGTACAATTATCCCAGGTATGTTTCCCTACCAGATTCAAGAGAAATTATTTTCATTTTTGGTGTTAGAATTGGATGAGGTATTTTCTGCAGAAAGGATTTTCATTAAATGCTCATTTATGAAATTAATATTTGAGAGGCACATTCACTATTTCATGCTTTGTAACTTACTGGTTAGGGCATTAGGCTGGGATGAAGGCCCAGGTTTAAGCCATCATCCTCAGTGAATCAGTGCAACCAGGGATGAAAGACCCTGCTTGGAATCAAGCTCAATGAGACTAAATTGAAGGCAAGAGCTCAAACCACTACACTTCACTCGCATTTCAGCACCTACTTGAAAAATAGAAACCTCAGCTTTTCATTAAAAAGGGACCATTCTACTCAGGGAAAACTTTTGTGTAGTTTTGTTTTCATTCCACCACAGTGCATAAAGCCTTTAGAAACTGGTCAATCACCATGCAATGGAATTGTCATCCCTCTGTCAGTCTGGTACATATTCACTGAAGTTGCAGTTACTTGGAGAGGAACACATTTGCTAGTGTAATCCAACAACTGCTCAAGTTCTTTCATCAGTTCTTGCTCATGTTCATGTCTTTACTGGGCCTGAAAATGTTTAGGGGAGCTAGTTTTTCTGCTGTCAACACTAGAAGAAAATTAATTTTTCTTTCACTGAACTTCACACTCTGGTATAATGTGTATGAATGGTTTATCTGAAATTGGTTTTCTTAGCTCTCTGCTCAGTTCTATTCTATTCTATGCATCTATGCCATTATACCATTTCAACTCTCTCATGCAAACCAATCCTAGAAACTCCTGGTTCTGGATTACCTCCCAGGTTGTGGGTTTTTTAAACTAGATTTTGGGCATGGGTAGAATTTAATATTTTGAGATTATTTTACATATTCTTACCTTTGTTCAAGTACGATCCTAGGGCAGTGCAAAGCAAATATTCCCATTCTAGTATGAGCATATTCATAAAATATTCTTAAAATATTGCACAATTGTGTTTCCCTTGCTAGTCCCTACTCAGCTTCAGTATAGTAACCTAGAAGATACAGAAATATTGATGCTTTGTGGAATAGACTCCAAGTGGAGTGGACAGTGGTGGATACATGTCTGTGGTTATCTTACAGTCTAAAGTGTGCAAAAGTAGATACATAAGTTAAGGGAGAATTATATGTTGATGTGACTGTATATTATTCCCTGAAAAAATGGAGAAAAAGGATACACTTGTTAGTACTCATCAATTCCCAAATAAATCTTGCAAAAAAGTGTAATTTTGAACTGTAGTTGCCATCTTGTTACTGAAATCCTGTGTAGTTTGTCCATTGTGCAGTTTGCAGGTATCCAGGCACTGAAGCAAAACTAAGCTGAAAAAGTTTTATGAAATGGGAACAGAAAGGGTAAAAGAAGTCAGCAGAAGCTCATGGAATGTGAGAGGTACCTGGGGGAGGCTTAAAATAATTTCAGAGAAAAGGAAATTGTTAGAGGGTTTCTCCTGTCTTTTGTGGTCTGGCTATCCTGACATCATCTGTAACTTTCCTACCCCTCTCTGTGCTTACCCTGATGCGTAACCAAAAGACCTATGAGGTCTCCTCTCCTTTCTCTGCTTTTAAAGCCCCAACATGAGACAAGAACTAGGGTAAGAGGGGTTTGCTTCCGCCCGAGCTGCAGAACAAAGAGCTGTCAGGGAAATAGGAAGGAGGACGCTTCTGTGGAGCAGGGCTGTAGGTATGGTGATTGACAGGGTAGCATTTCTGCTCCTGCTTTTGGAAGTACCTGCCTGTCCTGGCCATAACACTATAGGCCTTCCTTTTTCTGCCGCAGCAGCAGAAGTGAAAAAAGGAGGCAGCTTAAGGCATAGCAGATATTCCCTCTCCATTTTCACACAGGCATGGAGGCCAGTGTAGCTGTCCTAAGCTGCTATTTACTCTACCTGTGCTTTGGTCTCTGAGATCACGGAGCAAAATGTTAAATTGAGCAATAACTCCTTGCACTTTTGTATCATTTGTGTAACGTGAAAAAGCTTTATCCTTCATGCTACCTCTTTGAAAAGCCAAGTGAAATAAAAGTAGACACAACAATTAATGTTATTTAGTAATCATGTTACTTGGGGTTTACTGCTGATTCCCTAAATACTGCTAAAAATATGAAAATTCAGCATACTCGTTACCTGCGAGGTGGCTGCTCTGTGGACTGGTAGCAGTCAGAAACAGCATTTCTAATTATCTCATGTCAAAACACTGCGTTTGTAGCAAATCTGTGAATTCTTATTGTCAACTGCAACTTGATTTACCTGGACTGAAACAGAAATTAGGCTGAAGCATCTGTAAACTGTATTTTATTATTACTTTTTTAAAAAAATACTGTTTTTATCTCCTCCCTTAAGCTCTTCCATTGCCTATACCGTGACAATGGTCAGTGAGTATTCAGTGATTTACAGTGTCTAAAATGGTCTCATCACAGTGAAGGGACGTTGCTAGGCTTCAGTTTGCATTGCTTTGACAAACAGCGTAAAATATTTAGTTGAAAATAGGAAATAAGATGACATTTGCAAGAAGTGAACTAATTTTCACTAAACCTTTTGTCCCTAATTTAAGACCTGTTCACTAATAAATGAAGGTGACAAGAAATATCTCTGTATATTAGAGTACTATGAGGTGCAATTTGAAGGCGACACAGATGAAAAATTGTTCCTGTAATAAACTATTGATTTTGTTCATGATCAGGACTTAAAGAACAGGATATGTAAGCATAAGTGTGTTTGAATTCAAGCAATAGTAAATGTCAGGTGTAGTGCTTCAAGAATTATATCCATTATAGAAAACAGAGGGAAGACGATGGAGATGGAGAAAAATACAGGTGGCTTTTTGAAGAAAAAAAAATTTGGAAGAATTTCTTGCAGTCCTTGAAACATATTTAGGCATAGATTAGTAAGCAGAGCTAAACATCTGGTATTAACAAACCACCTCTAGAGCAATGAGGTGTCACTGTGACAAAAAATGCATTTACAAGTCATTAGCATCACCTTGAATGAAGTAAATGGATCGATTGGTTTTAAATACTAGATAGTACAGTTTATCATAAAACACGTGACATCTTAATCACATAGCAACATTTTAAAACTGTATGTGCAGCAGTTCTCCAGCAAACTATGTGCTTGGTTTTAGCAGAGCACTATTTGGACCTCCTTGAGGCCCAGTTACACACGAAATGCAAATAAATTCTCAATGGATACCTATTTATAAAGTTATTTTATCTAAATGTTCCTAGAGGTTCTTGGAGCAAAACATTAAGAGGATTATGTCTTTTCCTTTGAATGAGCATACTGTCTTAAGGGGGAAAATCAATAATTAGTTTACATGTTGTTCAGAGTCCTCCAACTTAAGCTTCCAATATTTGCTGAAATACAAAACTGAACTTGGAAGAATGCTTTGAGAAAAGGGCCCTTAGCTTGAAAGTACAAGATAACAATGTGGTCTTTGAGTTTGCTTTTTCTTTTTGTGTGTGTGTCTGTCCCGTTTGCTGAAAGGCATATGCTTAGTATGTGCACTTACATTGTCCCTAAGTCCCAAGACCAGACTTCACCCTACCTCCAGTTCCAAAAAAACCCTTCCAAAGTACAAACAGGAGGAAAGTCACACACTCCCTACAGTAATCTATTGTTATCTCACTGCTGCTATTAATTTTAAACTAAATTCTCGTAGGTTCTAAAAGCAACCATCTATATCTAGCATGGTGCTGCACCCAACCTAACAGTCCTGGGCTCCTGTGCTCCTTTTAGTCTGAGTTCTGCTCCAGTACAGTAAATTCTTATGAAAGAAGATTATGTCCAAGAAGTTTTATTGAGAGTTAAGTTGAGCTTAAGCCTGTATGTTCAATAGCCTGAATACTATCTGATTGTGCTTAATTTTATTAAAATGAGCACTTGTGAGTAATGGAGTGTACAAACGGATATGCTTAGCAATATTTGTGGTTACACATGACTTGTGTTTTACATTTGTATGAGATTTATATCATTATATCTCATACCAACACTTCAGATCATAGATGTCTCTGTACATCAGAAGATCTGATCTGGCAAGTCATACTTCAGCTATAAAAAAGCACAAAGCAGTATTTACACTGTCTTTCTTTATCTCCTTTCCTTAGTTTCCATTTAGGGAGTAGTTGTGTGGGGATGGTGTGATATCTCACTCATTCTTATTTCAAACACCTGGCTCTACTGGACATGTACAATATTTTGCCTGTGATATCCATACTTTCTATCCTGCTTGCACTGCTTTACAGGTGGAATAATTTCATCTCAGGTGAAATTTTGAGGGATTGATGTTCATGTTATGAATTTGCCTTTGGTTATATAGATATTAAAGAAATCATTTAGTCCCTTGGACTATTAAGTGTCTTAAACAAAAATTTTGAAAGAATACCAAAAGATACAGTGTTGGCTCTTGGGGCAGAATAAGAATGGAGGAGAGTACACCACATTACCCTAATGTTAGTCATGTTATCCTGGCTAGTGCTGTAGCCCTTTTATTGTTGCTGTCAATAAAAGGGCTAGGTTCTTGTATAAGCAACCAGGACTGAGCATATCCTGTTCAAGTGAAAGCCTTAGGGAAGACTTGGCAGGGATAACCAGGTGATTTAACCTGCTACGCCGGCTCTGGAAGTGCTACTAACTGACTGTATTTTTACCTTGAATAGTATTTGAGAAATGGAGAATTCTGGAGAATGACAAATGTGCCTGACTTTTTAAGACAGAATAAAGAATGTGAATGACTTTCAAATAGTAAGAAAACCAGGAATATAAATTGAGTTATGGGTACTAGTCATTTTAACGGGTGACAAGGATCCATCAGGATCTAACATTGGGTGGCAACAAAGCACTCAAAACCCGGAGTTATCTGAGGAAGGGGAAGTGAGAACTGCTAATAACTAAATAATGAACATGCACAAAGTACAAGCAGTATAAAGATTTGCATCTGCTGAACTGTCCACACCCTGGCTTTACCTGGACTGTTGTGCATCCCACCTAGCTTGATCCACTTGGATTCAAGGATAAAGGAGACCAATCCTTGATTCATTACAGAATCTCAGCTGAAGATTTGTCTGTAAGTCTCTTTTTTAGAAGCAGGTGTCTAATGCTTCTGGGTGACACAAATGGACTCTGCATTTTGTTTTGTTCCACTTTGCCATCTCTTTTATACTACTTTTTCATTGAATTCTGGTTATGTGTTGTTTTGTGGTATTAAAAGCTACAATGTACCAAATGATTAAGAGCAATTTGAGGCTAAAAGTTAGGAAAACTGTTCTAATACTTCAAGGAGTGAGGGAAAGCATGGATATGTTTTCTGGTGGGGTCATGGTGATGAGGGGAAAAATTGATTAAGGTAGCAGTTGATACTCTGTAACAGGAGGCACACAAAAAACTAGGAGAAGTTTTGGAGATGGCCGGTTTATCCTGTGTGACAAAGCATTTCTTTGTCCAAAGTGTTGATGTTTTTAAGGAGATCTGTTTGATAGTGCTACAGCTGCGTTCTGTTAATCCCCTGAATTTATGGAAAAAGTAGGGGGAGGGGAGGACAAGTGATAAATAATTTGCTATTGTGGGGATGTGTGTGACTTTTCTCTGAATCACTGAAAACTGACTGCACCTTAAGCAAAGCAGTTGTGGTATTCGTAGTGATAATAAATACTCTTGTGTTTGGTGTGTGTAACCTTGACACGCTGAAGATTATAAATTGCCTTAAACAGCGAGTAGTCAAAAAAACCCACCCACGAATAAGGGTCTCCATGTTATTAGCTCAAAACCTATGGGATAATAAAGGTACTTCCATCATATTTGTGAAATCGTGGCAATCTGCCAAGGTTCCCGCTTACTGGAAAAAGGGGAACACTACCCCGATATTCAAAAAAGACCCAGGGAACTATAGGTTTGGTCACTCTCACCTCTGTGTCTGGCAAGACCATGGAGCAGATCCTTCCTCCTAGAATCTCTGCTAAGGCACATGGAAAACAAGGAGGTGATTGGAGAGAGCAAACATGGCTTCACGAAGGGCTAATTCGGCCTGAGAAATTTGGTGACCTTTTATGATACTGCCACAGACTTGGTGGACAAGGGCAGAGCAACAGATGTCATCCACTTGGACTTATGCAAAGTGTTTGACACTGTCCCGCATGACATCCTGCTCTCAAAGCTGGAAAATCATAGATTTGATGGATGGACCGCTCACTGGATAAGGAACTGGCTGGATGGCCACACTCAAAGGGTTGTGGTCACCAGCCCAATGTCCAAGTGGTGACCAGTAATGAGCGTCGTTCCTCAGGGGTCAATACTGGGACCAGTGCTATTTAACATCTTTGTCGGAGNCCTGGAATGCTGTACCCAGCTCTGGAGTCCTCAATGTAGAAAGGACATGGACCTGTTGGAACGATATCTGAAGGGAGCCTGCAGAAGAGCTGGAAAAGGGACTCTTTGTCAGGAAGCGTAGTGACAGGAGGTAACGGCTTTAAATTGGAGAAGGGAAGATTTAGATTAGATACCTTCTGGTATTTCATTTAGAAGATTTCATTTAGACACTAGGAAGAAATTCTTTACTGTGAGGGTGGTGAGGCACTGGAACCGGTTGCCCGGGGAAGTTGTGGATGCTCCATCCCTGGAAGTGTTTAAGGCCAGGTTGGATGGGGCTTTAAGCAACCTGCTCTAGTGGGAGTTGTACCTGCTCATGGCAGGGGGGTTGGAACTTGATGGTCTTTAAGGTCCCTTCCAACTCTTACCATTCTATGATTCTATGATACTTCATATCTGCTTGGAGATGACTGCTCGGGAGGGGAAGATAGCCCTCCGTTAATGAAGACTAGAAACTTTGAAGTGCCAGAGTTTGTTTATTTTTACTTCAGTGCTGAAAGTATAAAAGATTAAGCTTGAAAAGTCAGAATAGCTGCTAATGCTACAATTAACCTGCCTGATTAGTTTTTCTTTGCTTCAGTCTTCTGCCTTGAAAAGTCATATTTCTGGTCTCTAGCCTCCGAAATAAAATCGAGATCAAAATTTGGGAACCTGTGTTTATGACAAATGTAGATATACCTGCAAGCTTTGTAGGTTACTCATTAAGCTTTTTTTTTTTT
Organism: Nycticryphes semicollaris; assembly: GCA_013400055.1. Lineage (NCBI taxonomy): Eukaryota > Metazoa > Chordata > Aves > Charadriiformes > Rostratulidae > Nycticryphes > Nycticryphes semicollaris. Next base: position 669,970 of record VXBJ01005380.1, on the reverse strand, counting down.
TTTCTCTATTTCTGCATGCAGTATACAAAGCTCTGCAAAGGGTCAAACTGGTTTGGTTTGTTTGTTTGCCTAATGGACTGTCCTGTGCTGTCTTTCTCTTCCATAAGGAGCAGAATGCTGCCATTTCCACATAATTTGAGAAGAAATAGTAATTGTGCATGAGGCAATTTTTGGTATGTCTTCAAGAGGCTTAGAAGAGTGCAAGCTTCAGTTTTAATAAATATTTCTGGTAATAAAATAAATATGGATTTCTGATTCTTTAGAGAATCTGCTATGTCTTTGGATGGCAGCTGAGCAGATCTGACTTTGTTAAAGCCTGCAGTGCTGGAGATGGTGTTAACAGATTTTTTTTTTTTTTTTTTTTTTTCTTGTGCTAACAAGGAAAAGTTTTGAAACAGGAAGGTGAAAAGGAAATGTAGGGCTGGAATGATAAAGTCAGAAGTAAAAGTGGGCTAAAAAGGAAGGAATAGTCATTTTATGGGTTCTATGTCACCATGATTTCATGGTGGTAGCAGGACATCAGGAATATGATAGGAAATAATTAAATTGTAACTTGATGTCTCACATTTGGAAATTAAATTGGCAAAGATAATCAACAAGTATGTCTTGTTAGCAACATGAAACACATTGGCTGTAGGCTTAGTTTAGCAACCTCTGACTAGACCAGAGAATCGTTTATGGCACAATGGAATAATAAAATCTGTTTGGATAGACTGCCTATTTACCAAAAGAAATTAATATAAAAGTACTCTGGAAATTATTTGAGGCAGTCTTTCAAAAAGAGTAAATTCCAGGACTAGCCTCTCTGACAACTGTAACCGAGTTTGTTAGGGAGCTTGTTTGCTAGGTAGTTCTGCAAGTAAAGTGGGAAATGAACCAAGCTTGACTGTTATGACTTGCAAATGTAGGGAGAGAGGTAGGTTTTGCTTTTAATTCAGTTATGTTTGACTGATACGTATTCTCCAAAAACCATGTAGGTTTTGCTTTGTTAATGCAAAACAAAATGCAGCATTAAAGAATAACAGAACTCTCTGAATCAGTCCTGTTCTAGATGAAGACAGATCCAGCGTCTCAGTTCATCTGCTTGTCAAAGCTGCATGTACAACAATTTTAAATGGACTTTGATAGGAGTTGCTGCTCTCAAGTTTCCACATTCCACGCAGTTTAAAAAAAATAAAAAGCCTGTGTTGGCCTAGTTTCACTATGTATTTCAGTGTAGTGTTTGAATTTGTACAGAGCTCTGCATGTAATACCTGTAAAGAACTGGAATGACTAACAGATGATCAAGGGAAAGGAGTCAAATAATTATTACGGCTGATGACTAATATAGATGGATGTCAAGCCTCCTTGCTTGTTGTCACAGTTCCGCTTGTACTTCAGTAGCCAGCTTTGATAGCTGTCCACTGTAAACAAATTCTCTTATTAATGATCTTTTGTTTCCAAGTGAAATGACAAGCTGTACATACATGCCTGCAAAGTTTTCAGGAATGACTAGTAGTGAATTAACAAGCTCAAGAAATACTGAGCCACAAATCCAGATTTCACAGTGAAAGACCCCTTGAAAAGGAATTAGGGTAGAATGAGTATCTACCCTTGTAAGCCACTGCCAAAGGTCCTGGATTTTCTGATAATACTAATTTGTGGTGGAAATAGTACATTGAATAGAAAGTTACTGCTCATTAAGGAAAAGAATGAAATAGTACTTATGCTGGAGTATATCTTGCATGGATTTCTGACCCATTTAGAGTTAAAGAACAACTTTGCACTGTTTATTGAAACATATCCATGAGGTCAGCTCATTGCAGCTATTGCTTATTTTTTTCAAACCTGATTCCTTTGTTGTCTCGGTTTTCATACAATGTACATTTGAAACAAGTATCTTCACTTTCTAGATTGCTCTTATCAGTGATGATTAGTATCTCAGAATGCTACCTTTGCCTTTTGTTCAAAGAAAACTATTCTTCACATGCCTGTCTTTGTAAAGGATCGAGTAATGACAAATTATTGTTCTTTTATGTCAGATGATCTATCTGTTATTATGAGATGTTGTGGGTAGAAATGTCCAAAAGTTCTGCTTTTTGGAAATACTTATTTCTAACAGAAAGGAACTTCCATGATTAAGAAGTAGCATTAAAGCTACTATAAGTTCTTATCATTTTGCTATTCAATGTTTTCCCCCAAAAAATCTATGTTTCAATTTGGGGTGCTTTGCAAGCTAGGAAGGCAAAGCTTTTATGTCTGATTTTTGAGGGTAAGATTTAGCCCTGCTCCATACAGAAAAGAACTTCCATCTTATGTACATTCTTTGTTTTGGTATAATGTCAATATAAATTTTCTTCTGACTTGAAAACCTCAAAATTACTGCTTATTATTTCTTCTGTTGCTCTACCATTTTACATACTTATTTACTTATCTCTCTTTATTACATTGGTTTAGTGCCAATTACACAAAATATGATCCATATGTGAATCACGGTTCACGTTTGTAAACTATGTAAACACTGTCAAGCCTTATGAGTTTAAACAGTAGAGTTTACTTCTACTAAGAAGTATTCTTAAGTCCATTATAAACAACACAGTTTTAGAATTATAGCGATTTGTGTAGACAAAAAAAAATTTCAAAAAAAGAAATCTTAAAGAAATTATTTCAAAGTGCAGTTGAGAGAAGGTGCAGAAATAGCTACCTCATTTTTCAACTTTGGGATGCAAAGTAAATTTTGAAAAAGAGCAGGATCCAAGCCTATAATGGGTCTTTTAAACTGCAGAAGATGTGGAGTAGTATTAGTCCCTTTCAAGTGATGCAGTTTCACACGGAGCACAGCTATTTTCTTAGAAGTGTGCTGCACAGCACGTCAAGACCTGGAAATATGTTGCCTGTGTAATGTCAAGACCTGACTCAATCAGCAGTTTATCTTTTGGCCAAGAACAGTAGGATCAAAACATCAGGGTGGTGTGCCCTGGCAACTTGAGGTTGTTTCAGAGCAACCTCCTATTGAATAAGCTAAATCTCCTGCATCCTCCTTTCTCCTGGCTAGGGTGTGCAACCTAACATGGCAGGCCAACAGGATATGTGTGCATCCACCTATGCCTACCTATTTAATAATGTAGAAGGATGCAATGGGAGAATCGCCACAATTTGTCTGCATCTTCTATTAAGCTGTCAGCGAATATCTAAATCACTTCCTTTTCTGTCACTTCATCCCTCAACTACATCCTTCGAGACACAACACCATTCAGAAAGAACTACCAGAAATACCCTCTAAAATGATATGTAAATCCGGCAATTCATCATGCTCTGTGTAGTACAGGTTTAATTCTTCCTGCTAGGCCTCAATCTGCTGAAACATTACTCTGATATACAGTACAAAAGCAGTAACAAAGATGTTCATATCAGCCTATTGTGAGCTGGTGGCAGGGAGAGAAATCAATGAAGCCATGAGGACAATAGCTGGGGTTTAAACAGGCTGCAGAAATTTGCTAAGACGCAGACAAAAGGCCTGTGCTGAAAAGCGAGCTGCCGAGGAATTCCTCGGTCTCCATTATATGGCCGAAACAATCCTCACTTAGAGAGTGGATTTGCATCTCTAATAGGGTTCAGGCTCTGTTTGTGAAAGGCTTTCGCTAGGGCTGACCCCATCTCTCAAGATCACATTGATACCCAGCGCCTCGTCTCTGCCCTGTCCCGCACCGTGCAGGGCAGTATCATGGGAAAATGCACCAGCTTAAAAGGAAGCGGAGGAAGGCAAAAAAAAAAATTAAAGGCTTGAGGCAGTTTTGGTGGTACTTAGCAGAGAAAATTACTTTGGCAAATAATAGAACCTACTGCTGGTAATTACTGCTAACAAGCTTCCCTCAACCTAAATGTGACACTTGGACTGATGTGAGAAAAGCTGATATAGACCAAGCTTATTAAGCCTGAACGAAAGGAGGCTCTTCCCTACAAAAATACAGCACTTGGAACCTGCAAATCCTGTAATCTAGTGTTACCAATTATCCATTAAAATAGAAAATAGAGCTGTAATATTTTAGTGTGTGCAGTGCCAGATGCTCTGATCTGAAGTGATTTTTAAATAGAAAAATATTTTGTTTCATTCCTGTACTCCTGTTTAAACCAATCTTGGCTTTACTTCATCTTCTTCAGGAGATAGGGAACAGTTTGTCCTTTAATAGGAATGCGTTAAAGATATTGTTCTAAGCTTTCTGAAAACACAACTGTCTTTACTCTTGGAAAAAATACTTTGAGTCAATTGAAATCCTCTTGAAACATTCCTGCATCTAGGTTCCATATGTACATGGGCCTCCCTGTTCTCTCTTGAAGTGCATCACTTTGTTTATGTAGAATAATCTCTCTAAAATAAAACAATCAAGACCACACTGATGTCTTCTATACTTCAGATAGAGTATTTTAATTTTTCAAATTTGAGGAAAGTGATTCAGTGCTGTCTGTGTTTTTAAAGAAGGTTATTTAGAATTCTCAATTAACCACAGCAGCCCACATTTTTTAACAGCAGAGAGCCGTAAGTATTTTTTTCTATGCTCTTGTCAGTGAATGTTGCATTAGGTATAACCACCTTTGCACAAAGAGCAGCTCATACACATTCCACCCTCTTCTACTGTGTTTCTTATGCTGAATCAGGTCCAGTTAATTTCATCTGCTATCTCAAAAGAGACTGGGGGAGAAAGGGGGAAGGGAGGAGGCACCAGATAAGACTACAAGAGGCAACAGTTACAAGTTGCCACAAGGGAAATTCCAGTTAAAAAAAGGGGTAATATTTCTTTGCTGTGAGAAAGGTGAAGCCCTGAAACAAATTGAAAGAGGTTGAGGAATCTCCATCCTTGGAGAAGTTGATATCTTGGCTACGTTGGACACAGGGCTTCCTAATCCAACTTTGACGTTGGCTCTGCTTGGAGCAAGAGGTTGGACTGGAAGTTCTCCAGAGGTTTTGTCCAACCTAAGCCTTTTGGTACACCTATGAAATTTCTCTTTGTACTGTTTGGTTATTATTCCGGTTTTCTTTCCTTCTGCACTGAGTGGAGAGATGCCATCTTTGGATAACACAAAACAGGAATTAGAATCAAAAACTATGAACTAACAGCATGAAGTTTCACAACTGAAACTTGCTGAAATCAATCGCTAGTGGGCAGTAACTAGTTGCACAAAACATACATTCTTTTTGCTACAAAACCACTGATGTCTAAATGACTTTAATTTGTATTTTTTTAAGAAAACTTTTTGCAGTCATACTTTAATGGCTTGGATTTCAGAACAGTTGATAGACTGGTATCATGCAAGCTATACTTGAGTTTATAGGCCCTTTTTGGACTAAAGAGAGGAAGATGATTCATTATGAGTCTATGTTGATCGCTTTGTTGCAAAACTGTATGGGAACCCTCAGTCTAAGTAGTCTTCATGAATATGTGAAGCTGTACTCTCTTCTTCAGCAAGGGTTTCAGGTAAATTCAGACATACTGATGCATCTTTGCAAATTTCAACATAGATTAGAGAAAGAGGAATGAAGGTTGCAGGGCATTTTTTTTTTTAAATATAAAGGCTAATTGTTCTCTCTTACAAGATTTCAACATAATAATGAATGTCTGAACATTATTTTGTAGAATGTTTTTCTTTTAAGACTTACATTTGCAGACCTGCTCTTTCTTTTTATGTTTCAGGAAGCTGTTATATCTTTAAGATGGAGTCTCATTACTGTGCATAATTGTAATTATGTAAATAAGGTTACTTCTGCCTATCTTATGTTTAAAAAGCCAAAGGAAAATGTCGATGGTCTAGTTAGTGTGATGCATTCAAAGTGACTGCAAATGAACTTTTCCGTAACACTTCTAAAAACCTTCCTTTTCTAAATGTGTGACTAGAGTTCATACTGACCAGCTGCTATTTTTGGGTTTATTCTCCTCATCTTTTAGGCAAGAAGAATCTGTCTAGTCATGTAATTAAAAAAGCATGCTGGTCAGAAGCAGTAAAATTAAGAAAAAGCCTATACGTATACTCCATTTTTTTTTTTTTTGGGGGGGGGGTGGGATTGTTGTTCCTTTTCTTTTCTTTAGAGGGCCATGCCAAAATCACGAGAGGAAATTAGATGATAACAAGGGCTTCATGTGGGACTGCGCTGCTGCACAGCGTCATCATCTCAGCAAATTCATCCTTCTAGGCGTTTTGTCCATAGTCTGACTGTCCCTCCTCTCTTTCAAGAAAAATGAATCATCTTGTTGGGTGTAAATTTTGTCTATGAAGTTAGTTGATTCTGTGAGGAAATTTCATTCCAACTGAATTTTGCCACCTGGGTACAGACGTGAAATTGGTTTCCAATAATGCCTTGATCTTCTAGAGTACAGTGTAAGATGGAGCTGATGTCCTTGTTTGGTTATGCAAATGAGGAAGAAGACACAATGAGGGGAAAACATTCTTCGAGGTCATTTGAGTTAAGTTGTGGTTGGGTTTGGTTTATAAATACATCTCCTAACTCCTAGCTCAATATCTGTCTTTCTAATCATATTGCCTTTTTAGTAATTTTCCTGCCTAAGCAGCTTCATGAGCTTCCTGTGTTTTTTCCCTGTGGTCCCAAGAAGATCACTAATGTCTTCCTTCATTTTTTAATTGGTGGGGCTAGAGGTAGGGGGAATATCTTTTATTCATAGTGACAGTTTACGTGAACTAGCACATTTTCCCTAGTGTTAATTGAACAGAACAGGAATATGAGTGCAGCTTATTTTGGTAAGGTGGTAGATTAAGTTATACTTGTTGATATCCTGAGTCCAGGGAATAAGTGTGTATTTGTTGTGGGCTGGTGCTGCATATTGATGTAGAGTTTCACACTTGTATGAATGTTCTGAGTTTCTTTTTTTTAATAATGTCTTCCTACTTAAGTATATAACATGGATAATGCTGCACTTCTACATAATTTATGCAACTGAATTTGGGAAGGTGATGAAAGGTGGACTCCTGTGAAAGCAAATCCCCCTGCACATTTTTGAAGAACTACAGAGTATTTAAACATTTTTTTAAAAGCATTGTGCAACTTGAAAGTGATTACAGATGATTTTAACATTTTTTTCTTAATCTGTAATCAATTTTATTTTGTATTATTGCACAATCAAATGATAGATGTTCAGAGAAAAATTCTCATTAGCTGTGCATGAGAATTGCATATTGCTTTTATTTTCTCCATGCAAAAACTAATTAGTCACCTTTCTACTCACTCTAAAGTGCAGGTTTACGGGAGCTGGCCACTAGCTGAATCCACGAAGTTTCAGTTTTTGATGAAGCAAGTTGAGTTGTCCAGGATAACATAAATTTGCATGACCTAGAATCAATGTAGAGCTGCCTGACAATAACAATCGGTATTTAATTTTGCAGTGGAGGTAGTTACTTAACCTTCCTTCTAACAGAGATATTTCTGTCATAGTTAAATGTATTGTTCAGATGGCTCTTAAATTAATTCAATCAAATCTCATGTATCTTTAGGAACAGACTAAGGGGAAAAGAATTATCTTTTAGAATCTTCCACACATGAGCACATCAAAGTCAAAAATGCTCTCGAATATTATATTCTGGCTGATGCTTCTGATTTCTGTGGGTTTGGTTTGGGTTTGGTTCTGGTTCATTTGTTTTTTTGTTGGTTTTTTTTTTTTTTTTCCATTGAAGGTATGAGGCACTGGAAAAAACTGTGATTAACCAACACAGTAACCGTGTCCTGTCTGAGGAAGGGTGATCTGTACAATCTGACTAAAGAGAAAGAAAACCACTAACCTGGTAAGTAGATCATGGTCAAAACTGGTCTCCTGAGCGACAGCTTAGATTTAACTTGGCTGATGTATACTGAAGTCTGAGATGGGGGCTTTTCTGAGATGTCTGAAGTTCTGTTAAAGAGGAGGGTATCCCTTTTTTCATCCTGTCTTCCGTAGTTCTTTTACAGGTGAACTCTTGAGTTTGTTAACTGTACTTGGATTTGCTGGTCTGTACTAAGGCTTTTTCAGAATCATGGTATGCATACTAACTGGTCACAGTTCCTAAAGGCATACCTAAAAGTTTTATTCTCATAAATGGAAACAAATATATAATGATTCACTTTAATCTTTCCTGTCCACAAAGCATGCTAATGTTCTTGTTAGTGAAGCAGTAACAACACTAGCATACAAAAGCTATGCACCGTAGGGTTGTGTGAGTTGTTCATAAACTTGGTATTGAAGCTGGTTTACATCAAATGACCTAATAGGGCATCAGTGAAGTTACCTTTGTCTTTAAGTTATTTGCAGAGTAATACCATAGTGTTGGTGACGGAAAAAGAAAGTGAAAGTTATAGAATATTAGTATCTTTATGTACACTGTGAAGTCCCTAACTGGTATGTATGGCTTACAGATCCACAAATGAGTTATGTTTCAAGTACTTAAAGAGAGAAGAAACTGTCTTCCAAAGTAGACACCTCTAACATCTACCTCTTTCTCCTACTTTTACCAAGATATTATGAAAAATTACAAATACAGGAACTAGTGAAAATTTGCTTTGGCTTTGGATGTTGTGACTGATGGTCCACTGTGGAAAGCAGCCCTGTGAAATTCCTGAATTAGGGGTAGCTCCCTGTTCTTTCTCCTGAAATTAGAGAATACTGAATTGTCCAAGCTGTCAAACAGCTCTTACACTTCTCAATTTAGCCCTGCTCTTAAGCTTGCAGTCTCTCGGGTTTTGATTTCATACTATACTTCGCTACAACCATATTATCTGAGGCGTACACAGGAGAACTGCCTCGACTCACTGTTTCAAGGGATGAGCTTCAGCAGCAAAGGCATATTTGCTTCTAGGCTGGTATGTAGAAGTTATTTCAACAGGTGGAAGAATGTTGCTGGTAAAACCATTTTTGAGAGATTTTTCCTTAACCTCACAAGTCCTGTGACATCCATCGAGTGTTACTTGTTTCAAAGGGAGTTCTCCTCTCCTTTAGAATCAATGGCACAGTGCATTCCCAGATAAAAGACACCTGGAGCCCACACTTCTACTTCATTGCTCTCCAGACAAGTTCTTAGTGACAGCTATGCAACCCTTAATTGCCGGATGAGGAGAGCTGTGCAGACATAAGTGACTGCCACATATTAGAAAGTATCTTCAATGGTCACGAAATCACGGGATTGTCAGAGTTGGAAGGGACCTCTAGAGATCATCTAGTCCAACTCCCCTGCTAAAGCAAGATTGCCTAGAGTACATTACTCAGGACTGTATCCAGGTGGGATGATACTGATGATTTTTTTTCCCACTGACTTGCTGGAGAACAGCTCAGTGGAAAAAGACCTGGGAGTCCTGGTGTTAGAGTTATTCGTTACAGGATGACCATGAGCCAGAAACGTGCCCTTGTGGCCAACAAGGTCACTGGCATACTGGGATGCATTAAGAAGAGCATGGCCAATTGGTTGAGGGGGAGGTCATCCTGCCCCTCTACTCTGCCCTGGTGAGGCCTCATCTGGAGTACTGTGCCCAGTTCTTGGCTCCCCGGTTCAAGACAGACAGGGAGCTGCTGGAGAGGATACAGCAAAGGGCTACAAAGACGATTAGGGGTCTGGAGCATGTCTCTTACAAGGAAAGGCTGAGGAATGTGAATCTTTTTAGTCTGGAGAAGAGAATACTGAGGGGGGATCTGATCAACACCTAAAAGTACTTAAAGGGTGGGTGTCAAGTGGAAGGGGTGTCTTCCTCTTCAGTGGTGCCCAGTGAGAGGACAAGAGTAACAGACCCAAACTTGAACACAGCAAGTTCCATCTAAACATGTGGAGGAACTTCTTCACTTTGAGGGTGGCAGAGCACTGGAACAGGCTGCCCAGGAAGGTGGTGGAGTTTTGTTCTCTGGAGACATTCAAAACCAACCTGGACATGTTCCTGTGCAACCTGCTCTAGGAGGACCTGCTTTGGCAGAAGGTTTGGTCTAGATGATCTCCAGAGGTCCCTTCCAACTCCATAGCATTCTGTGATTCTGTGATAAGCTGGAATCAAATGTGCAAGCCTGTTTTAGGAGCCTTGGCCTTTCTTGAATTCAGAGTAAACAGTAAAACCTTTAGATAAGCAGATCTGTAGTGCTGGTCCTGTTCAAGTAAAGTCCCAGTTTAACTGTTTCTGACCTTGAATACTTGTTGTTAAAACTTGAGCAGGGGCAGGCTATGTAATTACTAAAATAATTTTCTGATTAAACCTTTGTTTAGGAAATAGAAAGTTTGGTTCTTCAGGGTTCATTACCAAAATGGGCTTGTCCTGGCTTTCAAAAGCGTTCATAACTTCCTATGTTGAGTATGGGTTACATAATGTGATGGTTAGGGAACAAAATTAACATTCCCTTTTGTGTTCCTTTTTTTTATAGATACTTGGAGATATAATTTTCAGTAAGCACCACTGCAAGTTTGACCAGTTCAAAGAACGTATTGTTAAGATGAGTGATACTAAGTAGATGGCAGGTTACTACTCCATGAAATGCTTTAAACACATCTCCTGGATTCTTACCCCAGCACTTGTCCCATTTTTTTTTTTTTTTTTATTATTTCTTCCTTTCAGAAATGAGAAATGGCCGCACTTGGTTTACTTTATAACAAACAAGAAAGCCAAACTCTACATCCGAACTTGAATTTTAGATTGTAATAACATTTCTTCACTTTAAGGATTTTCTTTCATGCAAACTGGACACCTTTGTTGAAGGAAATAAAGGGAGAGAGCTTCATACCGAGAAGGGACTGATATCGTTGGAGAGCAACGCTCTCTACAAACGACATATTGTACAGGCAGGCACAAAATGAGCTTTCATGCCGGGTTCTGTCAGTGTCATTCATCCCTGCCTGAATGGACAGCCCTCTTGTGATTTATCTTCCATTCATCAGTCAATGCACAGTACTTTTTCAGCAATGATGGATAAGATCTCTTGCTAAATTGACTACTGCCTGCTGAGCATTGTTGAGCCCGAGAACTGAATGGGAAGGCGAAGCCTAACATATCTCACACATGGAGCCGCAGGTTATGAAAGTTATGGGATGATTCTGATGAGCTTAGAAAAGCACCTGCTTAATTTTGGATCCCACAGACAGATGGAATAGGAATCTAGTGTTATATAAACTGAGTTGTGTTTTAGCTGGTGTCTGTGTAAGAAGGATGTATCTAGGCTTCAAAACTCTCTATTTTCTGTCCTCTTTCAAAGCTGCTCTATTTGCAAGATATTCAACATACACAGTGTAGCCACATATACGTGCATGTTTCAAGATACTAAGATACTTCAAAAATTTAATGTACTTTGTGTGTAAGAAGAGAGAAAGACTTATTATATAGTAATGCTGACAGGAGACAAATCTTTTTCCAAAACCAACCAAACAAATTGCATACTATCACTTTGTAACACAATATATTTTGTCTAACAATCCACTTGCTCCTCAGTAGATCATTTTGTAATGTATTCAGCTGTGAAATTTGGCATTGGAACACTTCATTCTTCCTTGACCTCATTCAGCCTTCTTGCCCTTTCCCACTGCACAGGGGTGCTCAGCAAGCCACTTGGACTTCATTTCTTCCTATTACCTGGCTCCTGAAAAATAGCATCCTAAACCAAATCCAGGAAACAAAGGTGTTGCAGTACAGGGTCTGGCGACCGGAAGATCTGCCTCTCAAGAGCAACCACTTTCTTACATACTTGTGGCCTTTAGAGTGCAATATAAGGAAACCAGAAGTATCTATGGGCAGGAACTTTCCTCCCCCCCTTTTAAAGTGGACTCCACCCATGTATTTCTGGGGTGCAGTCACATATCTTTATACAGGTGGGATATGTTTGAACCAAGCATGTTCTGAGCAACACATACAACCTGTTAGGCACATGCACATGGCAGAACATAAGTGTCAGAGAGTTGAGGTAAATGAGCAGAAAATACTTTCTGTCTTAACTCTGATGCTTCATATTGGCATCTGGAACAACAGCAACCTTTTTTGTTTAAATAGAGGAGAAAAATAGCAGTTCAGTTGAAAAAACTATGGAACTCGTAGGTATGCCCTCTGTTGAGGGACTCAATAACCTCAGGACACTGAGAATGGTGGAAAGAGAAAGTACCATCGCTACAGAAACACCAGTTTGACTTGGTTGGTAGTGCACCAGATATTTGATTTTGTTTCTAATTGTGAGCATAACCTGATTTTGCTGTTAATAAATAATGCTAACATTCAAGCACACCACCATCAAAAAACATGAATACGAGCTGGTGAATTTAGAGCTGACTGCTTGTTCTGCATTAGTTGATATATTATGAACAAGAGCCCATGCAGAAGAAGCCCATGCGTAGTGGACAAGGAGATCAAGATATGTTAGGTGAATCTCTCACTTTTTTTTTTTTTTTTTTCCCAGGAAACTGTTGAATAGCAGTATCAGCGGAGTTTTCTAAGAATTTCAAGGTAGTCGGTAGACCTTGCTTTGAACACAATTTTTGAGGGACATAAAAGACCTGAGAAACTTAAATTCATGGTCTATAGGTATTTATTGCTAATGTTAATAGTTCATTTCTAGTATTTTATAACAGGACATAGGACACTGAAGTAACTGTAATAATCTCTTGTAAGGGAAAAAAGGGAGAAAGGTCAAAAAAAATTCTGCTGACAGTAATGTCTATTTCAAATACTTAAATATAATGATGCCAGTAGGTGATATGTTAATATTGCTAGCTACAGTCAATTTGGAAGATGTTCTTTTGTTTTAGGAAGATCGTAAGTATGGTGACATGTGATATATTTAGTGGGAATGAGTACTTAAAGAAGCAGCTGTTAAAAGATTAAAGAGTCACATAAAAACTTCTTACGCTTTTATACAAATTAAAGCTGTCTCCAGGTAATCTAATTTTATCTGCACTTCATTTTTTTTTTACATTTTCCCTTGGAAAATCAGCTAAAAATGTTTAATGGTAAAAAAAGTGATTTTTCCTTGCCAGAATAGTAAGATTTTCTGCTTCAAGTCTTTTCTTGCAGTTGACTAAGTGGAAGACAGCCAAAATCTACATTCTGCTTGGTCTTTCTCTTGGGATTAGACTAGATGGTGATCACTTCATCAGCTGTTTATATGTGTTAAAGGGAGACCTTTACTAGAGGAGGGCCACTGGTGGGACTGTAAGGAATATTTTTTTTAATGCATGTTTTTGTTTAAAGTGTGTGGTAGAAAAATGTCACTTGAAATAATTTTATGCTTAAACCAACATAATTTCTGAGATTCTACTTGGTGAGTAGTTAAGTAGCTGGAGCTTTCAGGGTCTGAACACCTAGGGGTGAACTTCCAATACTGTCTTCCCAAACAAAAATTCCCCAAGTCTTTCTGGCTTTCTACCATTTGACCATCCCCAAAGCTGAGCCTCCACAACATATGTCTTTCTGGGTGGGCAGTTGGGACTTTGCAGTCCTAGGAAAATCTAGTGCAAGATGAATCTCCCAGCTATGAGCCCTGAAACCATTTGGAAGTACAAATGAAGTGTGGTAAACCAGTATTAGTTAGTCCTACATCGGGTACTGCTTTGAGGTTTACTGGCTATCTGTTCACTTCTGATTTTCATAGTCTTGGAGGTAAATTTCACTTTCAAAATTTAGAATTTTGATTTGTTGGGGGACTTGAACAAGGTTTGTTGAAGTTGGCATAGTTATGTTTCTCAAATGGATTTTTAAGTTATCAGATGTGCTTGAGTGCCTTACTTTGAACTGTTAAGCCACATATTTCTAAAGAGCAATATAGGAAAAAGGAGGGGAGGAATATTTTTAACTGCTTTTTCAAGAAATAACAACTTTGTAAGCTGTACGTGATGTTTCGCTGAAAGTGATAATATCACCTGTTCTGCCTCATGCCAGGCACTTCAGTGGATAGTGCATTTTCATTGGTTTTGTATTTGAATCTTAAAGGTGCTTTGTATGTTATTTTCTTACGCATTTCTTTCATGGATGCAGCAGAGGGGTTCTAGTTGTTTTTTTGGTTTTTTTCACTCTGGATTATCCATCTGCTTAATTGGATGAGGGGTGTGCCTGTTGTTTCAGTTAGTTAATTTCTGGAGCATTAATTATTTGATAAGCTCTAATGAGGATTTAGGCTTGAAGACTCCCATAAATTTGAATATTAAAAGTTTAATAACATAAATCCAAAAAGTTAGCTGCTTTTTTTTTTTTGACAGCTTTGGCAAGAAGGTGGGTAATTGGGAGGAAAGCACTCCATGCCATTTGCATGAGAATAGAATAGACAGACATGTTTGTCCTCTGCCTTCAGAAATAAAAATCTGGGGGAAGGAAGGCTGTGTGGTTATTGAAGCCACCTCTTGGATCTGATTGTCTACATTACCCCAGTGTAAATGAGAGGACAAATCTGTTGTAATTTCCCAGGCCTCTTGGGGATTGCCTACTGTCTGTTTTTGTATTGCTCCATTTCAGCCTTATTCCCAGCATACTTGTGTTAAAGTTGGCAAGAAACCTGCACAGGACTAAATAAATAGCCACATCCCAACTCACTTCAGAGTGTTTCAGGATGAGTATCTGCATCTTAGTTTCCTGTGACCTTGGTCCTGCTTGAATCCTGGTCAGGATTTCCATAAATGTATTTTGAACTGGGATAACAAAGACTCGAGTAGGAGATTTATTCCCTTTAGGTCTCTTGCATGCAGAGCTTCATAGACTGTTTGCAATCATTTCCTTTGAAGTTCTGGGCCCTTTTTGTTGAAATGGGGAGAAACAACAATGGCAAAACTGCAGATTACTGTAATGAGCTCTGACAAACATTCAAGAGAAATAGTGCCAAACTCTAAAAGTTTAAGGAGGGTTCAGTTTTGCAGCAGTGTGAGTTTGTAAATAAAGTTTTATTTCATGCTGTTTTCCTGTTTAGATAACTTTTAACAGTTTCAAGACTCCTTGGAATGAACAGCTGTGTTGGAACACCTCCAGCAATTAAGGATTTCAGAGTAGCTCCTATTCCTTGATACTGAAGTGTTATTTTGAATATGGAACAAGACTGTTGTTATTTAGTGGCACTGAATTTCCAGGCTTTAATTTGAAGTAAATGCCTGACATTCAGGTGGTTCAGTTACAGGTAATTGTTAATGGATTAAAAGTATGTTCCATGTCTTCATATTGGTTTTCTGTGTTGTGTTTGCATATGGGTCACCATAGTAATTAACTGTACAGTTACTCAGAAAATATAGATTATAACACTGAATCTTTACAGATGGATGTATCTGGAGAGTTGCTTAATTTCTTTTCTGTCTCCTGGCAATTGATGATAGCTTTACAAAACCAGACCACCAGGGTTGGGATGCAGTATTAATTACAAAGGTACTGTGATGTTTTTCCAAAAAGAAGTTTATAGAGCTACATGATTCACTGTCAATGTTAATTTTTCATTTATTTTTGTTGGTCTTACACATTACATATTCTGTGCACAACATGGTTTACAAGGTGTACAAATTTATCTTTGAACATTTAGCCTCTCACAAATGGGTCAAATAGAGGGAAATGGGGGATTTCTTGCTTTTCTAACACATAGGTTGTCTTTGCATTGTTTTGGGGTGTTTTTTATATGATGGACACTTGAATTCAGTCTTAACAAAAATAGTTGTCCTATAACTACTACTAGTTTTGGATATAACAAAGATTAAATCTTGCACTGTCTCTCCATGTAATTAGGTTTCAGCTTGCTTCAGCATAGGATTTTTTCAGTTTTATTTCTTCTGGCTTTTGAGTTTCTACTTAATCCAAAGAAGCCATTAAAGTTAGATTATGAAGTAAACACTGTTTTCAGACCTCTTGATCTGATTATAGAACTAGTTATCATGAGGTGCTCATGCAAAGTATACATATAAATAAGAAAACCATCACTTTGTCTTCTCCAATGTAAATACTGAAACTTCCAGTGGAGTGTTCTAACCTACAACTAGATTTTCATGAAGGTTTTTCCTAGTATGAGAAGAACGTTGATTTACTTATTTAAGATGATGGTGAAAAGATTCATTACACACAAACCCACAATGTCCCTGCAGAGTACAAGTACTGTTGACCTGATTCGTCTTGCTGTTCTGGCCATGTGGTCTGGAAGAGAGGATTACAGACACATGGAAAATTAATTTGATGTGCAAGTATCTCTAATGTTTATCAAGCATATCTGTTTATAATCTTTTCACTTTAAGATTTACGTTGCTCGAGAAAAATCACAATCAGGTCAATAGCAATTTTACATTGGGAGTGCTGCACAATTCTGCTTTTAATCATATAGAAATTGCAAAAAATAAACATTTATAATAAGTTTGAAGTGATTTCTTCATCATTGATACATGTTTTAATATATCCGATCTCTCTTATGAAGAAAGTCCTTTTGTCTCTCTTGTAATGTTGCATCTGTTATGAATAATTTCTGTTCTTAGAGTTCATATTATCACATGAAAACATGCGTGCTAATGCTAGCATCCAGATTTCTTATTCAAAAATTTTGGTAGTTTGGCAGCAAAATCTGAACAATTTTTGCAAGTTCAAATCTTGACCACTAACCCAATAGCCTAAACAAAATGAGTTCTGTGTAATGTTACCCTTCCAGCAGGTACAAAACTGTGCAATGACTCCATATCTCTGGCTGTTGGTCTTGCAACACAGTGCAAATTAGGTGGCTACTACAGAGTTTTATTTAGAATGCATTTTTTCAATAATTGAGTGGTTGTACATACCATATCAATCTTTAGCCATCCAGGTTCTTACAAATGCTAATCTGATTTTTAATCAGTTTATGGTCAGAGTTCATTAACAGCTATTCTTCTTACCTTATTTAAACATCATCTCCTTTTGTGACCACATCTGTATTCTCATTATATGAAGAGACTGCAATCTATGGAAGACTAAATCTCTTTGCAATGTGACATTAAAAGGAGTTGCATTAACCATTGAACTCTCTTGAAAATTCACTGGGAACTAGAGGCAAGATCTTTGAATGTGTCATTGACTGTTCTTGATACGTGAGATGGGAAGAAAGATCATCTCCAACTAGGAAGAATGAGTAAGAACTGGACAGTCGAAATCAGCTTGGGCAAAAGGAGAGCATTCCTGCAGGAAAAATCATTCATAGTACTGAAAAATAGAAAGAAAGAGAACAGAAGAAATAGAGGAATACATCTGAAGACGAGGCTTCTTTAAAACACAAGAATGTATGGTCTATTTCCACCACTACATCCATACTGAAACTGGAATCTCTCACTGTCTCACTCTTACTGCAGTTTGAGTTGGAAGGTGCAAATTCAAATGGTAAATTCTGTGAGCCTTGCAAGTTGTTTAAATGGAGACAGAGCATTCACTTATGATGCTTTAAATGCAGATCAGCTCTCCATCAAATGCAAAGTTGCTGTCACAGAAAACTTTTTCAACATTAATTTTCAATTTGCTTCACTCAGATTTAGCTTTACTAATTACATTTGGAAAAATACATGGTGTTTGAATTCTGTAGAGGCAGCTACTGTTTCTCTAATCACTACTTACTCTGATTTTCAGTAAGAATTTGATCCAATTCATCCAAGGGTGGATTGTTTTCTCTGCTGTGCTCATTTCTGAAAGTACAATTTTGCTCACTCCATTGATAACAATGAAGTGTGTTTAAAGGAAAGGCCTGTAGAGAAGAAAAGATTTCATTAATCATGAATCATTAGATTTGTCACTTGGCATAGGGAGACTTCCTCATTTATCCCTTCAATGAAATTAGCTCCGGCCTAGCTGCAGTTAGAAATTCTAAATTACCTTGGCATCTATCTGTTACTGTTTATCCGTGCACCATAAAATGGCAGATGGCATTTTATTAATAGCAGATGAGCTGAATCTTTCAAGATACTTTGTTTCTGTGTTTCTGGTATTTGGTTTACTTTGAATTTGAAATGGCACCTACCTATATAATTTCATGGTGCTTCTTTATAGTTTTCTTAATTAAAAAACAAAACAAAAAAAAAAACACACAAAAACCAAACCAAAACACACACACACAAAAACCTAAAAAAGACACCAAACCAAAAAGCACTAATGTTGTTTTAAACTGCACCTGCCACTCTCCTCCCACATCTGAGATGTATAATAGAGATTACATCACAATGATCTACATAAAGATTAAGCTTAAGAAATTCTTAGCTGATAAATCTATATGTAAAACTCTCAACCAATGTAAGATGCACTGATGCTACAAAACCCAATGTAAGAACTAATTTGACTTGTTTTTTGTTTGGGTTTGTGGTTTGTTTCTTTTTTCTATTCTTAGTTTCTATGGCATCTAAAAGGATTATCAAACAATATCTATTAACTGTGTAAACACCACTGAATGCATTGATAGTGATGTTTCTTGTTTAAATTAGAAGTTTGCTTGAGTTTATTTCAGAGGTTTAAGAAAATTCTCAGAAGCACAAATAAAATATGATTTTCTGCTTTAACTGTCTATGCTATCTCCTTCACACCGACTAGTGTGCCAAAATCCACTGTGCTTACAAAGCACTGGGATTCAAATTCCCACCCTGCCTGAATCTGTTCTGAAACTCTTTCCAGTAAAAGTTTTGCTGAAGTTACTCTGTAGTTATGAATAACAGTTCTGAGGAGCAGATCTTTCCAATTTCGTCAGGAAATCTGCAGTCATTTCTGATTTTAACTCTGTCAGTCTACTCGTTACCAGTGTGTTGCATATATGTCCCCTCAGTTCAAGAAGGACAGGGAACTGCTTGAGAGAGTCCAGGACAAGGCTACAAAGATGATTACAGGAGTAGAGCATCTCTCATACAAGGAAAGACTATTCCTTGGAAATCTCTTGTGGGTCATTGCTGGAGACAGGATCCTGGACAAGGTGGGTATTAGATGTGAGGTAGTATAGTCACTCTTAGATTCCTAAGAATGTTAAACTTGTCATTAGCACATGCTAAAAGGCTAATTCTTCAAATACATAACCCACTAGCACAGCAAAATACTTCAGCAGAAATCCTCAGAAGTTGGATCAGGACTCAATACTTATATTCCCCAGTGCTGATTGGAAAGACAATGCAGTGAGAGGAAAACAGAGTTTGAGGAAGAGACTTGTCATAGTTTCAGCTGCAATTGAGTTATCTTTATTGTTAGCAGCTGGTATAGTGCTATGTTTTGGATGTGGGATGAGAAACAGTGTCGATAGCACACTGATGTTTCTCATTGTCGCTAAGCAGTCAAGGCCTCTTCTGCTCCTTGCACCACCCTGCCAGCAAGTAGGCTATAAGTGCACAAGAAGTTGGGAAGGGGACACAACCAAGACAGCCGACCCCAATTGACTAAAGGAATATTACATGCCATGTGATGTCATGTTTGGTGTTATAAAGCTGGGGGAAGAAGAACGAAGGGGAGGACATTAGGAATGATGATATTTGTCTTCCCAAGTAACTGTTACACATGATGGAGCCCTGCATTCCTGGAGATGGCTGAACACTTGCCTGTGGTTGGGAAGCAGTGGACAAATTCCTTGTTTGTTTTGCTTTTACACACAACTTTTACTCTACCTATTAAACTACTGTTGTCTCAATCCACAAGTTCTCTCACCTTTACTCTTCTAATTTGTTCCTACGCCTCAGCCAGGGGTGCAAGTAAGGAGCTGTGTGGTTCTGGTTGTTGGCAGAGGTTAAACCACAAAACGAATAAACCTCATATATGTGCAAAAAGAAACAAAAATATTTATAAACTTCAAAATATAACTGATAACTTTTGCAAAATCTGCTAGTTTTATGGCCTGGGCACTTAGTCCACCATCTGAGCTCCCTCAGTGTTATGCTTTTTCCTTCTGTCCGGTTAGAACTTTCCCAGCTGTAGCTTGTGTCTTACCCTTTGTCCTCTGCACTGTGCACTGTTGATTAGACTCTGGGTTTGCCTTCCCTTAATCTGTCTTTGGGTAATGAAAGGCTAAACATATGTTCTTCCTTAGCTGTTGCTTCCCCAAGCTGAAACTCTTCACGTCCTTATGACATTAGTAAGCTTTGCTAAATGTTACCCCCTTTTTACATTCCTGTAAAGCACAAGAAGTCAAAAACCTCTGTGATTTGCCAAGATCAGGTCACTGCAGTAAGCTGGCACACACTGGCAAACAGAGGGTCCTTGTTTTGGGTTGTGAACTCTAGAAGTTTATAGTTACCAATAAAGGCCACTAAGAAGTTATCTATTGTAGGTGTTTTTCCTGCCTTGAGGATCTTGATTACTGTCATTCATATGGTCCTTCTTTGGTGCTGGATACAGCCTTCATTTACTTGTTCTTCTCTATATGCATATACACATATATATAAATTAAGAACTTGGGCTCCAATTATATAGGGCATCTACATTACAGTAAAACAAATGGCCATTTTTCTGCAAATTAGTGCCACAGTGAGCCTACCAGTGTTAACGTTCTGTAAGTGCCTTCACTGCAGCTTTTTTGGAAAATGTAGTTCTTGCATGTAGATCAGCCTTAAGAGTAAGTTAGGCAACACATTGTCCAAATTGCTACGGAATAAGATATATATTTAGCCATCACAGATACACCTCACCCTCCTTATTTCAGGTTGAGATTGTGAAGACTATATGACACAAAATTGAGCATCTGGTAATCTGTTCCAAAAGGGGTAATAAAATTGAGTAGCCAGCAATTTATCCTGTGAAGAGGATTTAATCATTAAGAACTTGTAGGTATTCATAGATTTTAATTTTTCCCACTGAGACACGGTACAGTATAGGAAAACCTTCTGTTAGCTTTCTTTTCTTTCTGGAGGTAGCTGAAAAGTAAGCTAATAAGAATCTGATTTGCTACTTGAGTTCTGCCTTTTCTTGAAGATTTAAGGGTTAACAATACCTACAGGAAACTTGATGTAAAGCATTTATTGAGAAATACTATTGACACTTCCAGGTTATTCTCTTTGGAAAACCTTAGTGTCAGCCAGAATAAACACATGTAGGGTATCTTATATCCATAGTATTTGCTTTCTTCTTTTTGTCATCTAACTTGCTATATATGTACACAGCAGACACTCCTTTACAGTAACAGGCCATACATACAAAAATATACATTGTTTTTGAATGGTAACCACTTATGATTTACCCACTGGAGAGACTGCTGCTAGTCACAAAAAGTTACACCATTTGGATAAACTCAAATATGTCCCTTTGACAGCCACATCAAAGTCTATAGATAATTTCTGCAAGGTTGTTCCCTCACAGAGATGTAGTGTCTTTTTTTCCACTGTGTATAGTTTGAATGCTGTTAATGGAAAATCTTACTGTTCCCTACATCTATACTAGATGTATCCCTAGTTCTAAAGTCTACTTATATCTGTATGATATTCTGAAAGGAATGTCTCTGTGTTGCATGGGTGAGCAAATGGGGGTTTTGGTGACTTATTCAAATTTGGTTCACCTCCAATATCCGTTTCCTACTGCTTTGAAAAGTAAAAAGGATGTTCTGCAAATGTCTTTTTCCGTGCTGTTCCTGTAGCAGCTCAGACATAACTCATCTGCTCTAAGATTCTAAAATCTCTAATCATCTCTCTGAGCAGAAGTGCTGTGTGCTTTTCTGAGTCTTGAAGGAAAAAATACTGAAGAGGAATATATGGAGAATTTCTTGAAAGTGGGTAAACTTGGAAAGAAAAATAGTTATAGTCTTTGGTTCAGCATATTTGTGCCTGAGATAGCATTTAGTGTGTGTTTGTTAAGGAGATCAAGTTAGGGCAAAATACATGTAGAAAACTTACTGTTGCACATGCGTGATCTTTGCACAATCACATATGCAAGCAGCCATGTACAAGACATATTGGAAATGCTGTTTTCAGACCTGGTAGTATTCCCTAAGAACAGAAGGACAAACCAATTTTACTTATCATTAAATGGGAAAAAGATGCCAAACAACTATTGCCTTTCGGAATGTTATCATAAGTTTGTTTCATTAAACTCTTTTCTTAATTATCAATACTGTTTTTCTGGATTTATCCACCATAAAAAGATGGAAGCCTGCCACCCCAAACAAGATAAACAGTGGATAATTAACTAACTATTCAGGGTTCTGTAAAATGTTTTCTTGTCTATTGGCAGTCTTGTATTAGTAAAGGAACAGAACTGACTGTGCTGATCTCCTCTTGATATTCTTTGATTAACTAGTATTATACTATTATTTTCATTTGTTTTTATAATTGCCATCTCATTTTCCTATTGTGGATGTGATCTATTCCTAATAACTGATCCATAATTTTGAACTCATATTTTTTCATGCATACACTGCTTTCTGAGGCCAGTCTTGTCCACCCACCAAAGCTAAGAAGTAACATTCTATATCCTAAAGTATTTTAAATCATTGATTTTTTTTCAGGTCATTAACAAACTAATAAGCAGACTATTTAATATTGATGCTAAATGTAAATTGTCAATGACAGCAGCCAGTGGTATCCTGCTGACAAGTGATAATGTCATTTCAACATGTCCTCAGAGATGGTAATTACTGCTGTATTCATGAATGTATATAGCTTGATGTTTACCTGATTTGAATATGAAAGGCTTTCTGAAAAGTTCATATGTGCTCTCTGCATGCTGAACGCACTGCATAAAATACATCAGGACTAAGTATCTGCAGAAACAATTAATTCAGATTCCAGTGACCGGAGGCCTTCTATTATGGTGTCCCTGCAACATCAACAAGAAATGCTTCATGTAATGCAGAATTTGTCTGCATTATGACAATGTTGCTCTCAATGCTCCATCTCAAAGATGAAATCAACATTGAGTAAGCAAAAGAAGTTATGCAGGACATAGTTTGCAAAGTAACAATAACTCTTTATGTAATTTCCTTCAAGACGTCTAGAAGCATGTTCTATGTGGCTGACGGTTAAAAACTGGATTTTTTTTTTTTTAAATTATGGTTTGTATGCATGGTGGTCAGCATTTCTCATATTTTCCTCCTAAAGAATTATTAGTTCTGCAGCACCAATATTGATGTTCTGTTGAACGGGAAAAAATATCTTTCAAATGTTATATAAATGTAAAGAGACAAAACAGAAAGCTAGTAGATATGGCTTCCAGAGATTAGTGGAGAAGGATATTAGGTGTACTTCAAGGCCTTGGAATCTGAAGGAATGAAACATGAGTGCAGTAAAGTTATAAGATTTCGCTTTTCCCGTATGTTGAGGAAAGAGTAAAATCTCAATACTTACATACTTCACATAATTCTGGAGAGCTAGAATTCCTTATATCCTTTCCATGGCAGTTATTATAGATACTTCAAACTGTACAATTGCTTCATGCAACTTGTACTCTGTGTGACAGATTTCCGTGTGTGAACTCTGGAACTGATGTAGATAAAATCAAAACGTTTTACCCAAAATGCATGTAGTGGGGTTAAGATAAACCCCCCAAATATGCAAACTCTTTCCAGCACTGAAATAATCAGACTTTCCAAAACAAACAAGCAAAACCTAGAAATTAAATCAGTTATAATCTGTATCCTATTTGTTAGCCCCCAGGAAAAAAAAAATAAAAAAAAAAAAAAAAAGAAAAGAAAAGAAAAGCCTGAGGAAGCAGATTAAAGTCCAAAGTCCAGTAAACATCAATTTATTTTTTAATTGCATTTATAAAGGATGCCTTAGTAACAGATCTGATTTGTTTCCTTGGAAAGCTGTTCAAACCTCATTACCTAGTGGTTATATACCTTCTTTTAATTTCTGTTTTGAATTTACTCATTATATCCTTTGTTCTTCTGTTAATGTCCTTTTACACCCTGGCTTTACGCTCCTTACTTTGTTCTTATTCTATTTATAGAAGGCAGTCACATCCCCTGTCAGCTTTTCACAAAAGCTGAACAAACCAGCTCATTTCACCTCTTCGCATAAAATTGCCGTAACCTTTTTCTTTAGCTTTTCCCCTTCTTGTGCATGGCTGGCCATGATTTATCTCTCCATGGATCCTAGGATTGCATTCAATCCCTTCTCAGACACGTCACGCTTGTAGTTCATAATGTCCTGTGATTGAGTAGTATGCACAGGCTTGTCTTCATTGTTTTGTACTGATGACCAAATTTGTTGGTCCCCAAAGGTATAACCTTTCGCTTTGTTTTATACAGTTACTCTTATTCTCTTTCTTAAGATCATCCAGTGCTTCCTGTAAGCTCCTTGTAGACAGCATTTCCAAATGTTGAGATGTCAGACTGCTCTTGGTTATCGTATTATTAATGATCTCAACAAAATTTTCCCCAGATTGCTCTGCAAGGAACTGTAGCACTAAGCTCTCTCCAGCCTACTACATTCTTTCCTTTAACGTTATGGGGGTCACAATCCTCTTCTTGTTCTTCTCTTAAACTTGATCTTAACCAGTAACTTTCATGTGACAATGAGTCAAGACGGTTTACTAAATCCCAATAGAGGATCTCTTTGCTCTCTCTTCCTTCTAAGAAGCCAGGTATATTAGGAGAGAAAGTATACTGGGTCAGTTAGGATCAATCTGTTTCTTGTAAATTTGCCTGTACTTTACCCTTTTCCCGTTAGAACTCGAGCCAGAGTATATGTATTATTAAAACTGCAGTCGTGCAAAGCATTTCCTTTCTTGTCGAAGTTACTGCATTTGCAGATTTCTAATTACAGGGCGCTATATGTGTTGTAATAGATTACTTAAACATCCTTGCTACTGTACATATGATTCTGTTTGCAGCTTTTTCCAGTCTTCTGGACTAGACATTCCAGTCTTTCTGGCTCCCATGAAGCAATCCCATTACTAGTTTGTATCTCTGTTGCTCTAGTTCTTCTTGATACTTATGCTTTGCAAAGTCTGGCACTGATTCTGGCTGTTCTTGCCTTATTGTTGCACATTTTGGTCTCTGAGACAGTTTTGTCTATCGGTGAGCCTGCTTTCTTCCATTCTGTGAGGGTTCTCATTTTGTTCCCAACATTCTTCTAGAGATGCTTGATTTTGCTGCATCCTGTCTAAAACGTTCCTTCCCCTTGACATTTTTTTCCATCTGTTTTCTTTTCTCAATCCTTTCCTACTTTACAAATTCCATGCAGTTGTAGCAGCTTTACCTAAACAGAATCCAATCCTCCTGGAAATTCATATATCTCAACTATTTAATCCAGCTAAATTCATAGTTTGGGTAACTTCTTAGTCTTCACTTTTCATGTCAGGGTCAATGAAGCCTACTTCTGATTCCTTTTCCATTTGGGATGAAATAATTTGGAATAGCTTGATTCAGGGTTATTCTGGAAACCCAGGAAGTGCTCATCTTCTACTTACTTAGGCAAGATGTCATATCTTCACACTTCACACAGAACATTTCCTAACTGAGCTCTGCGTTCGTGGGCATGCAGCTGGGGGAGCTGCAAAATTTCCTCTTGAAATATAGGACCTCAGCGATACTCATCTCTACCAAAGACTGTCCTTATTTAAACCTGGCTCTTGTAGAATATATTCCAGATTTACTACAATACCACAATTTATGAAAGTACCCTTAATCCAAATAGATTAATTTATCCATGCATACTTTTTTGTTTCATTATAGGGTGTCGTGAATTTTCCTTCCTCTCAACCAACTTTTCCTTCATTTCTACCTATAATGAATGGGAAATATGCTTCAATATCTATGAAATTACCATCTTCACTAGATCAAAATTCTTGCACCTTTTTCTTTTTTACTTAATTTATTTTTTCTTGTACAATGAAACCTATTGCTTCAGTCACTGAGGAATTTTTGTCTAAAAAAAATAATAAATTAAAGTTTGGGTACATTACAAAAACTTTTGAACCTTGATGGATTTTGCTTGTTTCTTTCTGTGGGTGTAGAGCTTGTATTATTTTTGTCAAATCTTTATTATGATATAAAGTAAGTTTGTTTATGTGAATATAGTGATTTGGGTTTGCATCTGTATGGATTTAAATCCTAGATTTTTTTTTAATCTTATTTCCATCTTGTTTCAATAAATAAACAAGTAGGAAGCTCAGATTTAAACAAGATTAAGGGTTTTTTTCTTTTTTTTCTGATCCTCATTTTAATTCTTAAGAATGTATTTGAGATACCTATACGTGCTCTTCACAATTATTTTGAATATCAGGTGAAATTTGTTTCTCTTAGATCCTTACCTCTTTCTCAGGAAAAAAACCCCAACTTTTTGTTTTGAATTGTTTTTCTTTCATAGATTATTTGTTATTGCCAAAACAAAATATTGTGAAAACAAAAGAGTTACAGTTTCTTTCTCCAAGAGAGGTTCCCCCTCCTGCCTTCTTCCCTCCTGCCTCAAGTCTGGACTCTATTTCTAAGTCAAAGAATATGCTTCTTTGAACTCTGTTTTTAGGTGGATGTCTGGTCCATTGTAATTTGATCATATATGACCAGCATATCTTCTAAGTTGTCAGCTGATATTTTGTCCTGGCTCTTTCTTAAGTCTCTGTCAGTCTTCCTACTATATGAAGCTCAATCATAGTTTAAATACCTAATCTTCTGAGAGGAACATCTCCTGCAGTGTGATGTGCTGTCACACTCCAATTACTTAAACAGAGCTGAGGTGTCTTCTTTCCTCTCAAAAACTGTTTACTGTAGTGGATCCAAATAATTAGGGGCTGCTTTATTTTTGAGTAAATAATGGAGAAAGGGGCACTGGAAAAACTTACAAGGAAAAGTGTGATTTCCATATGTAAGTGAAGGTAGAGAAAGGAGGAATAGACAAAAAAAATATATTAAAACTTGAAGAACATTTCACTGTTTGTTCATGCACATTTGTTTACAGGCTGTGAAATGCCTAAATCCAGGTCTCATTACTAAAGGCCTATTTTCCAAATACTGCTCTTAAGAATTACCTTACTTTTAGGGACAGGGGAAAAAAATCACACAAGGTTCTATCTGGCAAATAGTTTCATAATCCTCTTCATGGTAAAACACAGATGGCCATTCGGCAGCAATCCAGATGCTCCTGCAGGAAGCTTAGTCTCTCTGTGGAGCCATTTGGAGGGTATCCGTGGGTGCTGCTAGCTTGTAACAATGCAGCGTTTATTCTCTTCTTTTGAGAGATGATCTGAAAAACCCAGAAATATGCTTTTATGTCAGTAGGAGTGTAGCTTTTGTTAATGCTAGAAGTAAAATCTATTTTCACTTGGACCTATGGTTATGTCCACCTATTCATAATTAGAAGGATATACATAGCTTTTATAACATAATATGCAGTGTTGTATGCATTCTGCAGCCAAAATGGATGCATTAAAATGTGGAGGTTAGCCTGATATTCTGTCATTTGGCAATATGCAATCAAGCAGAATGCTGCAGGAAATGCATCAGTATGTACTAAATACAGTAAATGAGTCTAATGAAGAAAGTAATGCTGAAGTTTACAGCATAGACAGCACCTCTTTGAAATCATATTTCAGAAATTTTCTTATTTTGCCTTGGATGGTAAAATACAGAAGGAACTAAAAGGAGAGTAAGAAAACAAAGTAGACAGATAATAGAATTCAGTATCGTTGCTTCAATGAGACTACTGATAAGCATGAAATTGAACATCTGCCTAAGTGCGTGTCTGGGTTAGAGCATAAAGATAACTATCATAATTGTACCCTGATATTTCCATAGCAGAGATTTTAGTGGATGATAACTAGCATAATGCAAATATAAATGTTATACTGTGGTAGAAGCTGTACAATTATTTTACCTGTGATTGATAGGAAGAAAAAAAATCAAGTGATCTGCAGTTTCCCTTTTTGAAGAAAACCCTTTGAATCATTGAATAATTGAGGAAATTTTATCATGTATTTAACTCTAAAACTTTGATGTCAAAAAGACATTTCAAATAAGGGAAACTGCTTGGAGCTATTCTCTGTCCCCACAGCAGTTTGCAATGGTGGTTGGGTTTGGTAGTATTTTTTCCATGGAAGGAACATTTCTTATGCTGCCAATTAAGTGTCCATGCTGTAGGAAACATCTTCTAGAACTACATAAAGAAATAGTAATGATAATATAATCAAATATTGTCTTCTTCAGTGTTTGTTTTTACAAACTTAAATTAAAAAAACAAACCCTTCATAACAAATGTTTCAGATGAGATCTGTGAACTTCTTTTGTTCATATGACAAAGACCTGACTGAATTGAAGACCAAAATGTTCTGGCAGAAATAGTATTTGAGCACAGGAGGGTGAGAGGCCAGTGATGTGAAGCAACTGTGTAGTTAGTTTTAAACACATGGTTCAACTCAATATGCTGCTTTCACATTCATCTATAGAAATTATGATGTAGTAGAGGTTAGCTTGTAACAGTTTGAATTTCAAGTGTTGAGCTTCACATAAACAACATGAGATTATCCTTACCCTCATCCAGCAATTTTGTAATAAGCTTGAAGTTCTTGTGACTTTGTGTCTACACCCAGCAGACGATACAAGACTTGGGGATTTAATTTGTTTTTTCCTAATAGGATACTGCTAAAAAGAACTGGATCCTTGTAGTGCATCGTTGTTGTTCTACCATATACAGCTTTGGGACAGCTGGTCCATTGTAAACTCATATAGTTATTACCGAGAGACTGCAATTTTGTAATTCTAAGAAAGATGTGCTGTTTCTGACAAATGTGATTAGTAACTGCGGCTTTATAGATGTCTTTTTTTGGTTTGTTTAGTATCAGTTGAGAGGGTGGTTAAGATATATGAGAATATTCTGTTTTTAAATAGAGAAAATATGTGTTGCATTATGCAATAGCCCTCAAACCTCTCAGAATGCTATGGATAAATGTAGGAATACAGCGCACTATAACATTTAGTGACTCAAACTTAAAAAACCCAACAAAACAAGAAAACCTTAAAAAAACACTCTAAAAGAAATAACAAAAACAAACAACCTAGATGAACCACCCGAAGATAGTGACAGAAAGATTATAGCTACTTAAAAACGAGCTCAAAATTGGGCAGGTAGTCCTCCATGGTAACTAGATGAATGTTCAAAGCCAGATTTGAGTTTTCACATCCTTTTCTTTGAGCTGGTTACTTTAACAGTAGGGCAATAAAGAAACATTTCTTGCCTGCCCAATTGTTTTACAATTTCAGGTATTCGATACTAAAATATTAAGGGAGGAATTAATCTCCCACTACTTCAGGTTTGGCAGTTTAAGAGCTGTCAGCTATCCAAGACTCCATGTAACAACCTCCATGACGTAGACTTATGCTGCTATGTAAGGCTCAAGCGATTCTGCGCGCATTTGAAGTAGCTGCGATGATCCTAACATGACAGTGGGCTGGTCAGAGCGTGTATTGCTAAATAATGGCTCTTCAGCAATGACAGTTCAGTAAGAAAGTTTCTGGTATTTTAAATTCAAAATACTCAAAGTTAATAAAAATTGTCTAGCATCATCACTAACAGCAGTCCATCTTTAACAATTTTTTCCCTCTAATTTTTATTTTTAAGTAAATTTGTTTTCATATGGTGCCTGATTGAGAATTAATCACTGAACTCAGAGGGAAAAGTTTCTATACTGTACAGCCTAACAGACTCTGCTTGGGAAAGTAACATTAGCTAAATAACTATTCACAGTACATAATGGACTTGTACAAGACATTTCATTCACTTAATGTAAATACAATTCCAGTTGCATAGAAAATAACTTCAACTCAGTTTACCTCAAATCTTTGTTATTAATTAATTGAATTTTCAAAATGTATTGAAGTAAAAAAAAAAAAAAAAGTCCAAATCACATGCCTGGATTTTAAGAAAAAATACACTGAAGGAAAGACTGAGTTGACCAATGTCAAGAGCAATAAACTCAAGAAATACAGATTTAGGATCACCTGAGGTGAACATATTGTAGTGTGGAAATGAACTGTTCTATTTTATTGCTGTTGACACCAGATTAATTTATTTGGCTCTTGTCTAGATATTTCTCATCTTCTTCCAAAAGCAATTGTTTCTTTCCCTCTTCATGGTGGGACTATTCTCAGGGCATGGGACAAAATGCATTGCACTGTACCTGTGACTATATGTAACTGCATTACCATGTGGTGGTGGAAATAGGTCTAACCCCTGCCCCATCCCCGCACTTCCTCAAGGTTTCAGGAATCATACCTTTGCAATTAAAGTAACATTGAGTGTATAGCTCTGAGTATACCGACTGACACACGATGTTAAATATTTGATCTGTTTAGATTCAGGGTCTAAAGTAAACTTCAAGAAAATCTCTCTTATTCTAAGAAAAGTATGTGTTTGGTTTTAGTTTCCCCTACCCAACCTGTCTTTCGGTCCACATCAAAATGTTTCAGCAGATTGCTGGGAATGGGATCAGCTTCTCTGGAAACTTACTGATCTTGATGGTGTACTTATGCGAACTCCGTTAAGGATGCTGCTGCACTAGGTAGTTTTGGCATTGATTAGTCAGAGACAGAATATCAAACACAAAGTTTATAAACTTCCTTGAAATAACATTTTCTGTGACTTCATGTTTCCTTATAAATGCCTTGCTCAGCTCATCGTCTGCATGCTGGAATGAATGACTTGTTGTTCCTGGTGCCGACTAGACCTCAAGAGTAGCCCCGGAGACCCGTGACTTTGCAATCTGTTATGCAAACTGTCTGCCGAACTCAGAGGCAAAACAAACCCCAGGCAAAATGCAGCTAATGGTATGACTTTAGAAATAATTTGCAGTGGTGACTGACTGGTTTACTTTTAAAACACCAGAGAGACCCTTTTCCTGGTGGCCATCCTTCATAGATTCAGCTGCTTATTTTATGACAGCAGTTAAAGGAGAACCCCAGGTGCTCCCTGACCCTTTTAGGTGGCTTATGGGTTTTTAATAGGACAGCTGAGAATTAAGTCTCCAGTAGTCATCATAGGGACATTATGGAGTCAGCTACATGTATCCTTGCAGATTTAGACCTTAGGTCAGCTCATCTTTGCTAATATTCTTCCTTAAGTGTCAGAGATACAATAGGTGTAACGCATGGTGTACTTCAGAGATATGGTTGCATCTGTTCACAAAAAGCTCTTTGTGGTCACTGTAATTAGCTCCAATGGCTAAACACACTCCCAAGATAAATCCAATTGTTTCCAGGGCTGAAGTTTATTTGAATTTTACGCAGGTTAAATCTAATAATCAGGTGTCTTAAAAAGGCACATAGATGTAGAGAAAGTAGGTTGTACTTTATCGTTCCTTCAGACGTTATAGGAACAGTACAAACAAGGAGTGCCTTTCACATTTCTCTCTCAGTAACCATAACAGTAAAGGCTGCTGTTACTCCTGATGAGATCTTTATCTTCCCTTTGTTGTGTTTATCAAATTCATCTTCAGAATTTTAAACATGGAAGAACATTTGAGTTAGCTCACAGCTAACTGAAATACATGTGCAGAAAAGATTTCCCTGTGGTGCAAGTGAACTGATTAGCTTGATCTCTACTACATTTTCTGTCCTGAAGTTACCAAGATAAGCAATCTTTAGAAGAAATGTATGTTACCTATTTATCTCACCCCTATGACAACAGATTTTGGATTGGTTTAACAAAGCCAATCAAAGGATTTGCATGTTCTTTTTACATTAAAACTTGTCATTGCTTTTGGCTAGGAAAATAAAGGTAAACCAGGTTTTTTGTTTCCCATAGGTCAGTTATTTCTAGATTTGATACTTGTAAAGCAGCCTGCACGGTTTACCTTGAACCACACTGACGTCAGAGGCAGTGCCTAAATGCAGCTGTTTTTCAAGGGAAAGGTCTCCAACCCATGTCAGCCCTGTGCTCCAAAAGCTTCCTTGCATTGCTAAAGTGAGGAGTGGGATGTGGAAAGAAGCTTCTGGACAGCTCCAAGCCTTCCTGAAGTAAAGCTCTTACTCTGTTAGCAGCCTATCTGCCTCTAAGGATTTATGTTCTGCAGAATTAAGGTCTCATAGATTGTTCCTAATAGAGGTCCTTAACCCTGAAGATTAGGTTGTTTCAAACAGCAGTGTGATTTCTGCTGGTTCTTATGCTTGGAAATATTTACAAAGATCTTGATATCCTATTCATAATAAAATACATTTTTCCTTCTCATGGCACCCCTCCTCCTGAATATATATGCAAGTTGATGTCCAAGAAATCATTAGCACTACGCTATTAAGCAAAAATCCCATTAAAATACACCCAGCTCACATTTTCTCAAGCTTATAGAATATGAAATAGCATAGGTAAAGCATAGCCAACCTTGACCACATTTTGAGAAAGTGAATCTTTTTCTTTCATTGATAGCTTATCAATCTTCAACAACATCACAAAGCATGTAGTGGCTATAAATTTAGCCTTTTAAAATGCTTTAGTTTTCAGAAATGTTTAAAAAATTGTCTTTAACCACTCCGTTATAACCTTACCACCACTCCCCCTTATTTTTTTCCAGCTAAATTTTTCATGTCTCTTTGAGAAGATGTCATCATTTAAATTCACAAGGAAAATCTGTAATTTGTGTTCATAGATGTGTGGAAAGTGTGCGCTTATCACAATAAAAGGAGAGAGAGGAGGAAGGGACGATATCGTCACTTTTTTTTCTTCACCATTAACATCTTAGGTCCTTAGTAAATTGGCTGTCTTTAATCACATCCTTAACAACCCATGATGAGCTATTAATTGGGTGTACACTGCATCACTTGCAAAATTTCCCTGTACTGATTTAATTTTCACTTCTTTCAGATTTAAGCAGCAAGAATTTACCTGGAAATGTTTTCTTTAGTATTTTTCTATTTCTCATTAAGTTTTCAAAGGTCATACCCCTAGACCAATATGAAGTTGATTTTTCCCTTCATTCATGGTAACTTTGTTTTAGTTAACATATGGGCTCACAAAGATGACTGTTTTTTCCATTTCCTATCTCTTCTTATTCTTTTTGTCCCCAGATTTTTTTCTTTCTCTTCTGAAAACAGAAAGAAATTAAGATAATAGCTGGCAAGGACTTATGTTTCTGTGCTTTCTCTTTGGGATGTTCACATTCTATTTATGGAAATTGGGGTTTTATAAAATTTAGAGAATAACATATTATTAGAGGTGCTTGGTTTGCCTAACCTTGTGGAGATGATGGCAATTTCTTGTCAACAGAAATTACTATAACAAATAGCAGCTGTCTTATCGTAGGTTGGTTTGTTCTAAAGCAGGTTAACAATTGTGGGTTCCGCTTCTTGCCAGTTTTGTAGAATCTGGAGAAAGAGTTCAGTCAATTTGTATGGGCCACTGTTACTTCCATATTTAATTGCTGCCTAATTTTTCTGAATTTCCCCTTTGGTTTCCTCAGACTGAGCTAAAGTGGAGCTTATTCTCTTCTTGAGCATCTTCTGTACTTCATTTTCCATACCATACAGAGCAATGCAATTTTTTTTTGGTCTTCTGCTTTGCTAAATATGCTACCTGACTTTTATCATAAAATTAATTCCTGAAAAGCTTTCTCAGTGCAGAAATTTGTACCATGTGTAAAAGAAGGCTTGCCTGTAGGGTTGGTAGCTGTGGTGTTATATTTTCTAGATTCATAAGGAAAAACTACAAAAGAAGCAATAGGAAAAGCATAATGTTGCTACAACATGCTGATTTACTGAAGGGCAACCAGCAAAGGTTTTATATGAAGATGCATTTGATCTGCATCAAGGATGAAAAGGATGTGCTTTGTACACTATGGAAAGTAAGTTCCTTGTAGTATATATTATTGCCTGCTGTGCCCATCAAATTGAATTAGCACTTAGTGATTTGGTGAAAAATGGTGCCTGGATCAATTGTTTTGGGAATGGCTGTAGGAAAACTGATGTGTATTCTGTCCAACATCCAAAAAATCAATGAGACGTAGCTGACTGTGCATATGTGTTGTCATCAAAGCAGCTCAAATTCAGATCCATGTTTAGTGTGCAATGAGAAGTCAGCACTTACAGGACAATAACAGTTATTTTCAGCTGAGACTAGTTGTTTGCATACCTGCTTCAGCCATATAAACAGATCAGCTACTATGCAGTAAGAGTCCCTTCAAAACTAAATAGATAAATATTTTTTAAAAAATATATTAGTAATTAATAGTTTGTGTGAGCGTTATACCATGACTTTTGGCAGCAAACTCATTCTCACAAGTACCGTGTTGCATATCCTAATCTCTAAAACTGTCTTGAAATCTCTCAAAAAAAGAGAGGAAGAGAACTGAAGTGGTAACACAAGTGACAAAACTTGCAAAGAAATAGTAAAAACAATGTTTGAAAATCAAAATTCAAACATATTTTTAGCTTCAGTGAAATTCTGTGCATCCATCTTATTTAACATTTCAGCCTCAAATATCAAACTAATGTACAAATCCTGGCAAAAAAAAATAATCATGCCTTTTTCATATAAATGTAATGAATTTTCATGCATGAATTCTGAAGGAAGAACAAGATGTCTGCCATTATTTAGAGGAACAGAAAAGACCATTCCAGAAATAGGAATTCCTCTCAGTAGGAATTAATCTGGGAATTTCTTAATTTTTTTTTTCATATAATCTACAGAAACAGTAAGATTCTGTGCCTGCATCACGGAAGTGCAACTTGCATGTTTAGTTTGCACAGAAAGCTATTAAACACAGAATATGTCTTAATATAGAGTTGTACAACTAACTTTGAGGTGTTTGAATCCAAAATCTTCTACATTACAGGAAGCTGGGAACTGAAATCACTGAAGCAGGTTTATTTGCT
Source organism: Nycticryphes semicollaris (assembly GCA_013400055.1). Taxonomy (NCBI): domain Eukaryota; kingdom Metazoa; phylum Chordata; class Aves; order Charadriiformes; family Rostratulidae; genus Nycticryphes; species Nycticryphes semicollaris. Next base: position 635,348 of record VXBJ01005380.1, on the reverse strand, counting down.
ACATTTTTAAAAGCTAAGGGAGTTTTTGCAGCTAGTTTTGCTGGGAGGTGTAACCTCATATTAGCCAACTAAACATATGACTGTTATTGATATTGGATGCACAAGGCATTCCTTCCTTAGCTCTTTTTTCACTGATGAGGGAAAAACTTTATCACCCAATTAATTATGACTGAATAAGGAAATTGTGCACTGAGCAACTGCAAAAAGTTTCAAAGATTATTAGACCACTTTAACCAAACTCCATTTGCAATAATCAATTCTATCTCAAGAAAAATATTTGTCACTTTTTATCTTTGGGAAGAATTGATGTTTAAAATTGTAGAAAGCATCCAGCCCCTGGCTGGCACTGGGATAAAATGCTGCATCTGCTTAAGCTGTTGTGCCGTTATAATATTGCATGTAAACAGAAACAAATTACGTACATTAATTTCTTAGAGGTGTGGAATTATAACATAGGGTGATGATGACTTTGCTAATGTATATTTATCTTTTAGACATGTCAGAACATACTCAGATATATCATCAGTTAAAAATATTTTGTGTACCTAAAATCCTTGATTGCTAAACTGGTCCATACATCTCTTTTTCTAAGCTTCTTTCAGGGTCTACTGTAAGAAAAAGTCTCTTCAGACTGTAGATAAGAATCATGGCCTTTTTCAGTAAGATTTCAGTGGCTTCTCTACTGTTATGATTGCTATTCACTATCACTACCCTGTAGTAAATGCTAGGTAACTATATTCTAACTATAGTTAAGGGGCGGGGTGTTAAAATATGCTTCTTGCATGGTGATTGAGAAAGTAGTTAATTATGGAAGTCTGAATCTCCAGTGCTTTGAAACCACTTGTTCCCAACTAAATGAGCACTAAAGCGTTATCAAATAAAAATTTTCAACCTCCTCCATGCTATTAAGTGACCCAACAGTGCAGATAATGCAGAACCCTGCCTGGTGTCCATTCACCTGTAAAATAACCAGCAGAGTAATCATATCTTTTCGGTCTGAATGTCTCTCTTTAAAACAGAAAACCTCTTAGCCAGCAAACACAGTGAATTTCTCCTCTCTTTTGGCACCTGGTTGAACAGCTCAGTAGTACTTTCCTCACAGACATCGTGAAACAGAAAGGGAGTTTCTGGTACATTAAAAGGCAGTAGCACAGACAGACCCACCTTTCGACTGGCCCACTCTTTTCCCTTCAGCACACTTTTGATCTACCTCCAACCTCACCTCTTCAGTTCTCACCACCTGCACACACTGAATGCTCTGAATTGCCCCAAGCCTCTTTTTCTTCACCTGTAGCAGCCAGCCTGGGGGTTTCTCTGCTACCTCTCTCTTCTGCCCAGCACCCCGACCCCTGTGAAAACAAACCCCATCCGTGTTTCCCAAGTACCACCAGAGGTAATTTCTTCCACCGCTGCAACTTAGGGCACCTCTGCATCCCCCTTCTCCAGTCAGCAGCTTCTCCTCGAGTCCCTGAAAGTCCACAGCAGGCAAGGGAGCATCCCTTGCTGCCTCATCCGTGCTCAGGGAAATAGGGATCTGCCCCATCTGCAACGCCAGTACCGCCACTGTGGCATGTCCTCCCAGCTTTCTTCAACTCACCCATGGATGGGGGGAAGAGAAAGTGTGGAGCACGGACAGGGAACAGTCCTTATTCTTCTGCCTCGCCATTGCCACATATAGTATGCCTCCACCTCTTGCCTTGTTTTTCTTCCCCTGATTGCCATCTCCTGCTCCACACAAACTCTTCCCCTGATTGCCATCTCCTGCTCCACACAAACTCTTGGGAGTTCATTGGAGTTTGTTGGAGGAGATCATTGAGGGTGTATTTAAAGGGAACAGCAAACAGAGGAGCTAGAAAACCAAGTGGGGTAGAGAGAAAAGCCAGGCATACCTAGGGTGAGAAGGTTTTTGTGGTTCTCATGGGGGAAAACTGCCAGTGTAGTCAACAACTCTATTAGTGTTTTTCTACCATGGCTAAGTTAAATGTATTTAATTTTAAAGAACTTTATAGTCATGTGTGTATAGTATATTCAAACTGCAAAGTGTTGTTATACTTGGCCATAATATAGAAGTAAATTCTGAGGGTTTGGGTGGTTTTGGTTTTTTTTTTTTCAATCCAGTGAAACAGCTTGAGCTATTATATTAGTCATTATGGACCCCAGCAGAGGTGTAGGAATCTCATTAGGAATGTAAATGTCAGGTAGACCACTTAAAAACCTCATTATGGGGAAGAACCCAAGTATCAAAAGTGACATAAATTGCTGGCCAACCTGAATATTGCAGAAGAGAAATCCTGCAGAGCTCTGTAATGTGGTTTAATCAGAAGGACAATTACTACGAGCTTTATCTTGATATAATGAAGATTAAACATACAGATAACTAGACTTGTGCTTAAACTGACTGACTAAAAAGAAAGTAACATAATGAAAGGTAATAAGTTTCTTTAAATATTGAATAAAGCTCTTAGGGCAATAAAAGCATTTTTTAGGAATTTTGTTTACTTTATTAGTATATCTGTTAAGAGTAACGCTACAGACTGACATGTGGTATAAAATTACATAATATGTCTATTTCAGATCTGAAATTTAGGCTTACTCAACAAAAACTACTTTCCTAATATAAACCTAGCTATTAATTTTGTTGGCCTCTGTATTTGGTTGTCTAATACTTCCCATGCCTTCCTTTATAATGGAGGAACCAGGCTCTACTTGGCAAAAGCATGAATAAATGGCTGGTAAGAGGGTAAGCCCTTGTAACTGCGTGGGGAGTTGGGATAGGACCATTGCACATCTTTAAGAGGTTTCCACGCTAAATTGGGAAAAATGAAATAGTAATGTTTGAAGGGGCATGCTTGTGACCTGCTGCTGTAGGGATGAAGCTTGGGTGTTTTGGCAGGGAGCAAGAATAGTGTTAGGAATTTGCAGAGGGGATGAGGGGAGCAAGGACACATTGCTTTTGACTGCGCTTAACCTTTCAGCTGTGCCCTTTTTCTGTCTTTCTCTCTCATACCTTTCCCCACTATCAAGGAAACTCTGGAGTACAATAAGATCTGCTGTTTTCTTTGATGTTAAAAAAATTAAACTGGACTTCTTGCAGGCAATTTTGATTATTTTGCATCTCTTTAAATAAAGAAATTTATATGGGTGCTATAGAGCACACAGAACTCTGATCACATTACAGAGGCTAATCAGAATGCAGAGCTTGACATACTCCATCATACCATGATTAGCCACACGGTGATTAGGAAGAGCCTAACCAGGTTCAAGAACCTGCCTAAACACCCTGGAAGCATCCATGCACATTCAGCAGCTGAGCTGTTCTATGTAATAGATGACACATATTATTTTGTTTTTAAATCAGTAACAGAAACACTGTCCAAAGCATAGTACAGCATGTGTGGTTTTTTCCTTTTTGAGGAAAGACAGCAGAACCAACAGGAAATGCACATAGTGAAGGTACTGGGATGGATTTGTTCCACCCACAAAGCATAAATTAGTCCGGCTTTAGCTTTAAATCTCCATTGGATTTGTTCATTCACTGCCATCCATATAAAACCATCACACCATTTAGCACAATTAAGCTTGATTGTTTAAACAGTCTGGATTGAAATAGCATTAATTAGCTATGTCATGCTATTACTCATTGTCCATAAACTTGCTGTTACCATTCAGATCATGCTTGAATTTACTGGCAGAGCATAACCTGAAAAACATATCAACAAAGTATACTTTATGGAGCTGTTTCATTCTTTGCTTATTCAGTTTTCTGAGGAAAGGTGTAGTGCAACACTATAAAAAGCTTTTTAAATCTAAAATAGAAAAGAGAGATAGGAGCAAATCTTTTAGTTTTAATATGTATGATTGTAACCAGGAAACTTTTCTAGTTTTCCCTGTTTAATAGTTCATATTAAACTTTCTAAATTGTCATCGTGGGTGCACAGAGTTGGTCTTTGCCTTTTACAGAGATCTCAATCCAGAGATTTACAGGCACAAGTTTTACTTTGCTTCTCAGAGATGTTTTTCTTTGCCTTGCTTATATACATCTTTTTTTTTTTTAGATGATTTATAATGAGCATATGAACTCAAGAAACACAGAATAGGTTAAATTAAGATTTAACTAGTTCTTTTAAAACAATACAAAGTCAAGCACAGAGGAACAAGTACAACATGCTTGTTGTGATTCAAGTTACATTAAAAAACAAAGCTGAACAAAAGTGCCAGCATTTATGTTCATTTAGACAAACAAGTGCCTGTTTGTGTATAGTATGCTTTTTTTAATTTAAATGAACAGTCATTTTCTAGTTGTAAAAAATAGACATTATCAGATTCTTAACTTCATCTAATAGCGATAACTCTATGCTATCCCCATATTCTGCTTTGTGTTGGCTGGTGCACCAGCTTGCTCCTTTGGTGTGAGCAATTACTGTCATAAGGCATAAATCTGCTTCATAAAGCGATAGTTTAAGCTCAGGATTCTTAGTGCTGGGCCTCTTAGCATAATAACACTTTGAGAATTACCCATGTGGATCAAAAAGAAGTCTTGAGTGAAAAAATTGTTCTGTCTTCCAGGAGTTTCTGATTGGCCTTGTACTGCTTAAGCATATAAACTGCTGTTATTTCATTCAGTACTAAAACTTGTACTAAGCATGTGTAAGAACTTCATTTACAGACAGCAAGAAGACAGGAAAGAATCAGTTTAATAGAGTGCCTTCTCCTCTCACACAAAGTTTTTATAAAATAAAAAAAATAAATCAGTGGAGAGGCATAATGGCAAACAGTAACTCCTTCTTTAAGGCATGAGCTTTCTGCTTTTTTTGGGACAGTTTCTTTCCAAGATGTGTTGATAGGTTTAAAGAATATGTTAAGCTACAACCCTCTGGTTCTTCAGCGTGGACAAAAAAGTATGCAAAGCACTCACAAAAAGTAAGGGTCAATGAGAAACTTCCTCAGTCGCTATGTAGATGATGTAGAGAAAGCAAGTGGGGTGTTTACTGCTCTATTTTCTTGTTAGGACTGTATGATGTGTAGAATATTTTATATGATGGTTGCTATTGAATTTTGTGAACGTTTCTAGGTGATTGGTCCTCAAATTCTAGTCCCAGTTTGGTTTTTTGACTTGCTGATAAGCTTGGCAACCTCCACTGTTCTTCCCTAATCACAAAGGAGAAATATTGGCCTCTTGAGTAGCTGGTAGAATTAATGCCTGATGATTCTACGATTAATGTAATCTTTATGCAGCAATTTCCACCATTGGCCAATATCCAAGGCAAATCCCTTCATAGCAGCTATCAAATATTTTAAGAAATTGTAACTTAGTCAAGAGCATGAGATACACATCTAATCAGAACTTTCTGAATGTAAATCATATTCATGCAATGCAGACAGATTTCCTTGGTAAAAGAAGTCAATAACACTAACTAGGAAAAATTTATTCTGTTGAACATATAGTACTTATAATGTGCTCAGATTTTGTTGGGTGCTCTTAGACTGTCTTTTTAATTTAGATTTCCAGACACAGCTAAACCACATCCTGGATGCAAACCATACCACAGCTAGATGTAATTTTGATCCAGAAAAATAACTCACAACCATCAAGGGCTACATGGATACCTTTTTTTTAATTTCCTTTCGATACTATCGACATCCAAGTAAGTCTCAGCAAATGTGGTTTAGTCAATAATTTATACTGACATTACTAGTACGACTTAGAAGAGAGATAGTGAGTCACCTACCAGACATAATTACTGTATTAGGAAGGATGCTATTTGTCACAATGATCTTTGTCTGCCTGCACAGCAGGAGAGGAGAGGGCAGCTTGCCTGACTTTGTGATTTTTTTATTTTCCTCTTCTTCTGATTTGGCTAAATCTAGTTCTACTGAAGCCAGTGGAAATATTTTGTTCATCTCATGTACCCTTGGCTGGCTCATGTAACTTTTCACAAATGACTATTTTATTTCTGTATCCAAGATTTGCTTTCATTCAGGAATCTCAGCAAATTTTGCAAAATCCTTAGCATTTACATTAATTCTTAAAGGAAACCCCCCATTCTTTCAAAAAGTTACACAGCCTGTACTTTTCACAAATGACTATTTTATTTCTGTATCCAAGATTTGCTTTCATTCAGGAATCTCAGCAAATTTTGCAAAATCCTTAGCATTTACATTAATTCTTAAAGGAAACCCCCCATTCTTTCAAAAAGTTACACAGCCTGTACTTTTCACAAATGACTATTTTATTTCTGTATCCAAGATTTGCTTTCATTCAGGAATCTCAGCAAATTTTGCAAAATCCTTAGCATTTACATTAATTCTTAAAGGAAACCCCCCATTCTTTCAAAAAGTTACACAGCCTGTAATCAGTATGAAGCAAATGTGTCAGGAGAAGGTTTTTGAAAATCCAGATCAGGACAAGACTTGAAAACTAAGTCTGTGGTAAGACTGAAAGTAAGAATGTGCTATTTCCCCCCTTACCCTCAGCAATTGCTCCTGCTGGCTTGGTATTTATCATTTACTGCAGGCTGGCATAGAAATACAAATTTTGTCTCATCGGGAGTTATTTTTTCTATTTCTACTACATTTGAAAGTTAGAATTTTGAACTCCATGTTCAGAGTTTTTTCTCCAGCGTGTGTGTTTACAGTCTAAAACTACAAGAAACGCTCCCCCCACCCCCCCGCCCATGCTTGCTTTGGTGAATCATAATCTGTTTTATCACCTAGACCTTGGTGGTAGAATACAGGATGGGATGAGATATACAATGGATGAGCTGCCACTTTTCCTACAGCTGAATGTCAGTAAGATGGAGACCTTCCTGCCTCAAGGTCTCAGCATTAGCTAAAGAAAATTTCCTTTCAAGTAACACATGAGTTAGAGCAGTATAAACAGTAAGGCTGCCAATTCATTGCTATAGACTTCTGTCAGGAATCTGAGTGAACTTGGTACTTGATTTTGACGTGCATGTTTATTTTACACCACAAGGTTTGCTTTTTCCAATCATACTTCTCCTTGGGGTTTATTTAGTTTTGCCAATACTAACAAAACTATTTGTGTGGTACCTGCTAGATTATTATCAAAGACATCTAGCAAGTCATTCTACACCCTCTTCTTAACGTCTTTTTAACTCAACTACATAAACAGTTAACTTATTCCTTAAGTAACTGCCTTCCAAATCCCAAGTCACTTAAGCATTCTCTGATTATGTATTTACTGGATGTCACTTGTAAAATTTTGTTTTCTCAACATTATTAGAGTGAAATGCTCTGGCTCTCAGAACATACCAGTGGTGTTTCATATACTGCAGGCATCCCATGCATGTCTGGGCCTCTCATCCTTCTTGTACTGCTTTTCCTTGTCAAAATGTTGGTTGAAGACAGAGTCATTTTCTAAACACTTCATTTGGTGTTTGCTTTTTTTGCTGCCTTTTTTTTTTTTTTTTGGTGTGTATGTGATTGGCCACTAACTCTAATATGTCTTAGAACCCCTGGGATAAACAAACAGAATGCTTTTATGGCTTAATAAACTAGAAAGACTAGTTGAGTGATTAACAAGCAACAAAATCCATGTCCATTTGCATGCTCTTTCTGCTTTAGGATAATCTAAATTTACCAGATCGTCAAAGTAATCTCATTTTGAGTTGAATATGCTTTATAGTTTATACCATCTCTGCTTTATTTTCTGCTTGTTATAATTGATCAGAGAATTCCTACAGACCCTTGTGTATTTTAGCATTTTTCTGTCATGACTACTATTACACATTGTGTTTTCTGTGGACAAATGTCACATGGCATGGGTGAATCAACACGTTTTGATAAACTTCATAAGTGTTTGGCAAATGACAGTATCAATTGAAAAAACTTTCTTGAGGTTCAAGCATGTACATAGGGGCACTTTTTGTTTCCAGCAGTGTATTCTAGACATTAAGTGGTGGGATTTTAGCTCCTGGTCATATGAAAACTCTCACACTGAATGGCCAGTAAATCTTCCTTTGAAATGATTCCCATTCCAGATGAAAGCAAGTTACTTTAATTGAAATTGTCCCTCTTCAAGAAGACTGGTGTTGATTTTATGATTTGGGAGGGATCTGTACAGCAGCACGTTAAGTTTTCCCTTGAGGTGGTCATCTCCCATGAAAATGAAGTACGTGAGGAGATGCATAATTCTCCATCACCAGATTAAATAGGGATTTTCAAATCTTCAATACTGATGTTTCTGCATCATCTGCCTAAAGGAGAAGCACAGGCTTATTTTAGCTTTAAGTGATTTACGAGCTGTATGAAACTAAATTGTTGGTGAAATTCACTTGAGTGGGTACAAGTGCTGTCCCCTTTTAGGTTGATAGGCAGGTTTCTGTTCTGCTATAAACGTGTGTTATTATTTTCTGGAGGATAGAATATTTTAGGTTTGAAAACAATAGAAGAACAAGTTTGTGATGAGTTCTAATCAGCAGTTATATGATAAAGAGGATTTAATTGAGAGGCTGCATAAAGACTGTTGTATCTCACTTATTACAAGGGCAAATTCATTTCTGCTAGAATCTTCTGTGTTTGCTGGGACAGACGTTGATGTGCAGCTGCAATGTTGTTTTCCTTTACCCTGCAGTTCTAGGGAGAAAAAATCACAACCAGGATGAGGCCAGGGCTCTGTCCATTTAGCCACTTTGGCATCATTAGCCTCCAGGCCCTGATGCTTGTACTCTGCTCTCCAGCTGCGTAGACTTTCCTACAGTGGAGGAGGCGACATTTGGAGTCAAGCAACCTGGCCAGAATATTTTAATATTTAGCACTGAAAAGCTATTTCTAGTTCAAGAGGGATTCTAATTTAAAGTAGCCCTGCTGGTTTTGATGGGAGAAGGAAAACACTTAAGCCTTGCTTTAATCTAGTTAGTCAGTTCAGATATCAATAAGAAGGTTCCAGCCAGGACTCAGGATAATTAGGCCATGTATTTATATGGTGCTTTTTTCTCTTGCTAATACCTGAGCTCGATGTGTTCAATTTATCCTGGGTAAGGGTACATTTGCTGTAGTCACGCTTCTGACTGCGGTGTAGACATAGCCTATGACTCTTATTTCTCAAGGGGAATAGGCAAGTTTTCCTGGCATAAATAGAAAAAAACTAATGACTGCATCTACTTTTCTTCATTATCTTCATCATTTTCCTGCTGCTGTTAGGCAACTTGTCAGCATTTACCCATCTCTGCCACGTAAAGGATGTATCCTGATTTGTAAACATCATCCTATATTGCAAGCACATGCAATGTCTGAGGGGTTTTTTTTCCTTCATGACTGCAGGGTTAGTTCTGTGGGTGAGACTACTTAATAGTCTGTATCCCTATTTTCTTCTCTTTTTACTAATTAGCCCTTGCTTTGCAAGTAAATCAAACTGTGTAGGTTTGTTTCCGATATAAACGGTATGTGTTTCTAGTAACAAAAGCTACTATTTGTGAACTCACATGCTCAGAAAGAGAGAAGTCAGAGTTGTTATTGTGAAAATTTTATTGATAGAAATTAATGTGAATCTTTATGAGCTTTACCTAAGAAGAAAGAAGACAACAAGACTCAACCTCAACTGGTTTATATAAAATCCTGGTTTGTGGATAAGTTTTCAAAAGCTAATGATAACTTGATCCCTTTTAATTAAGCTGCAACTTAGCAATTGACAGAAAAAATGACTTGGAATAAATTGATTAAAATGTAGAAAGGGCTATTATGGAATTTTCCCTGAATTTAGATCTTGTGATGTATTTGAGTCAAATCATTATGTGCCACATTCACAATTTATACCAGCTGACTTTAAGTGTACTTCATTAGTGTAATGCCAGTGAGAATTTTCCACTTACTGAAAACCTAACAAATGCAGAAGAAGACNTTTTTTTTTTTTTTTTCATGTGGTTGGACTCGATGATCTCAAAGGTCCCTTCCAACCACTAAGATTCTGTGATTCTGTGATTCTGTGATTTCTTCTCTTTTTACTAATTAGCCCTTGCTTTGCAAGTAAATCAAACTGTGTAGGTTTGTTTCCGATATAAACGGTATGTGTTTCTAGTAACAAAAGCTACTATTTGTGAACTCACATGCTCAGAAAGAGAGAAGTCAGAGTTGTTATTGTGAAAATTTTATTGATAGAAATTAATGTGAATCTTTATGAGCTTTACCTAAGAAGAAAGAAGACAACAAGACTCAACCTCAACTGGTTTATATAAAATCCTGGTTTGTGGATAAGTTTTCAAAAGCTAATGATAACTTGATCCCTTTTAATTAAGCTGCAACTTAGCAATTGACAGAAAAAATGACTTGGAATAAATTGATTAAAATGTAGAAAGGGCTATTATGGAATTTTCCCTGAATTTAGATCTTGTGATGTATTTGAGTCAAATCATTATGTGCCACATTCACAATTTATACCAGCTGACTTTAAGTGTACTTCATTAGTGTAATGCCAGTGAGAATTTTCCACTTACTGAAAACCTAACAAATGCAGAAGAAGACTTAACAAGCTTTTAATCCACATTAATCTAAAACATGAAGAAGCAAAAATAACAGTGAAGTTTTCACTTATGATACAATTGATTATGTTACTGATCCACATAGCCTAGAATCCCTATATCTTATTTGAGATCTTAAGGACTGTTAAGCATAGGAAATTTATGTATAATGTATTCTGTGTAGTGTTTCTCTTAGGAAACTTGAGCCTGGCTCTGTTCATAGGCTAACTAGGTAGAACATAACCACTAATTATTATAGTACTAATAAAATCTGTCTTAAAACCAACAAATTTACATAAAATAAATTCTGGTGCTTCAGTACATCAATCCTTAAGATGAATGTTGAATAATCTCAAATAAACCTGTGTTTTATAGAGGCAGTATGTTTACTTTATGCAATGTTAATAGCAAGATTTTTTTTTTCTCTAAAAGGTAACTGGATTCAGAGTTTTTCTTTTATTGCTGTCCCTGATAATGAGTTACTGTTTATGCAGGGGAGGAGTAAAAGACTTCTTAAATTTTAAATTCTTAAACTGAAAGTTTCGTTTTAACATTTCTAGATACATGGGCTGATTCTGATCTCATACTTTTTATACTTGAGTGATAACGCTGCTATTTTTTTAATGCCTTCCAAAGTCATGATCTGGCTCAACAGGAAACTGGAGATGTAAAGTTCAAATAATTAGCATTAGTTGATTATTATTTGAGGATTGGTAATATTTCAGAGGAAGAGTTTTAATCTTTTCACTTCAATTAATTAAGTTTTATTAAGAGCCACAGTGAACACAAGAATTGGTATGTTATGTGTCTGCATGCAGCTTTAAAGCCAAGTTAGAAATTACTTTCTGTCTGCAACATTTTAGCAGAATAAACCCACAAATGTCACTAAGTAATCATAGCTTACCATAATTGCTAAAAAATTTTAATATTGCCAAAAGTCATGTGGAATGGACACAAAAATCAGTGTACTCTTTGAAAAGCTTCTGAAGTTTCTTTGCAGCTCTAGGACTACATATCCATGAATATATAATCTTTTTTTCATTAACATAAATCTTTATGCATTGCAATGACACATGAGTGAAAGATGAGGATTCAACCTAAGAGCTTTAAGCATTTTGTAGGGAGAGTGAGTTAAAAAAAACATTATTTGGTGACAGAGACAGGAATCTCAGTCTACGGTCTATGCTTCATTAGTGACTCTATCTTAGGCAGCATAATATAAATATATGACAGGGAGAGCCAAATGTTGGATTTTTGTTCCACGAAGGAATATGGAAGCATTTCAGTTGTTTTCTGTGTCAAGCTAGGTTAAAGTGTTGAAATTTTGGAATTTTAATTGTGTTTGTAGAATATTCTATTTATTTCCAAATTGTAATGTCATTTATTATATATATGTGTAACTTTAAAAGCAATTAGATTTTTAGGGAGTGATTCAGCTGGCAAATCACATTAGACTAGCACTGCCTTTGAAGTACCACACAATTACATGTGGACTTCAGTGCTGCTCTGGAAAGCTGGAGGCCCTCAACCATGCACACTGTCCCAATATGCATGTCTTACATGCCTTAGAGGATCTAAATTAGTATTAATGCATATGTTTAGGCAGCTGAATGCCATCCTTATAATCATATGCGTAACATACTTATAATTTCTATTGCTTTGCTTTTATATCTTGTGGAAAGAATAAATTTTTAAGTTATAAAATTAATTCTGTGGAGAACTTAATGAAGTAGAACATTTGATTATTTAACTCACAGTTGCTTTCACTTAGAACAGTTTGCTATAGAAAATGCTTCTAATCTTTACTGTCTTTTTGTAGTGCTTTGGGTACTTCAAATGACAGACAGTAGTAGTAGATATCAACCAGTTAGGTAGTTTAAAATGCTGGGAATGTTAATACAAGCAGTATATCCAAAAAATGAAGTGCGGCTATAAAAAAAAAATAGATGAATGAAACTCATACTCAGTTATTTTCAGATAGAATTTTTAGCACTACAAATGGTACTATGCAATGAGCACATAAGACACATAGATTATTTTTTTCATATTGGTAGGAAAATGAGGATGCTTATAAAGAAAACTAACACTGAAATGAAAATTAGGAAAAAATTGAAAATGTGATATGTGGAAAAGATCTAATAGAAGCTCCTGTCCCACAGAGAACCAAATACAATAAGCATATATTTGAACACTTGCGTGACTTCCATCAATATGGTGTTGGGCTGACAGAGAAAGGGTTACAAAACCTTGTCATAGAAGGTTGATATTGCACCCTTAGCCATGGCAGTGGTTGAGAAGAAGATATGGAGTCGGACCTATATGAAAACAGAGAGGCAAGTTATGAGTCAAAAACTACTTATGGAACCAGGGAGCAAGTGAAGCCTACACCATAGTCACAGAACCCCACAGTGATGTGGGCAACAGCTGCCTCAAAGGAGCTGGGTAAGCTGAGACGTCAGAAAAATGTTATCTACTGTCTGATGTTGTAAGAAAAATCTGGAAAGCCAGTGGAGAGTCCTCCATTACTCTGGCAGCCTGACACTACACCTGAGAGTGATGACTTAAGACACGCTTGTGCACATGGAATCACTCTTCCACTGTTCTACGGTCTTCAAAGGCTTTCTGTCAGTTGCAAGGCACATCTAATACACACACCCTGCAGTCCTGTGCCAAGTAGTTCATATTGCCTTAGCCAAGTTGACAACTTTGATTTGGGTCCAGTCCCCACTGTGGTGAATTGTATATGGTATGGGGAACTCAAGATGGTACCTGTAGTTTACCTCAGAAACATGTAGCATTCAGCATCTACAGTACATTACACACTTACTGTACACATTACACATCTGACTCGAGAAGTTTGCCCTGAGGCTTTTGATTTTTGAAGCATTTCACAAACCTTACCTGAGGCTATCCTCCACCTGTTATACTGAAAGAGACTGCCTGGCTACTGTTATATCATTTGTGGTATGCTATGTCCTACTGGAAAAAGAACAAAAATACAAAGGGAAGAGAAGAAGAGCCTATTCAGAGATTATTTCCATGAGAAAAAATAATGTTTTATCACCAAAAGGAGAAAATCAAGAACTGGTTGTCCAGTACAAGGAAGAAGATTGTTGACAGAAGGTCCATTAGCACAGCCAGAGTTACGTTACTTTTTTAAAAATTGCAGACATTTTCCCCAATTTTCATAGCTAAAACATTAAAATTAGAATGTAGTAAAAGTAGAGAAAGTAATTGTACAGCTATATGTAATTGCTGTATTTAATCCTTCACATGGAGAACACAATAAGAAGAATACATTGTGAAAAGATCTTTGTTGAGCATTACTGACATAAGCTGTAGCAGAGAAAGCCAATAAACTTAACATGCAAATAGTGACTCTCATGAATAAACCCGTCTCCTGTTTGTCAGTGTAGGAGAAATACAGTATGGTAGACATAGGAAATCAATGCAACTGCCACACTTAAAATACTTGAGCTTCTAAAGGGCAGACCACCCTGGCTATTCTGCATTCACTCACTTCTATTACAGTCCTCTTCTTCTGCAGAGTTTGTCTTAAAAAAAGTGAATATTCCTTAACCTTATGTGGTTTTTGTCCCTCTGTCAGATTTTGTAATGCTGCTACTCATTGCATCTCAGTAAATAACTTCTGTCAGAAATGCATGATGTATTCTTTTTATTTCCTTAAGAAATCTTATATTCAAGGAATTTCTGTAAAAGTATGCCAAAGGGCCACCTTTTTGTTGGTGTTTGGACAGCACCTGCTACTGCATCCATGTATCCTATGCACAGGGGACACAAAAATATCTAGATATGCTTGCTTGAAACTATAGCTATATTAATAATAGAGAAGCAAAAGTGAGTTGGCAGTTGGATTTAAGTGTTGATCACCATTAGAGGTCCAACCTAGTAACTCGGCTCAGTTTCTGAGGGTAGCAGTTGTGTTTGAGCCAAGCCAGGATCAGGCAGTTCGTGGAAGGACAATTGGGACTATCTTAATGTTTGTACAAGAGTGGCCTTGACAAAAATTAAAGAGAAATTTTAGTATGGATAAAGGTGTTTAGAAATGAAAATCAGGCTACACTAGAAAAGAGAGCATAAGAAATGTGGTGGTAAATTCCAATTCACATATGACACGAATTTAATAATGTAGAATTACAGAAGGTTGGCTGGAAGAGACCTATGAAGGTCCAACCATATGCTCAGTGCAGGACTCATCAATGGTAGATTAGCACAGCTGTGTCTTTGTCTAGCTGAGCCTCAAAAACATCTAAGAATAGAGATTTAAACATCTCTCTGGGTGGAAAAATAAGCCAAAAAAGTGCCCCATAATTCAAACTGAAACCAGGTGATGAGTTACTTCTGATTTGTCATTTCTTTATGCAGACCTAAAAGAACATGAACAATTAAAAGTGAGGATTTGGTTATTCTGTTTGTTTTAATTTTCACAGATACGGGGAGATACATCATATGTTGCTGACGAGGTGCATTACTTTTGACACAACCATGTCTCTTCACTAGTGTCTGGGTGATTTATGCACAGCAGTAGAAGGCATTGTCAATAAGCCATATGCACAATTTGGATGAGCAGGTGAAAGCTTGGTAGAGAGCAATCCTTTATGGGTTAAACAACCATTTGTCAGAAGGGGCTATATTCATATGTTGCTCTGGGCTGCAAAGAATAGATGTCAATATATAGAAGAGAAATGTGAACATCTCCTCAACAAATGTGACTTTACTAATACCTTTCACCTGGACAACAGACTGATTTGAAGAAGCCACGTTGTAGGCACTGTTGAATCACTTTTCTTTTTTGCAGTATTGGCAGTTACGTGGGTGGGTGAGCGTGTGCTATTAGTGTAGCACAAAGATTTTAATGATTTATGCTTCTAAAGAAAAGCAAAATGTGTTGTTTTTTCCTCCACCTAGTGCAAAATGTCTACAATGTATGAATACCTCTACAGAAATTCTGAGGTTTCCTGAAGACTTAGGAGTTAAAAAAACCAAACGTTAAAAACGTGGTTGTGGGGGATAGTATAGGAATAGGAATAGGCAATGTCAAGTAACAAATATTTTTCAATCATATGATTGCTTTTCTCTTTTTGGCCTGAGATCTTGTTTCTACTTGCTATTTCTGAATGCTGTGAAATTTCGGTTGCACAACAAGAGAGCTAATTTAAATGACTGCTAATACTATTTCTACATAGCTCGCTATGGGTTTTAAGAGCTACATGGAAGATAATTACTAATTTCATATCACTGTTATAAGATGTGTGCAATAAAAATATATATACATAGTGCTTTGGTTATGAAAGTAAATCAGAATATGCTGTCAAAGCAAACTGATAAACATGAGGTTTCCTGCTGTATTACTTTGTCTTGCTTTACATCTATAAACTAGGAAAAATACTTTTTCAGGTACTGATTCTGATGTTAACTGACATGGAGACCACTAGTTTCCATAAGATTAGAGAGAAATGTAGAGCTGAATGAGACCAGATTTTCACCAGAAAATTCAATCCAGAACTCGAGGCTTCTGTATTATGACATCACACAAACGCTACTTAGAAAACCAGAGTAGTATTTAGTAACATGCACCATAATCAATCTTGCTAAGTTTTGTATTAAAAAATTACCACAGAGGTATTTGTGAATTTTCTCACATTTCTAAGGGTGTCAGTACTCTAAAGCTGATTGCAAGGGGCCAAGAGAATTGTGGAGCTTTCGATGTAACAGTAATAAATACCACTTCAAAGACACAAAACACAACCAACAGCAAAAAACCTCTTTGATCCATGTAAGACATAAAATACTAATTCTGTTTTCTTTAGCATTTCCATGATATTTGTGACTATCATAGGACGTATGAACAGGTGAATACTCTGCTTTCTATTGCCTTGCAAAAATCAAGTGATACTGTCCTCATCCTGAAGATGAAAACTGAGAAAAACTACAGAAGCTGCTAGTATGTACTAGGTTTGCTTTTTTAGAGTAGTGGTTTCAAACATTCAAGTCATACACATGCTTTGAAATTCCAATTTTAATATTTTTGAAATTTCCAGTTTACAGCCCAAGTTAACCTCTGGTGCCCCTGAGATATCCCAAAACCAAGACTGAGGGTATTCCCACATCCTTAACTGCTCGTCTTTAGATTCCTGACTGATTCTCAATTCAGAAATATTTTTTTAAAATCTATTTTTAATAGTTAAAGCTGGTGTCAATTTTACAGAATTACTACTTTAGTTTGAAAATTGTAATCTACAGGTGAAGTGATATTCCCAAATTGCTTCATATTTGTCTTTGGTAATGGTATTTTATAAAATGGAATACTTAGAGCTGTGCTCTGTGTTTGCTTGAGGTAGGACTAGAAAAAAATTCTAAAAATCTCACATGAAAGGAACAGTATCTGTTTTGTTGGGAGAAAGAATGCATGTTTTTGCTTGATCTGGTTGTACTTAAGTTCATTAAGTAAAAAAAAAAATCTGGCAAACACAGTCTCTTGTGTAGTTTTGTTTGTTTATTTGTCTTTTGCCCAAAAATGCCTGTAGGAGGAGTTCATGTCCATCTGCAACTGCCTCAAATCTGGGCTTTCTCTTCTAAAGCGTGCAGAACTTTAGGGGTTTTCTTCCTTGATTTTTGTGCTTAAGATTTTAGAATGTACTTTCTGGTTGAACAACTGAATAGCAAACCAAAGAGTCAGCTATTCATAGCACATATTTAAGCTCTTTATGTGCTGAACATTTTTCACTGGTACAGGAAAAAATGTTTGTTTCTGTTGTGTGGTGTTCTGACAGTGAACACTGTGTATGCATTTTTCTCATTGTTACAGGTGGATTTTTGAGAAAACAACATTTTTAACAGAGCGTTGCTTTTCTTCACAAAGAAAACAGCTGAAGTATAATAGAAAAGTCTGCAAATTAGAAGTAATCTCTAATGCAAGGAACATAACAAAAATCACACTTTCGTTGCACACCTTCACAGAATGCTGTGTGTTACATTTTATGACAACCAGTGCAAATCAAGTACAATGCACCTTGCTGAGCTTGGAATTGGCCTTCAACATACATCCCTCAGGACAGAAATAGGTGGTACTGGTTTGGATGAATAGTATGAAAAGTAGAAAAATATATCTCCTAACAACACAATCACACCTGGTGTAAAAGCCTAGTCTCTCATTAAGCAATGATTATTACCTGCTGTGTATAAAAATAGCCAACACAAATAGCACAGCTTAGCAGCGCTAATTTAATAGCTGAATGTGCTTATGAGTGTTCAGTGCAGCAGAGCAAATAATCCGGCAGGAGTTGCATAGTGAATGATTTTAGTCCCTCTTTTCTACTTGTGGAATAAACACAAACAGATCACAATTTCCTCAGGTTCAAGTCTTCAATTTTTTTTTTTTATTAAAGCATTTTCCAGATACAATTTACTGAGTTGATAGATCATGAATATTCTGATTAATAGGGATGAACACAATGCTGAGGACCCTTTACAGAAAAAGAGGCTCACTGGTAGATTATGAGGGCACCATGCCAGATCACAGTGCATCTGTATAGTCCCATTCTGTTCGTTTCTTCTGCTTTAACTTTGGATATGTTGTCCCATCTCCAGGTACATACTTCATAATGTTTTATAAAAACTAACTCATTTGATCTTGGTGAGCAATTCAGCTTGTGCTTCATCATATATGCTTTGCTTTACGAATTTGCATTTTGCTTAGACCTACAAGGACCCAGTCTCATTTGGGCTTTTGGATGTAATGGTAATCAACCAATGCTATAGCCACCACAATACAGCATAGGCTGGGGCTTTACAGATCACTCTTATCCACTTATTTGATTTATGTACGGTGTACTCCGCAGAAGAGTGAGGGTAATTTTTTTTTTCCTTAGTGGGGAAACCTGGGAGGTGTTTTTCTGTTGAAAATCCACTGTACCTCAATTATATTTAACCTGCACTTAAGTACTGCTAGATTTTATCACTTGTAGCTGCTAATTCTATGCCCAGAACATTCTCAAGAATCTTTTCCATAATGAGAAATAAACAAAATCATGGATACATCAATATGTTCTTCTTTGTTTAAAAGGAGATATCTCCAAGCTCTTGATCCCAGTTTTACCTGGATTAATTGAAATCTCAAAACAACCATTACTGTATTGAAATTTTCTATGTATGCTCTGACTTCTGCAAGCAGTCTTCTGGAGCAAGAGTATAAACAGTTAACAAATACACTGTTATGTATATGTTATGCTATTGTCATATATTCATCCAAAGCCATTGGAAGAAATTAAAGATGAAATAGGAAGTGAAAATACTCTTGAAACATAGCTAGTATGGATTGTCTAAATGTTTTTCCAACTCTTTCTACCTCTGGAAGATGCTGAGAATTTATCCTTATAAAAGGCAGGAGGCAAGTTAATAATAGCTCAGAAATAATATGTTGAAAGCATGCTCAAAAGAAGAAACTATCAAGGTTGTTATATTTACAAAAACAAATCTGGAGCATCACTACAGATCTCTCTTTTGGCACACAGGGGTTGTTCTAGTTCAGCTTGCTGAGATCTTTAGTTGTTTAGCTATAGGGACTCAAGATTTCTTTCAAAAGCTGAGGGAGAGGAAACCGAAGCCAGGAAGCTCCCAATACATTGGAAATTGATGGTGCTGATTGTATAGGTACTAAACGTGGAAGGTATTTGCTTTCATGTAGGGCATAACTCTGCTCTGTTTAAACTCTTTGACTTACTGAGCTGATTAGATGCTGGATGTGATTCTGCAGTGACTTGAATGAGACTTACACCTGTAACTGTATAATATTTTAATATTCACTCAGAAACTGAGAATACTCCTTATGAAATCAAGCTAAGCACCTTTTTCTGAGAGTGTTTCTTTACTGATAGTGTTCACTTATGCTTTCCTCCACTTTTTTTCTCTTCCTTCTTTTAAAAAAAAAAAAAAAAAAAAAAAAAAAAAAAAAATCTTGTAAAAGACTTTTTCCCAGCCAGATGATTTTGCTGATCCAATTTGCTGCAGAGGGAACATTGTTAGCCCAGTGGGAAGAAAGCATGAGAGGATGCTTCAGATGGCATAAAATTACTTGTGCAGCCCTTCTCCCAAATATATGGAACCACAACTCTAGCACCTTTTGACACAAGGTAGCATAAGAAAGAGGACTGTCAAATGAATGTCTCCTTTTGTCAGGAGAAGTAGGACAAAAATTGAATTTCTATACTAGAAGTGCTAAGCAGTTTCAGCATTTAGTGATTCACTGACAACTACCTGCATTCCATGCCGCCTAATCCCAGTCTGCATTTATTTGCAGGGTTAATTTTTAATTTAACATTCACTTTATTGCAGACTGAAAATAAACATTTAAATTTGCCACAAAATAGAACTTCGGTTCCAGTTATGACAAGTGAGTCTTTAAAATACTTCTTCATAGGACTGCCACTGACTAGAGATATAGTACTTCAACTTTCTCTTGCTTATTTGGACAATTGATAAGATTTTCAAAATGTGAATAATAAGGCATACACACAGCTGAACTCACTGTAGCAGAAATGAAATGAAGAAGTCTTGAAACTGATCTGTACCAAATAAAGGTACTATTTCACTTAAGTAATAACACCTAAATTTAATAATAATTATAGCCAGAATTATTGTGTGGTTTAAAATTTATTCTTAAGAGTAGGAAAGCCTCTGTCTCAGTGAGCTTAGAGTGACATGTATGCATCATCTTTTCTCAGATGTCTTCCAGTCATTAATTCCCAACTGGTCTCCTTCAGCAAAAGTTGTTGTAAACTTTGGGAGTGAACGGAAAAATCCTCTTTCCTCTCCTATTCACCTTAACTGGAAATGATTAAAAACTTGATTCAGGGGATACTGCAAAGCTCACTCTATCATTTAGAAAATGCTTTCCGAGGATGAGTGATGGGTGATATTCTTTGTTTCCTGATTTTGGAGAGACTTTTAGTTTATTAACATAGCTTTCCTTTAAAATATAAACACATCTAGAGTTAGGTAGGTGCCTTTTTAAGTGAGTGTGTTGTAGCTGTAGATATTTGATACAACTGATCTACCCTGGGTTTGCAGTCAATTGTAATCTCCCATTCCCTTCCTACCACTAGTATCCCTGCATTGTGATTGTGCATACTACCTTTTCTTCCCCTCACTTTTCTCCCTTCCTTCTCCACCATCCTCTCCTAAATTGTCTCCTAAATTTTCCTGTACTTCACAGGCACCAAATATTTTAGCTTTATTCAGAAAAGTCCCAGCTGATATTTGTCTCGGTTCTTTTACGTCACATTTGCCTTTTAATCTGTCACATCTACTAAAGACCAGAAGAAACTTGCTTAATTTTCTGAACTGTTTCTGTTGGTCTCACCAAGATGGGTTTTTTTCTTCTACCTTCAAATCTGTTGAAGTACTGAATTTATCCACATGAATTTATATCTTATGCATATACTCTCCTTCCTCAGGAAGGTAACCTCAAAGTTAGAAACACATCTTTAAAGCTTACCTATAAGTATCAAGAAGATAGAGTGATCAAGCTTTTCAGCTTGCTGGGCCAGAGGTAAGACGTGACATGACAAAAATTAAAACTGCAGATGATGCACAGTTCATTCACCAAAATTTAAACACTGTAGGATGATGTAACACAAATGACTGTTTTCTGGAACCACTGTGGTGATTTATGAACTTAGTGATTTCTGAAATAAGACATGAGACACTTATCACGGAAAGCTGTCTTTACTCCTCTAAATGAGTGACTAGCTGACCAATGGAATAAGCCAGAGGGGTCTGCTGTCACCACAGGTATGGGTTTACCTGAACTTTCGTTGTAGTGGATGTTTAAAAAACAAACCCCCCCCCCCCCCCCTCAATAATCTCTTAGAGTTCTTTGTGCCACACTAATTACATCACTCCTGTTTAATTTTCCTGAACTAATTGAGAGCTCTTTGGTGAAGTTCTAAAACAGTGCTTCATTATATTTTGTAATTATTTATGTATATAGCTGTTGTTAATTGGACTAAAACTGAAGTTCAGTATGTGTGGAGGAATAACATTAATAGAAGAAAAACAAACTAAATATCTAGATGGGGTCAAATGAGACTTTTCTTGAAATTAGGAGAAAAAATCTGAAACAGTAGAGCTTTGACTAGCTTTACTTGATCTGAAACCATCAGTTCATCCTGCTTCATAGACTTTATAATGTGACCTTGAGTAAAAGAGCTTTCATTCTTGATAGGAATTAATTGTATGTGTGGTGTTCAAATCTTAGTGTTAAAATTAAATTAGTACTGCACAAGGAGGGGGAATAATACAAGGAAAAACATACCGTCATAACAGGCTATAAACCTTCTAAATGAAGCACTATTCTCAACTAATGAGGAGGCTGTAAATTCATCTTTACTACCCATGATTCAAGTATACCCCAAAAAGTTATAATTTATACCTTAAATAAAAAGACTGTAGAGATTGAAAAACTACATTCTGATGCTGTAAGATGTGTTTCCCTGGACCAGCTTCATTGGGCAATGCTCTTAGGCTGTTCAGGAACTGTTAAAGTTTCCTAGAAGAATTAGATAGGGGCACTTGTCTCATGGCATTTGCTAATAACCTCCTTGTAGTCTATTGTCCAGTGTAGAAAGATGTTGTAAGGTTCTGGACAATGTGCACACATGCAGCAGTAAGCCTTACAGAGTCCATGACAGTATGGACTACAGCTGAGATAAATTAAGTTTTTTACCAAATTTTAGTGCCAAGGATTGATGTGTAAAGTTTTTAATATGTTCTTTGAAGGAAAGTCAGAATTCATTATATTAATATGAATCTTTGAGTTGTGCTCTTTTTTTTCTTAAGAACACATGTTGTAAATTAATGTAGTTTCCATCTTCCTTTTTTTACAGCATGCATCATTTTCACAGTGTACACAGTGATCTGATCTCAGTTTGTTTGCTTAGAAGATAATATAAGTTTTGCCAATGACTTTGACAAAGAAAAGCACTTTGCCCAGTAATTGCTTGTAATATGCAGATATAACCATCTATAACAATACGTGCTGTATTTCAAAAATAGAAGGAACAAGAAATGTAAAGTTCATTTGTGCTACACCCCTCTTTTATACTGGTTAGTTCTGGGAATGTAAGCACTCTTGAAATTGCACAATAATAAACTTGAGTCACTTCAAGGTCACTTTACTGCAACACAATGTAAAGAAGCCATTGCGTACCAGCTGACTAGCACCTAAGAATAACCCCTGCACCACCTCTTCCTTAGTGTACCCCTCTACTCCACTCTCATGAGACCCCATCCTGGAGTACTGCATCCAGCCCTGGAGTCCTCAGCACAAGAATCACATGGACTGGTTGGAACGAGTCCAGCAGAAAGCAACAAAAATGATCAGAGGGCTGGAGCACCTCTTCTGTGAAGACAGGCTGAGGGAGCTGGGCTTGGTCAGCCTGTAGAAGAAAAGGATCTGGGGAAACCTTATAGCTCCTTCCAGTTCCTAAAGAGGGCCTATAGGAGAGATGAGGAGGGACTCTTCATGAGGGAGTGGAATGGTAGGATGAGAGGTAATGGTTTTAAACAGAGAGAGATAGATTTAGATTAGATATTATGAGGAAATTCTTTACTGTGGGGATGGTGAGGCACTGGAACAGGCTGCCCAGAGAAGCTGTAGGCGCCCCGTCCCTGGAAGTGTTCAAGACGTGGCTGGATGGGTCTTTGAGCTACCTGGTCTAATGAAAGGTGCCTCTGCCCATGGGAACTAGATGGTCTTTAAGGTTCCTCCCAACCCAAACCTTTCTACAATTCTGTGGTCTATAACTTTTTAGAATGTATTATTTAGCCTCTGCGCACTTCAGGTAATTGCACTTCCAGTTGTGATGATCTCTTAGGTCATGTGACACAATAGGAAAATACAAGAAAAAACTGGTTTAAATACCTTTTTAAAATTTGGAAATAATTTAGTTATTGTCTTCTTCTTTAAATAGCAATATGATATTGAAGAGTGTGTGTTACAGAAAAAGTTCTGGCTCTACAGCACAGAAGCCACTCAGCTAGAGTGGATATCATCCTGGACAGGGCTCACAATCAGCTGGGAAAAGCCACAAGCTGAGATGTTGAAAAACAAGTGGCAGGCATATCTAAACTAAATTTTTTGATTGGTAAATACCATAAACGAGTGTGAAGATCTTCACTACTTCATGGGAATAAGAACCTAAACTGACATGTCCTTTGTGTTTTCCATGCTCTGTTTTAGAAATATTACTCAGCAGACTGAAACAGGGTGAACCTTGTACTGCTTCTCAAAACAAATTTAAATGTGGAAGCTAGCTTTCTAGAAATACTGAACTATCAGATGTGATACCACACCCTCTGGGATACTCAAAGAATTTAGAAAGAAAACTGCACGAGGATTATACCTGCTGCTACTCCTGTGACTTGCTACTCCTGTGTGGGGATTTATACTCCCTTTAAAGTTGCGTTTCTGAGTCTATGTGTTAAGTGGAAAAAGCTTTTATTTAAACAAACAAACCTCTGTCTTCAGAGAAAGACTTGCCAGTGTAAAATCAAACTGAAGGCAAGAAAAACAAAATTCTTGTCTTGGACTTTTGGGTGTTTCAGTTTAAGCCAGTCTCAATATCTGTGTGTGCCTAAGGCTGACAGTACTGATTAGGCATAGTCCTGAGACTGTAGAAAATGGAGATGACTGTTTGTATTGGGTCCTTCCCCTTATCTTACTTTATTGCAGAGAGAGAGAGAGAGAAATGATAACAAAATTCTTTCCTGAAAAAGTGTCTCTGGCAGATGTATCACCTCTGAAGAGTTTCTGATCCAAAGCTGCTAATCTGATTGCTGGGAAGGATGGGATCCCAAGGCTGCCTCAGTAGCAGCATGTCAGTATACCTGCCCCCATTTCAATTCAGCTCTACTCAGCCTCTTCCCTCCCTTGGCACCCCAAGTGCAGAAACCTAGCAAGATGGGCAACCCCAGAAATAAGTATAATTTTCCCTAGTAAGTTTACCAAAAGGAGGGAATCTGCTCACTAGTAAATGCCTTCTTTTACTCTGGTAACATCTATTTGTCGTCTGAGAGTAAGAAAGCATCCAAAGTAAATGAAAGGTCTGCTGTCATAAAATTAGGATATCCACATCCACTTGGACCCATTCTTTAAACAACAAATCAAGTCAGGATCCTTTTCGTACTTTTCTGTAGTGAAATTCTGGTGTTGCAAATGTAGTTAAGAAAGAGCTTTGAGTAAGCATTGCTTATCAAGAAAGCCCTGACCCTGCAGACTTCTCATGAACGAGTATTCACGTGATCCTTTTGGGTTCTTTGGAGCTCCTTTAGACCGATTAAAAAGGGCTGGACTGGTCTTGAAAATGTCTCTTCCATATACATTCCTATTTCTTTGTCTTTTCTCGCTGAGGGGAGTTGTTCAGAGATTTTTATTAAAACTGTAAAATATACACTAGTAATATACAAAGTCTAACCGGAAAAATGTTGCTGAAGTACAAAGCATACTGGTTCACACCTCTGGACTCTTGTTTCTAATTTATTTCTTGTCAACAGCACAAAATGTATTTGGCATCTTTGTTTAATGTTCACACATATGAAACTGCTGCTGTGGCTCTTTCCAAACGGCACTGGAGTTAAACTCCACTGAAATTAAAGAAACTTCATTTGCTTATATCTTTGGCAACTGGGCAAGAGAGCTGATAAGAGAAACTCTTTGCCAACCGTAAAATAGCTTAGTGGTGAAACAGGAAAGTGTAGGTGAGGTACATCTGCAACTCAGGAAATGACTGAATGCAGTATATTTGTTTATATCCGAAAGAAAAACAACCACGTATTTTTTTAAAACTCACAGAATTGTACAGAATCTTTTAGACAAAAGAAGACAATCTCATTACAATGCTGTAATTGTCAATTTATAGTTGAAGGAATGCTTGTTAGCAGTGACTAATAGCTATGCAAAAGAAATACAGCAGCTTTAAATGATATTTTGCTTTTTCAATATTTTAGTTGTTATTCTTCTAAAAGCAAGGATTATTTTCTAATTTACAGACACAAAAGCATTGCTGTTAGTAAACAAATCATTAACATCAAATGCCACATTTTAAAAAGCCAGAAAAATAATGCAGTCATTGCTTCAAATTGAATGATTTCTTGACTTTCACAGTGCTGTAAACTCTCGATAACTCTAACAGGATCTGAACATATTTTTTGATGCTACTTTCTGTTTCAGAGTATTTGAAGTGAATTGTGATCAGTATTCACATTGAGAGGGAACTTGGCTAGAAGTGAGGATGTAATTGAAGTGCAGCATTTTCAAACAAAGGTGGCTTTTTCCCATGGAAAATGGTGGTAGTGTGTAATATTTAATGACATGTAAGAAAATATTTTTTTTTACTTTTTTATCAAATAAGGACTACAGTAAAATGATTTAGGGTCTTGAAAAATAAGATTGGCACTTGATAGAAATTACCTTTTAAGAAACATTTGGGGGGGGAAGCAGTTTTATTTCTTTAAAAACAACTGAACTACAAATAATGGATTTAATGTAAATTGACAAATTACTTCAGCTGATCTGAGCATGAATGTTAGTGTGGGCAAACAGCTCAGCTGTATAAAAATGAAAATGTGCATATTTTCAATTTAAAATGAGATCTAGAGAATATAGATACCCTCCAGACTGAGGAGCACAAGATGAAATTTGAAACATATTTATGGAAAAATGCTAATATTTTGCGCATGAATTATAACGTGGATGTAACTCTGTTGTTTATAGCTGAAATTTAAGATACACAATATACCCAAAGTGAAAACACTTGTGAGTGAATGGGAAATTTTTCTTCGTTCCGCAGAAGCATTAGATAGATACTGCCAGCAAAGCAAGCCCTTGAGTTTCCAATCCATGTCTAGAGCCATTAGTTCTATCAGGTTCCACCAATCTGCTTTACCGTGAGCAAGGGCCACACAAAACATCATTTTCAATAGTGGAGTCTAAAGATTGCCATTATAGAGCATCACCCCAAGGGTAATAAACTGAAGCTAAAAAGGATGCCCATTTCTATGTTGATTATTGGAGAAAATTTTAGGAGGGTTAAAACAATTGTACTTAGTCAAATAACTTAAAGCTGGAATTGATGTAACTGAGAAATCAAGCCCTGTTAATTTATTCTGTTAATTCTGAATTCATTGAAACCTAAGGACAGCACTGAGAGGCCCACAAATAGCAACACACAAATGAAGAGACGTTTTCTCTTAGTTTAAGCAATGGTCTTAGCTAGAAACCTTAAAAAGAACAGCTCTACACTTTTAACACTGTGTTTTGATTTTTGTGATAATTTGAGGGTAATCTAACATCTAAATTGTCTTCACACTTTTCTACAGGCAATGTGTGACAAAAAAAGAAAGTGAGGAGATACGAGCATTATCTAAATTATATGAGGAAAAAACAGTGGGACACCCAAATGAACCATAGTTACCCGTGTCAGTAGTCAGAGCAGAAGTATTTTTAACTGGCATAATGTTAACCCAGTTTCAGAGTGTAACTCAGCACATATTTTGTTTCCTTTCTAAAAGGAACAGACAATCCTTACCAGTATTAATTTAGTTATAGTACATTATGAACTTTTAGACAGGGAAATGTGTCCAGAAGTTCATGAGTCCTCAAAAGGCAAGTATTCATGACAGTTCCAAGCATTTTTTTTTTTAATAATCCCATTACATAAAAGTGAGAGATTGCTGGGAACAACATTTTCCCTTAAAAAGGAAAAAATGTAGTCACTTTCCCTTGCAGATGGGAGGTATCAGGGAAGCAGTCTTAACCAAGGAAAGGGGATGGTTTTGCTGCAAGGGGTAACATGAATCAGATGTGTCTTCAAAATTAATTCCACTGCAATTTTTGCCACTAGTTTCAGAATCTAGGAAAAATAACCTACCTTAGGGATATAGAATGGATTAAATTAATTTAATTAGATTAATCTGCTGCTTAGAGTGGAAAACATTTCCTTGGTGGAGTAAACAGACAGGAAGGCTAAACTTCTGAAACTGTGTTAAAGTCCAAGTTAAGCTACCTCCAACAAGTTTCCCTTTGATTCCTTGAGAAGGGGGCGGGGGGGGAGGGAGAGGGAGGAAGAGCATAGAATATTATCCATTCTCCATGAACACAGACATGAAGGGATTCTTTTAATTGTACTGAGCTGTTATCCTTTCACATCTTTTTGTCTTCAGATTCAGTATGTGTTCAGTTTTACAATTCACTGGTTTCAATATCACAGTCACGTCAACTGTTGACTGTCCTAGTCTCCAGTAGAGACATACAAGATGGTGATGAATGTCAATATTTACCATGACTTAAGGTTTTCTCAGACAGGAAAAAATGCTATCAGAATACCTGTTATGCTTATATTATAAAATTACTGCTTTTTCACGAAAGCAGAAGGGGAAAAATGCGAATATAACAACAAAGACATTACGTTCAGCATGTATGGAATCTTCCTCTCTGCAAAACCTACTTATTTCTTTTTTCTGAATTTGAGACATAATCCAGAATAAGATCCCCACATTGATTGTAATTTTTATGTGTAATTGCAATTTAAAGTTTTATGTTCTTTTAGATCTAATGAGAAACAAATGACAAAGTAAGTTTTGTGCAGAATTAGGGTGATTTTAATTTTCTTACCTACTTTTGATGCTTGCTTTGTTTATATGTTTTATTTGCTTGAAATCAGGTCTAAAAGGAACTAACTGTCTCCTGTCTTCACTGTTAAATCTGGCACAGTTTATGGAATCAGTGCTGAGAAGGATTATTTTTGCAGAAATAATGAAGCAATAGGAACATTGTTGCTTTTTTTTTTTTTTCTCTTATAAATTGGATTTTAATGTATCAAGTTGTTTGAAATAATCATATGCTGAAGTTTCCATTAAAAGTCTCATGAAGAATTAGATGCTCATTCTTGGATTTATTTGAAAATGTCAGTTCAAGTTCACAAATTTAATCTATGTATAAGAAATTGTATCAAATATGGAGTAATTTCACTCAGGACAGTAGGAACTCTCCACACATAACTCACAGCAGGCAACAAGAGATACAAAAGAAGATAGACAGTGATTTGAACTTATAATTTAGGAATATTGATAGCACTGCCTGCTTAAAAGGCAGTTTTGAAATATTTCCATGAGAATCTTTTCCATGTGTAATATTTCTCAAAAAATTAGTCATGTGACTGTTAGTCGCAGTCTCACTCTCATTCTTGGCATTTGAAAATGTAATTGTGAGCCATGGCATAAGGAATATAATCTTCTTGCAGTCAATGTAAATGTGCGTTTAGGTGACTAAATGCCCTAATTGGATATGGAATACCCTGCCTTTATTTGGCTTCTGTGTCTGATCTAACCCAAGGTGTAGAAAGGTAAATGAGGGACATTCTGGTCCTCATTGCTGCCCAAAACTGGTGGGAGGCATTTGGCAATAGAACTCTAAGCACGTGTTTGGCTTCACCATGTTGACAACAAGGGTCGTGACTTTACAGTGAGTCAGCCTCATTACACAGGTACCTTGCTCATCTATGTAAAGCAGGAAGGAAAGCACATCTGCTTCCAGTGTTCTGCACAGAACAATAAATGCAGCTTTAAATAGAGAAAAATGCAACCCATGTGTTTATGAAAATACTGAAAATGGCCTTATTAGTATTTAGAAGCCTAAAATTATTTAGGCTCTGTTTAATCAAATATATATTTAGCAATTTCTTTGCAAAGTAGTATGAATTATCTAAATATTGCAATCAGAATAGTCTGTCATTCTTGCCAATTTGCTGGGCTCTGTCTTGTTGCTGATGAACAGTGACAAAAACAAACCACAGCTCCCTTAGAAACCCTTGGTACAGTTGAGTTTTTGCCTGCTTGAAAGAGCTAGGAGGATAAATCGTGTGAATCGTCTTTTAAACCTGTTCATTATATCCCACAAACAATGTCTGTATTCCAATACAGATTCCTTGAGTTGCTGCTGATTGCAATTGGCTCAGATGCACTGGCAATGACGGTTGTAGGCACACAGGTCTTCAATTTCAACAATGAATCCTGACTTCATAAAACATCAAGTAGCATATCCCTGGTTATCATTACATTTACAGCCAGTTCCCAGATAAAGGACGCCCAATTTAAGGCCACATTTCAGAATACCAGAATCCTTATTTCCCTTAAAAGGTGTGTAGAGCAAAGAATTAGGAGAGTTACTTTTGTGGTTCTCAGAGCCCCCCAAGCCAGGTTCTGCCTTGGGATAGCTCTGGGCCAGCAGGCCAGATTCAGTTTTAAGTATGAGGGTCAGCCTTGATTAGCTGGTTGCTTACAATCATATCCTTTAAAGTTCTGGCAGCAATCACAAAGAGTGTCAAGCAGCTCCTGCTTTTTCTGATACTATAAAGAAGCTGAGAGTCTTGATAGTCCAGTACAGCTTGGTTTCCCAAGAAAATTCTGTTACTGTCCTGCTGCTTCAGATAGTTCTGGCACAGTCCTGCACTTGGGGCCTATTGAAGATGAGTTGTGTATCTTTGCAAGCTACATTGACCTCTACATTAATCAAGATAGATCAGTTCTTTGTCCATGTAACCACCTTTTCACTTCAGGCCGTATTTAGGGGGTGGACATTGCAGTAATACTGACTCACTTGAATTTAGATTGTCCAGCTATGTCATTTGCTTAAGGCAGCCAGCTCCTACACATGACAAAGTTTTTCTGTTTCAATCAAATGAAACAGGGACTTAAAGAGCCAAACAGGACATCAGAAGTCAGAAGTAAATATAGCAAACTCTGCTTTAGCATATAGAGGTTAGTACAGTTCAGTACTGCTATTCTATTGAGAAACAGATTAGAACAATACATGCAGAACAATACACACAGAACAGAGCAGTTTGTAGTTTGTCACCTGCTTGTGTTATTTGTGAAATGCTACAGCCACTAAGAAGCACAGGAGGGACATTATAGGAGCATGAAAGAGAGCCAGAAGAAATAGAGGACCCGATAACTGGAAACTGAAGAGCCTGGCAACTGTAGATAAGCAGATCCTTATTACTTAATCTATGAAGAAGTATCATGAGACAGATAGTAGGACTGGCACACTACAGAATTTATTTAATATGTTGTCTTTTTTTTTTTTTCTTCTAATTCCTCTTTGGATCTTAAAGTTACATTTTCACAGAGGCAGAGACCACCCCATTGGTATGGGAATGCATTGACTTCTGTGCACTCAAACTACAAAGCTTACAAACCTTCACAGCTCATGGGTTTTGTCATACCTGCAAATAAAACTGAAGGCACAAATGCTCTTGCTCTTTTTTGGATGTAGAGATATGTATTGAGCCACAATTTTTCATTTAACACTGTGATCCTTGTTGAAGAGATCTTGTTGAACAGCTCCTTTAGACCGGTTCAACAAGGAAGAAATTCCATTCGTTTCTGTAAATCTATTTGCAGGACAGCTGCAATGGAGGCAGAAATAGAATTGCCTGTGCAAATAGCTAGAATATAAAGTACTGCCTCTGTTAAAAAACAAACAAACAAACAAAACCAAACAAACAAAAAAAATCCCCACCAAAGTCTGCTATCCTTTAATAAATATAAATAGTGATAATAATAAAAAGCTTGATGTAATTATGCTTGATCCTGTTCAAAGCTTCTTTCTGTTGACAGAAACATGAAAGACTTAGTAGCTACTAGAATGCAGGGGTTTCGTAGAGGAAGACTCTTTCGAAGTATTGCAAAGGGGGAGAAATAAATAAATAAAAGCGGAGACACATTACGTTTTTCAACCACAAAAGTCAACACTGGAGCGTTCAGCCCCAGGAAATTCAAAGAAGGGGGAATCTACTGCAAATTTAAGAATACTGTGGTTGCACTGTAGTTTATATCTTGTGGAATTCAAGTAATTAGAATAGTTAGAAACTGTTTCTGTGCTTAGCAAAAAAAAGTAAGAAAAGAATTTTTGCTTTGTAATGTTGAAAACATT
This sequence comes from Nycticryphes semicollaris, assembly GCA_013400055.1. Classification (NCBI taxonomy): domain Eukaryota; kingdom Metazoa; phylum Chordata; class Aves; order Charadriiformes; family Rostratulidae; genus Nycticryphes; species Nycticryphes semicollaris. The sequence goes on along the minus strand of VXBJ01005380.1, from coordinate 603,860 downwards.
AAGATACATAAACAATCGCATGGTTTAGTCGAGTTTTACAATTAACTCCTAGAATTATTCCAAAAGTTTCCAATGTTCTGGCAATATTTCCCCTTTCTCATCTGCACCCATGATCATCATGACATTCTCTCTAGTGTCATCTGATGTGCACAGTAGTCACCACAGAAATCACCATTTCTCTGATCACAGTTCTTCACTGGTAAGACTGCTTTTTAGTATGAACTTCAGTTTTGAGGTAAAGGAGTACCTATTTTTAGCTATAGACTTTTGATATGAACAGGAGTCATTCCACTAAAGTAACTCTGGGATGGCATCTTATAAACTTTTTGTAGTCTTGAAAGCATCTGCATTTTTGCTTTTTGTGTTTTTATTGCAAAGCCAAATCTACATGATGAGTTATGTTTTGTGTAAAACTCACTTGATTCACATACAGCTAGACATGAAAATTCTGCATTGTAAGGTTAATAACACTTTTGTTTAATTTAGATATACTCTAATTTGTCCAGTTGTCTTTATCATGCAGTATCTGTAGTGAGTATCTCTTCTGAAACCTTCTTGGATGCTTTGATCAGAGACATTTGCAAACTTGGTCAGCACCATTGTCAAGAGCACTGATCTCAAAGAAATGTTATTTCATTGTTAAAGTCCTTGCAACAAGTACAAAGTCTATGATGTTTGTAATAGTGCATATTTTACTGATTTTTCTTTTTTTAAGTTTAAATTTATAAGCAAGAAATTGCTGTGTTGGGACAATTACTGCCAAACTTTGACTTGCGGCATGTCCTGGTACACAACGGTATCGATGTTTGACAGAAGTCACTTCTGATTTTTTTCTCAAAGTTCTGACAGTCCATATAAAATGCTTTACAAGCTTACATTGTCTTAAGGTTGCATATCTCTTTCTTGGTCATGTCATTTACTATTTTACATTTACTAGTAGAACACAAATTTGCTAGCATAAACTTCCCTAAAGAAGTTGTCTGAGTCTATCAACATATTATGGGAAACACAATATAGGGAGAACAAATAAAAAATTAGCTTTTGTTCTATTATATCTCTGGTCTGAAACAGGTGTTCTGAGAGGGTCTAATTTTTTGGTAAATTAAGATAGTAGATATTATCAGCACAAACATATCTTTATTTTTGCAGTGGACAATGTGGTTAAATGCTTCTTAAATGTTTTCATTAAGAGAATCATTTAAATACTATTGTTAACTATTGATGATCGCTTTATAGGGTAAAAACTATTATGCTTCCCATGCCTTTTTTATAGTAGCAAATATGAGAAGCTGATTTGGAACATGACCAAGAACTTGTATTTTATAGAGTGGAATGTGCTTTTGTGTTAATTGTGGGATGGTTGCTTGGCTTAAAATAATGTTAAAAAAAGTGCAAGACTAAGCTAAAGAAAAAAGAGCATGTTTCTAAATCAGCTTAGTATATGTATCCCTTTAATATAAAATGGAAAATACTTGAAATCTTCATTATCCAAAAAAACACAGCGAAGGTTTGCCTTCATTGCATGAAGTCCTTATATCTATGTCAGTGTGTCTTAGAACTCCTTTTTTTCCCAAATAAGCTTTCCAACATCTGAACAAAGAAGCAAATGCCTTCCCTCTCATCTTTCTTCTTTCCCCTACTGTTTTTAATAATGTACGTCTGACATGCTAACAATCAGGCACATGCTTATTCATTGTTGTCTCATCTCAGCTGCCTGATAATGGTTTAAGAGGGATGATGAGTGGAATTGCACATCAAGGATCTCTTTTGTTGACGGAGTAACCAGGAGTGCATTTCCAATTTGCAGTTTGGCTCTGGGGCTTCAGAAGCACCACGGATGTTTGATATCCACTTGGTTGCTTGCCACCAAACTTGAGGATCAATCACTATGTTGTGAGAGGAGATAAAAAAAAAAAAAAAAAGCAGGGAGAAAAAAAGACTTGTGTTTTCAAAATGTAGGACTTCTTAGAGATTGAGAACTTGCCTATTGCAAAACATGTGGAAAAGCAAGTGTGTATATATGTGAGAGAGAGAGGAGGAACATATGTATGTCTGTATTTCTCTTTCATAATATCTCAAAGACAAAATAATTCATAATTTGATTCCCTTGACTGTTTTTGAGTAAAACCAGGGATTATACTGAGCCATTCTTAGACAACCATTTCCATGTTAGTTCAGGACTTTTTGTGGCAAATCTACATTCTTCTTAATCACTTGCAGTCAATCAGATTTTAATTTGTCTTTGTCTTGGGTCTGGAATCCCTTTGCTTCAAGGATCAAAGAATGTTTTCCATGTCTATGTCAGACACACTTACGGAATGTTCTTGTATGTTTATTTAGCTCAATAATTATTCCATATTAACAAAAGCATATTGATTCAGGAATGTTTTTCAGAATAACCTTTTTGAAATCTTGCTTTGTTGGAATTATGGCACCTCTAATTCTGCTATTTTCCTTTTGAAATAAGTTGTAGTAATTCTGCAACAAAATCTGTAAAACAACCATTCAGGGATGAAAGGCTCATTCTGCTTCTTATCTTGTTAATCAATATTGTTAACTAGCTGTGATGGACATAATTAATGGAATGACCCTAGCCCCTCAGCCCCCCCTAATTAAAGACAATTGTGTTGTTCAGTCACATTTGCTCTCCAAAATATAGGTGCATGAGCATAAATGTCATAATTTATTTTAGACTCTACCATGATCATTACATATTCTGTTTTCTTGCTAACAACTAATTTTAATTCTAGCTCACCCAGCAAAGTTGAAAGGCATAAAATGGTCCTAAAATGAACCTTTTACCTTCTGCTCTGGATGGCTAAATAACACATTATTATATTTTGTAGTCATGAGGGCTTGATGAGGATAAAGACAGAATTCCCCTACTTACTGGGCTCCGACGCTGTCTTGAATCCATTTCCCAACAGCTTAGTAAGATGCTGCCTGATGAGATTCGTGTCTTGGCTTGAAGTTAAACGGTGCTGATATCAGAATAAGCCTTCTGGATTTTGGTATGCGTTTCATGTATCCTTTTATCAGCTTTATTATTTGTTATGCTTTTGCTGAGCTTCCCTGAAAAAAAAAAAAAGGGTACACTTATTATGCAGCAATTTCATGAAAGCTATTTAAAATAATATTTGAGGAGGAAAAAACAAATCAAAATGAATAAAAGCCTAGGAAACACATGATGAAACAGAATGAATATCAGAGCTATTAAATTAATAAGCTTGCAAAGCATTGTTTATGGTATCTCAATGGAAATTTAGAAATTGATACTGACTTTCCAAAAATAATTGAATACCTTTGTTGTATTTTAGGAATACATATTCAAAATCACTGTATCAATTCCTTGTGAGGAAAATTGTTCCACCTGCCAAAAACCTCAGGAGCTTCATCTGATTTTCATCTTCTCAAGGTAAACAGTTGAGGTATTGACTCAATATGGCATTCATTCAGTGAATCTGTATAGTCTGAGACTGTCTGTAGGTGGTTGTCCTTGTTTTCTCAAGTTGCCCATTAAAAGGCTGTTTGAAGCTGCGCAGAAGTAGTAGCCTGAAACAGAGATTTGGCAACTCCACAACCTCACAATATGTCCTGCCAGGGGGGTTTACTTTTAGGTACACCCTTCCCTAACAAGTAGGTATGCTGTTCCTGAAACAGTAGAAATGCAGATGAAGAAATTGGTATTAGGGACTGACACGCTCAGGAAGACTGCAGGCTCAGCTCAGATGTCCAGCCAGCTTGAAGCCCAGCAGTAAGTTCCTGTGGACCATCTCACATGGTTGGGACTGGAGGACATCCCTCAGTTGCATCCCCCTTTCTTGGTGGCCTGAAAAGACACACAGGGTCAGGCTCAGCTACAGTTTACGGCATTGTCACAGGCAGACCCACTGATAGGACTGGAGGAGCAGAGGACTGAATGAACGGTCATGGAGCCTCCCAGTACAAGTTTCTTTGGCTATTGCCTTTGCAGTATTGACTAGTATTCACTAGTGCAAATTAGATGGAGTCATGGGTGTTCAGTTCAGTTCTCTGAATGGGTGTCAACAGAACAGTGCTGTGTCCTCAGAGTTAGCTAGCTGCTTTCTGATGATTTTGAGTTGTAATGACTGGCTAAAATTCTAGTCCTTTTTGCTACAGCCATGAAATCTCCCTTACTACCCACATTTCACCATTAAAACTACACTTGTTACTTGTTCCAAGACAGATTATTTCTGTATGACACTGGTTTGCCCCAGATTTACTGAATTTGCTATTTCTGTTATAGCCTGTCATGCAAAAATGACAGCTGAAGTGACCCAACAAAAAGTGATCAGGGAAGACACAAAAGTACTGACAGAAAGAATCCCATACCTGTTGTTGTTTCACTTTGTCATTCCATTTGTCTTCTCTCTTTTGTTGCTCTTTTTTTTCCTCTGAATTACTTTCTCCTGGACTTACTTTTTTTTTTTTTTTTTTCATTGAGGGCTCTTTTCTGTTCTTTTTCAGAACAACTCCACTGTGTTACAAAATTTTCTAAACCATGTTTTCCACGTCCCTAGCAGTTGTATCTCAAAGCTTACTGAAACAAAAAAAACCCCTACTCATAGCTGCTGCAGAGCAGGTCCTTATATTGTAGTGTTTAACTATTAATGGAATAGTAGCTTAAGCTTTGCATTTTTTTTCCTAAGGCAGCTGAGTGCTGTGGTGGACAAGGGAGCCTGGTGTGTGCAAAGCACCCTTGAAGTATTGCTCATTTGGACCTGTCGAAGCTGGACACGCTGTGCATAAGCTGGTTCCAGCACCCATACCAAGTGCATTATTTTCTGTTAACTCTTCTTGGCCTCCTCGTGGCTGCTGAAAGAATTAACAAGCTTTCCAGTCTGTTGAGGTGCTCAGCCCAGCAACCTACTCTGGCTCTCTCTGTTTCAGGCAACCTCACACAGGGGCATTGCAAAACTGGTGTGATGACGTGATTAACCAGGCTCCCCAAATGTGATCTTTAAGCAACATATTGGATAAGAGCTCATGATTTTCAGAAAACGCTCAAAGATATGTAAAAGAAGCAATAGAATGAATTGAATAATAGCACAGGAACAGCCAGTTCCATATTTAATCTTCCTCGCAAATCTGTTTCTGCAAGTATTTGCCATTCTGCCAATATTGCAAATGTGATTTGCTAGTGTAAGACATCAGTTCCTAATAAGCAGTAAAAATCTTTCGAACATCAAGCTGGTTTTTCCCCTTACTGCCCCTCTTAGAATAGTGATAGCTTAGCTACAAATAGTACTTATTCCAACCAAACTTTCAAAGCTTTATTTCTTTAATTGAGAGTCATCACCTGAAAGGTGATATTCACTACCCAGTGAGTACTACCACCTCCCCAAGTCCTCCCCTGCTTAAACAGAGAACCTTGCAGAACCTTCCTTTAGATAGCTACCAAAGATTTTTTCTTTATTTCTTTGTTCCAAGACACTACCAAAGTAGTATCTTTCCCTTTTTAATATTGTTCATGCTAATATTTTCTAACCTGAAATATTCCCAACTTGATCTTTGGAGATTAACTAGTGTTTTAACTGCTTAGGGCTGTTCTCAATAACGGTAAAAAGTAATGGTTTGGACCGAAAGAGTCAAAGAATGGATTTTTACAAATCCAGTTTCTATCTGCACACTAACATGAAAAATTTCTTCTGGTTTTGTTTCTAATTTCTCATCTGCACTTTGCATATCTTATAAGGCTGATGCCAAGGAATTAGGCTGAGGACTGTATTCTCATAGGTCAGAGCTCCAAAGGACATTGTTCTTGGCTGATATCTCCAAGCACTGCCAAAACACACACAAAAAAAAAAAAAAAAGAAAAAAAAAAAGAAAAAAAGAAAAAAGGATAGGGTAATTGTATATGCTGTTTATATTCATGTTGGTACATGTAGGGATGTGTTGATGGGGAGATGTAGTGAAATGATGAAAATGTTATGAAAGGCAGTTATTCCTTTGTTGAAATAAGGAAATCTGACGGCACCAATTTAATTCCTGGGAGTACAGTGAAAAGGACTAGGACTATATAAAGGTAGCACAAGAAGGAATTGAAAAATAATAATGGAAAAATCTGTATCTAAAGCACTGGCAGAAATATATTTATGCATGAAGAGTATTTCATGATTAATCTACAATAAAACTGAGTGAGACACAGAAAAAACACATAAATGTTTGTAGCACTCTACAGCCTCTGCTGGAGAGAGATAAATATGAAATATAGTCATATTTCATAGGAGACCTATTTTAGGCCTTCCTCATTCCAACCTGTCCTTAACTTTTGTAGTAGATTTGTAACCACTTCCTTACTTCTGATGGTTGATCTTTTTGACCCACAAAATGCTTGCAGAGAGTAAGTTTTGTTCTCAATATTGAAATGGTTTCTTTAAACTACAAATACTACAGTTCTCAAAATGCATTTTGAGAGACAACAGCCCTGATTTCTCTCAGTCATATTTCTTTACTCCCCTATTTTATGCTACACAAAGAAAACCTTCTGTCACATTGTCACTATACTCATTTTTCTATTAACCACAAAGTAGAAAAGTGTCCAGTGAATTACAGTTGCCTCAGTGCTTCACTGGGGTCATTTTTATTCAAACATGGAAAAAATGCATGGATAACTCAGTTTTTTCTCCTATCCTGTTCGTGAAAAGATGAAAGTGAACTAAGTTTTAGTAGAATTAGTTTTAAATTTCAGGAGTACTGGGGAATGGTGGCAATTTAAATATTCTCGTTGTTCATCTACTTTTATTTGAATGCACACAAAATTTAATGCACGGAAAGATATGTTAAGCAAAACCACTGGGCTTCTGATATACAGAAACTGATAGTCAAACCCACCAACATGTCTTCTGAGTTTGAAATGTCAAGATCATGCTCCTAGCCTCAAATTTGACATCAAGTCTTCAATGTGACATAGTATGCTTCTTTAGAAGAAAACATTTCTTGGTAAATACTTGCACTAAGTATTCTTTAGTTAAAGTTTTTCTAATCAGATACAAAAAGGACAGATTATGCTTTTTATCACAAATTTATTTGCATATATTCATTTCCTGAATCAGATTATCCTATCAGACTAAGGAGGATATGGTTCAGAAAAGAGACACATAGATCCAAGACAGCTTTGAATCTCCTAATGTTCAGAGCCCCAGGCTATTTTTTGCAGTGTGTGGAAAGGAGAGGAGTCTGCAGATCTGGAGCAAGGACTTTTCATCCCATCTTTCTTTGATATCTGAAATCAGACTGGTAATACTACTATTTTCTTTTTCATTTTAGAACCCATAAAAATTAATTTTAAAAGGCAGAAATGGACAAGTGAGCTCAAGTGAGACTTGATATTTACACTCAAGATAGAAAGTCCAAAATGAAGAGCTGTATGATACAGTAAATGGCACCCATGATTCATTGTCCCAAATAACAGCTGGGAAAAGAGATGATGTTTGAGATCCCTATGAGATAAAAGGAAAATGTTCTGTGATATGATTGGCCTTTGCCTCTAGAAAACTGTGATTTATAAAGTATTTTGTATTAAAGCAAGTGATAGAAGTATGAGGTGAGACAAGTGACGAGGTTTTATGATAGAAATCTATTTTCCATCATGGCTTTTAAGATAAGTCTCAAATTTTGTAACATCTAGTGTCACAGAACCACGTAACTGCTTTCAGAGAAAGCTTAGTAGTTGGCGATGCATAAGGCGAACTGTATTCCCTTTTGAGAATATGCAGCCCTGCAAAAGTCATTGGGGTGTCTGCAGACTGATAGACACAGTGAGGCAAGTCTCTAGAATGAAATATTAGTTTAAAACCTTACATTTACTGCATCATATACCATAAGATTCATGAATTTGTTTCAGCACTTGGGGAAAAAAAATATCACAAATGAGATAATTGTTCTGAAATTATTGATGGAATGGAATACTCAGCAGTAGAAAAACTAATCTGAAATTCAAGTCAGGATAAGGGAAAGTCATTAGCTATGCTGTGTAAAGCAGACATATACAATCAATGTGTGAACGTCACGTTTGTCAGGCCAAAGTGATGGGAAAAGACTTCTACTAACAGAGAGAAAATTGAACACATCTATAACAGTGGAGGATAGTTCATATCCTGTTGTAATTGCAGCACACTCAAAGCAGAATGAGAATAGCAAGGGAAAAAAAAAACACCAAACTCTCCTGAGCTTTACAGCAGCACTGCCTGCAATGCGTGACAAAGGTAAAGGCTTGAAAGGTGATGTTGTGAAGAAACCTCAAGCCAAGCAAAGAAGCTCAGGGAGATGCTGTGAAAAAAAAAAAAAAAAAAAGTCAAATGGAGCTTTAGGCAGCTAGGAAGAAAGGAACTGTAAAAGAACCCCAGATGGTACTAGGGAGAACTGATAGTTTTGTTCCTTCTGTCTATTAAAACGTGTCAAGTGTGCAGGGTCAGAGTGCACATGATAAGTTGATGGCAAACAGAGACATGCTAAAAAATAAAAAGACTTTGGAAGTTTGGATATGCATTATTGATATGTGTGTGCATTGTATAAGATATTTACATATCACTGCTCGCTTTCATGGTATGAGGTGAATGAGGTACCACCAAGGACAATCCTTTATGGAGGAAAAAGCTGAACACAACTGAGAAAATGGAAATAATATTATCCCACTAGAAAGTCATGAATCCCAGGTTTATTTCACTCTCTCTCAGTTAAAATGTCCAAAAGCCTCTGAATGTACACTGAACAAGGAAAGTTTGAAGGCGTGAAATAGTTCTTTCTTGAATTACTGCGGTACGCTAGCTGATACAGTCACGGGCAAAGATCCCATTATGCAGTCATAATAATAACAATAAAAAAACCCACAATTAAAACTCCAAAGGACTAAACCACTACATTACAAAACACAACACAGCTACACACTTGACAGTTGAGTATTAAAAAAGAAAAAAAAAAGAAAAGAAAAAAAGAACTAAGACAATACTCAGCAAAATAGTAATTTAGCCTCCAGTTGCATCAGAATAAACAAACTTATTGCATGGTTTGTTTTCTTTGCCTGACTAACAAACTTGTGAGGATATAGAGATGGGGACAATTTATTTCAGTCCTACCTTTAAGACTGGGCTGTTACCCGAAATCTCTGGTTCTTCTTTGCTAATCTAATGCTAAAGAAGCTGAGAAGAGATGTGAGAATGAAGAGCAAGATGCCTGTATTTCTGTGAATGCACTTCTGCGGTTAGTTTGGAAAGACTGCTCACTTACCTGAAATAGTCTTTCTTTTCACAGGTTACTGCATTGTCCAGAAACATAAACAGCAGCTTCTGTGTTTTAAGGGATTGAACCAGTAAATTTTACAGCTCAATTTATCAATGGCGTCAGTCAGATTTAAGAGAGAGAGCATGTTTTTGCAAAGCTGCAGAGATTGCTGTAACTGAGGTCAACAGCAAACTCCTAGTGCTTTTAAAAATTGATTTTACTGAAATCTTACTCCATTTTCCTAGTAATAAAGGCCTCCAAGGATTTAAACTGCTGTAACTGAGAGCGGTGTTTGGCCCTGCTCTCTAGGTAGGTGTGGCATAACTCCATTACAACTCCAGTGCAAATAATAACATCCTTTAAAAATAGAGTACCCTTCCTAATGTTTTAGTAAGCAACCTTTTGTTTTCTTTTGAAAAAGCTTGGAGGTCATAAGCTTGAATTTCTAAAGGCTCCAAGAAACCTATTGATCTCCTTTGCAAAAGGTCTAAAATGAAATAAGAAAACATGTATGACAGAAATATAAATATACTTGCTTATCTGACAAATCCAGTGCAGATTGTGTCATCAAAAAACTCGGTAAAATCAACGTGGCTCAGTTATTTAATTCTAGAGAGAACATTTGATACTGCATAAAAAAATAGAAGATGCTGCCTTGATTATTCCAGAACTCACAAGAACCTTTTGCATTTTTCTTAAAGAAAGCAAAAGGGCAGGTGCCCCAGCATATATTAATCTGAAATGTATAGCATGGCAAATTATTTAGAAATGGGTAATTATAATTATAATATGCAATTTTAATTTAAAAAAAACCCCAAAACAAAACCCCAAATAAACCAACATTCTATAAATGTACCACTAAAAATTATCTGACTCTATCTTCTGTCTTTGAATTAATGTTGTCCCCTCTGGGTCAAGAATCTTAAGGCTCTTGCATTTTCCTGAAGGTGTTTGCTTGGTCCTCCATTCTTAAGCAGGGAAGGAGGTTACAGTCCTCCTTCCACTTTACGTGATTTATCTCAGCAGCTCTTACTTCTGTATATGCTGCAGTTCCTTTTATTTCTGGGCAAGAGTAATAAGTCACCCAACCGCCGCCTTAAAGCAAAGTATTATTTAAAACAAAGTCACATCAGAGGCAGCATATCCATAAAACCAGTGGAGTACACTGTTTGCATATATTGTGTTTCTATAAGAATTTCCCCTCCATAGATCTTGTAAGTCCCTTGAAATTTTTTCACAGACTCTCTGCAGAGTGTCCCCTTCTTTCATTTTATGTAAGCCTTTGCATTTTTTGTCATTGTTGATGAGCATCTTCTTTTCTTTTCTTGAGAAATACTTTATGATTCTAGTAGGTTTTGGATTTTTAGTTTTGCAACTTGGCATGATATTCAGCATATAAACTGAATGTGGACTAATTTCTACCAAATGACCCCAGCTTTTCCAAGACTTTTTCTATTTTTAAAAAAAAATCTTTTTCCTTTTCTACATATATGTTCTACGGCTGCCTTTTGAACTAAAACATTGCATTCATTTAGGAAAATCTTACAGCTTTTTGTAATAAATTTCTTTCTCTGACCACATTGTCCAAATTATTTAATTGTCACCTCTCTATATTATCCTGCTGTTATTTCGCCATTCCAAAGCCAGAGCAGAGAGCATCTGAGTGAAATGGCTGAATGCTCGGTGGTTCATTTCTCTCATTAAAACATTCAGAAAGCCTACTGATTCCAGTGTCGATACACTTTTCCTAGGGACTTTTCATTAGTTTGGTAATAGAAATGATTGGGAAATAAACAGAGGCTTTCTCCATTTCTGGAAGCATAAAAGTAATATATATGCTCTTCCATGTTTTGGTGACAGTTCAAAAAAAAATGACAGAATATATTTATGCAAATTCTCAACCTGTCAGTCCCATTAAGTCTTGGACTATCTGTATCATGAACACTGATGAATAAAGGCATTTTAAAAATGGAAAATCTAGTTCAAACAAGCCAAATCTGATGTTGCTATCAGAAATACCAGTTTTGTCACATCCAAGAAAACAAGAAATCTTTCTAACACATTTTCCTGACATGGATAGCACACTTTCAGCAGAGAATATGAAATGTTTGCATTTGCAGCCTGATTTGGTGGACCTTCTAAATCAAGAAGCTGTGGCTGACCACAGGACTGGGGAGGAAAATATGTAGACAAAATATTCTGCTTAATGGAAATACTTGGTTGACACAAGGATGACAGACCTTCCTGCTATGGGTCTTTTGCAGAAATTCCACTTTGTCATTGCCCCAGTTGCCATAGAGGATTAATAAAAAGGTACCTCATCTGTTCTGGCAAATTGATTAACTTGTTATGACCAAGGAGAAAATACTGTATGACTTAAGAACTTTCCAGTGCACCCAGGATCAGCTGGGACTGATGGGCCCAGAGGATGGGGATTTTTCATACCCTCTGACAGAAGTTGAAGGCATTCAGTGATGCAGGCAAGACAAGTTCTACACACAAATGTTGCTGACTAAGATTGAGAGCAAGTCTAGTTTGGGGGACAAGATAAGGGGGGGTTGGATTAACTTTTATGGTGTTACTCTTTCTGTATTTTGATTGGAGATTCAGTACTTTGGACAAAAGCTAGGACTGTACCTTTTTTTTTTCTATGAAGGAACTTGCAAAAGACCTGTGTATCCAGACAGGGATTTTTTCTGAACTTACATAGCTCTTAATCATCATATTTTATGTTGTTCTCCATTTCCAAATTAATTAATCTCTCCCCAAAGCCCTGAACTAAGCAGTTTTTTAAATGAATAGGAACTCTTCATCTCCACGCAGCCATTACAGTTGGGAACAAGTCTTTTGAAAAAGGTTACCATCTTTCGAGTTCTGATTTCTTCTTGGGGGGAGGCGTTTAGTTGGAAAGTACTAATTACACATACACCATGCACATGCAATCAAATATGTATCTTGCCATTCTGAGCAAAACCGTGAAATGATTTTATACTTTTGCTCTAGATGTAGAATCATAGAATGGTTAGAGTTGGAAGGGACCTTAAAGACCATTGAGTTCCAACCCCCCTGCCGGGGTAGGGACACCTCCCACTAGACCAGGCTGCTCAAAGCCCCATCCACCCTGGTCTTGAAAACTTCCAGAGATGGGGCATCCACACTTCTTTTGGCAACCTGTGCCAGTGTCTCACCACTCTCACAGTAAAGAATTTCTTTCTAGTATCTAACCTAAATCTCCCCTCTTTCTGTTTAAAACCATTGCCCCTCATCCTTTTGCTACACTCCCTGATAGAGTCCCTCCTCATCTTTACTGTAGGCCTTCTTTACTGCTGGAAGGCTATTAAAAGGTCTCCTTGGAGCCTTCTCTTCTCCAGGCTGAAAAACCCCAACTTTCTCAGCTCGTCTTCACAAGAGAGGTGCTCCAGCTCTCTGATCGTTTTTGTGGCTCTCCGCTGGGCCAGTTCCATCTGAAGTGGAGGCTTCTAAGATAATGCTATTTTATGGGCTTTTACCAATCATATTTCAGCCCCGGGTGCTTCCTTGGACTGTGAATACAACTCATGGTACCAGTTCCAAGTGGATAAAGAGGAGAAACCCCTGTCTTTGACTACAAGGAAGAAGGTGAGAGGACTTCAGAAAAAAAAAAACAGCAAACGCACACAAAATATGAAAGGACGAAGTTTATCAATGGGTTCTCATGTATTCTTTACTATAGCTAAAAATTATGCAATAAGATACCCAATCAGTTTCAAATGTAAAAATTTCACTGTGGAAATGAAATTGTTAAGGAGTTTCGGCATGTTGTGAACACTGACTCTTCAAATTGTTTGCATTATGCTATTTAAACTTGCAGGTTACAATAACTATTTCTGCAGTTTTTCAGTTAGCGAAATAGACGACGTATTTTACTGTCAATGTGCAAGCTTGGCTCTGCAAAGACAAGAAAATACTTCCAGTCCAGCTCAGCCAGACCACAGAAATATGTCTGTGTACTCTCCAAGTGCATTCCCTAAATTGGCTCTTGCTCCCCAGTGTTAGAAGTACAGTGGCATTTATTTTAAAATGGGTCTGCTTATTTATTGTCCAGTACTGCCTGACAGTATCTTCTGAAAGGAGAAAAAAAAAAGTCAGTCAGTTAGTTGAAATAAGGGACAAAGTGACAATAAATAATTTTATTTCTTAGTATCTTTATTTTATTTACTATAGATTATTTTCTGAACATTCATTGTGATCTGCAAGAAAAAAATAAACTTGCCATTATGCACCTCACTGGATGTCTGCCAGTATCTCCATAATACTGTCTGGTTTTACAGGATTCATAGATTTCTACTGTAAATGCTCAGTCCAAGCTGAAATTTGGCAAGCTTTTTTATGATATAGTAATATTCTCTCCTGCACAGAAATGTTGCTTTTCTTTCCGAAAACTGGCAGTAATGCTAGTGAAGCTTTTCTTTTATGGCTTCTATAGATTTTTGTTTACAAATAGGTAAATTCAGTCTAAGTGCTTGGAGTGTCACCTTTTTATTGCATACTTAACAAATGATTCAGCCTTTATGGGGAAATTTTGCAGCTAAACTGCATTTGCATTTTGCATGCTTTCCTACTGTATTCCATCTCCATAATAAGTCGTGCTTTTTTTCATTATGGAACTGGTGTGCAGTCTCTTCATAATTACAATTGCAGCTATGCTGCTGCTCAAAGCTGAATTTCTTATGCTCCCCAGTTAATCCATTTTTCTGGATTTTCACTTAATTATTGTGTAAGTATTGATTAGGAAGAGCTATAGCTTACCTTTAAATAACTGACTTATTTAAAGTAACTTTTCACATTTCATTTATCATTTGTTTTATTGCATCCTGTCTTTTATTCCTCCACATCCTGCATTTTCTCATCTGCTTGCATTTTCAGGTTAACTTTGTACATTAGAAGACCTTTGGGTTAGGTTATAAAAATCTCTCTCAATGAATACTTAAAACAAGTGAATCTACTTGGTGGCTGGTAGGAGGGTTTTTCCTCCTTTGCCACCATTTCTAAGACTGGTGGACTGCTACCTTACGGTGAATTTGAGCAGCATCACTTTAATTTATGATATTTGGAGTTCAATACTTAAACAGTTAATCTGAAAAGATATGCAGATATGCTTATTTGGAGGCATAAACGATCACTGAATGACTTTGAAAAGCTGCCCCTTTGGTATGATTTATGTGGAAACGTTGTGTCAGTCCAGGTCTCTGTGGAGGAGGGGGAATATCAACATCACAAACAAGAACCTTCATAAATAAGTACCAGAAATTGAAGAGGAAATGTTCTCACGCCTCCGAACAATCCCATCGAGTCGCAGGCGAGGCATCTACCGATGGGGAGCATTGTTCTGCTGTGCACGTTGCCTCCTCCCTGAATAAATGGGGGATTGTCCAGCCACCTTTCTTTATGAGTAGTGAACCTATCATTAATTCTTTTTGTTTGTTTTTAAGGAAAATATTTTATCTTTAAACCTCTAAGATTAGAAGTTTCATGTCATTCAATTAATTAAACAACGTAACTCAAGAGCCGTAAACATTGAAAAGCCTTCTTGGAAGCAGACTGTGGCCCAGTCCATTGGATAAATTGATTGATTACTTCTGTGCTTGTTCCTAATAATCTGTAACATTTTTTCATTAAGCAGAAAGTTGTTTTCCTATTTAGTATGCAAACATGAGATCTGGAGCATTCTGCCCATGTGTTATGATTTCTTTTTTCCATTATGCAATCACAGAATGTGTCACTTCCCTGTTTACAAAAGAAAAATGTAAGAGATAAAATTTGTGTTTAGTAAGGATTTTGATCTTCAATATATTAAAGAAATTAAAGTCCAGGGTTGACAGAAAATCATAAATCATGGTTATGTGTTTCTCTGGAATGATTTTATGGGTGCTAGGGCAAAGATATTACCATGTGCACTCTGGTTATGTAGAAATGCCACTAGAGGCTATTTTCTTTCTTCAAAGGTGCCCTTTAAGCTCACACAAAATTACTCTTAATAGAGTAAACATGCAATTTGCACAAAAGTAACACAATGCGTTCCAGGTTATGTGTCAGAGAGGAAAAAGCATAGTGAAAAATTTGTAATGAATTTTATCTTTCTTTCCCACTGAGAGTTTTCCCCAGAACCTGCAGTTCTCTAAAATGTGTTCTTTATTTTAAAGTTTTCCAATTTTTTCTGCTATTCATTTTTAGCTTGAGAGGTGTCCTTTCTAAGGTTTGATACTGAAAAATCTGTTATATATATTGTGTTGATTAATATGCTTTTCTTTCTGGATGAGATGAGTTCTCTGGTGTTAAGATATTTATGAATTCAGAATGTGTTTGCTATGAGTAACCTCAAAATATTTGTTTAAAGTAATATTTCTCCAATCTGGAAAAAAAAAATAATTTGCAAAGTTCAGCTTCAGTGTTTGACTCTATTATCCGTGTTGCCCCTTGTTATGAAACTCTCTCTACAATATGATAGGAAAAACTGATCTTTCATTTGTTTCTAAGAGGTGTATTTATAACCCTCACAAGGAGAAGAGAAGGATGAAAAATACACCTTGAGACATGGATGATGAAACTAACCAAAAATACATGTGTGTGTGAGCACACGTCGTCATGAGGCAGACTTGGGAATTCACAATCTGTTGTTTACTGTATAGATCTTAATTTGTTCTTCCCCTTCCTTCTTCTCCAACAAAGTCTTTACATGGTAACCACATTGTTATCTAGGAAAAAGTTGCATAAATATTTCTGATATCCACCCTTTGTTTTCTTACAACCAAACAGTGAAGGAGTTAATGGTGATGTTAATACTTTGAGCACAAAGCAGTAGCATGGGAAGGGAAATGCTGAATGCTGCGGCGCTTCCCAGGAGAAGAAAAGCAAGATTTGGCAGTTGAATGTGGTTGCCTCTCCTTTTTCTCTTTTCCTTCTTCAGGAAATCACTGTTGTGTGGTAAAACCATGATGGGTGCTGAGCCTCCTGCTCCCACAGGGGGAGCAAGAGTAGAATCACATGCTGCATCTGGAAGGTGCAGATGTTTTAAATGCACACAACTTGAAGACCGAAAATAAAAAAATTCCCTTATTTGCTTCTTTGGAAATATTTTCCCCCCTAACTGAAAACAGAAGTAGTATTTTTCTCCCAGAGATTTGTTACCTTTCTTCACCCTTTTTCTTCCACCTTAAAAAAATAGTTATCTGAAAGAAAGATGTAGTTCCACAAAAATCAAAACCAAGAGTCCTAAGAGTTCAGGAGTTTTTTAAGTAGCAGATTGGCCTCTGCTGCGCAACAGAACTCAAGGAAGACAGCTGTGTACTCTATAAAAGATTAGGAAAAAGTCTGCAAAAAGCCCCAGACCAAAGGACCTTTAATTACTAGGGAGAGGAACGTTTTGAGGAAATTAGGGCATTTTTCTGGACTTTTTGCTGTGGAAAAGCATCTTTATGAAACAAATTAAAAGGTGTAATAAAATGAGACTTGAGACAGACAAAGAAGGAGAGGAAACCGCCTTCTCTGGGCCATACACTATTTACTGTGCTGCCAGTCTACTTGGCTCTTCTCTTTGCCTTTGGAGGTGCAGGCTCAAGAGCCTTGGGCATCTCTGTTGCTCCTTTTGAAACCAGAGAGGAAATGAGTAGATGGCAAACAGAAGCATGAGTGAAAGGAAGGGTTAGAGACATGAAACAACAGTTGCTCTTAGATTTGATGTTTCCTTAATCTGATTGAATAATTAAACTTGGAAACAGGAAAGGAGAAGGAAAGCAAGGCTCGTGTCCTCAACTGATATTCTTTTGAAACAAGTACCAAACTAAGACTCAGCTCTCATGGCCTTATCTCTCCCTTGGTTTGACTTGCCTAAATTCCAAAGCCCCTTCATGCAGTGTAAACCTGGCGGAGCTAAACTAGGTGGTTTGGGATATGGCAGCATTGTGCAGGCGAGACATCAGCGCAGACTGTGCCTTGCAACCAGCCCAGCAGCTCCTCTTCTGCTGCTGTGGGGCAGGAAAGTCACATCACTGCTGAAGTGAGCTGGCAGTACGGTGTTGCGGTGATGCCTCGGAGGCAGCATGGCTCTTGGTAAACTCAGAGCTCAAATGCTGCAGGCAGCAGTTCCCAGCTGTCCTGCTGATACCGGTGAGCTGGAGAACTTGGTTACACATAGAACAATTGTGTTCATGAAGAGAAAGGTAGTTTGGACATTTAACATACCGGTTTGTGAAACCAGTTCTTGTAGCATCAAAGATTTTTGATGTTCCTTCTGCCCTGCACTTCTATATCTGCTGCCGAAGGCTCCTTTCCTCCCAGCCTGTCTCTTGCTGCCTGTGCAGGCAGCATAGGCATTCAGAGCAAGACCTCATGCTACGTGGACACATAACTTTGGTTTGGAGTAAAATATTTATTTGACCTCAGTATTATTCAAATATTTTCTCATTTCCACAGAACCACACTGGATGGCTCTGCAGACCTGAAACAAGTCACTTGGGAAGCAAGATGCCTGTATTCTGAAGAAATGATCCACAGAAGGGGAAGCTTGGGAAGTGCTGCTCTGCAGTGATTCCCCCTGGGAGTGGTGGAAGAGCAGTACTGTGTGCCTGCTGCTCTGTCCTCTGCTCTGACAGGTACTCTGGGGCCTGTGGTGGGCTGAGAGGACTGGAGGTAAGGTGCACACGTATAGGGAATGCTTCTAAAATACCCGTTTTACATAGTAACTTCTACAGTAAAGCTGCACATCCCTCCAGAGAGCAGCGTCTGGGGAGGATGCCCCTACTACCACCACCAAGGCTCCAGGTTGCTTTAGTGGGGTCAAAGTGAGTCTGTAATTTGGGGTGTGAGTTACGGTCCTGCGTGAAGCAGACTGGAGTCACTGTGGGCAGCAAAGGGAGGCACGATATAACTGGCGTTATTCAAGCAAGCCTGTGCTATGGCTGCACTCTGAAGCTCCACCGGCTTTACCGGTACTTTCCAGTTGTATTCAGCCTCGGAAAGACCGGTAATTGCCCATGATCGGATTGTAGCTGACTAAACCACACAGCCCAGGCTTCCGAGTTATGTGACTTTTTATGTCATTCCGTGCTGTAGTCGTCCCGCTGCACGCCCCAGGGCATTTTTTCGGGCCCGCTTCCCCCACTTTGCTTTGCACCGCCCCTCCCCAACCCGTAGGCGCGCAAGCCCCGCGGAAAACCCGCTCGGGAGCGCCCCCCGCCCTACGCCCCCGCTCCCCCCGCTCCCCGCGGGCAGGCAGGTGGGCGGGGCGGCGCTAGGGCCCNCCGCTGCGCGCTGGCCCTCGTTTCCCCCCTTTTCCTATTTATTGTGCCTTTTTTGTTTTTAAATTTTTTTTTATTTTTTTTCTCCCTCTCCCGTTAAGGTGGTCCCGGGCGGCAGCGGCTCCTCGCCCCGGGACCGCAGGGCGAGCGAGCTCTCTCGCCTTGCGCTCAGGCAGTACGGCCCCGCTCACCGCCGCTCAAGGGGCGGCCGCCGCCCGGTGTGGTGTGATGCGGAGTGGGGGGAGGGCAGCCGCCCCTCCTGCCCCCGAGGAAAGTTGGCGAGGGGAAGGGCAGCCGGTGCCGTCCCCCGACCCTCCGGGGCGATGCGCGGAGAGCCGCAGCTCTCGGGGGAGAGGGGAGAGGGCAGGGGGACATCGCGGACGGGGCTTGGCCGGGCTTTCCCCCAGAGCCGGGGGACCGGAGCCCCCGGCAGGTGCCCGGTGTCCCCGCGGTTAGGGCGAGCCGCCGCTTCGTTTGTAGCCTCATAGCTGGGCTGATCGCTGACAGCGATAGGAGCCAGATCCGCTTGTTAATTAATAAAAATAAGCTATAAAGGCTGACGGGGAGCCCCCATCTCGTCACCCCAGCGATAACAGCTTTTGTGCGTATAGGGTGGTGGTTTCATTAGTCGTCCTGTGTTTTAAAACTTTTAATTAATAAAGAAGCAGCAGCTTACTCCCCTGTAAAACCTCTTTTTGGTTCCGCAGCTTTTTCATATCAGTCTTTTTTAACCTGTTAAAATGGTGTTTAAGTATGTAAATGTGCGTAAATTTTCAGACACAAAGCATGAGCGGTTTGTTCTTCTTTGCTTCGGTAATTTTTGAGTTGACATTTAATGAATATGCATGTTAGATTTAGATTTTAGGGAAAAGTAATGACCACTAGACACTCTTTGAAAAAGTAATTGCAATACTTCTTAAAAAAGATAAAATTGCCCTTTCCCTATGTAAAAAAAAAAAAAAGGGAAAAAAAAAAGCAAAAATGCAGCTTTTGCTCACTTACACAGTGGAGGCAGTTGGCATGACCAGCATGTCCAGTGTAATCGTCTTCAGGGATAAAATCTAGAGGCCAAAGGTGGTGAAGAACTTCTAGCATCTAACAGTCATGTAAAACTTGCACCTGCTTGAGCTGTAGTGTTTGAGTAGAGAAGGAGATATCAAAGCTGTTAGAGCAATCATTTCTCCTGTACAAATAATGCTGATGTACTTATTGATATTCTGGGTGCTTGTGGGATAAGGCGGTGGGATAACAACTTTAAATAATTTTTGGAAAGGAAAAGATTTTTGGAATAATCTTAAATCAGTTGGTTTTATTGCTAAGAAGGAAGCTATGGTACCATCATACCAGAAGAGCGATATCTCATCTGTTTGTATACTTAATGTAAATTTGTTTTCCGTGCATAGTGCTTTATAGGTTGCTTAAAAGAATATGCTTCTACAATTCGGTCACTTTTAAGCCTCCAGATATATACTGTTTTATATAAATATTGTCATCTTTCACAAATGGTTTTCGGAAATGAAAACAAGAACCTTAGCAGGGGTTACTCTTGTCTTATTATTAAAAGCTTTTTGGGAATGTACGTAGTTGTGTCAGTCAGCGGAGCAGCTCTGCCTCCATGGCAGTGGTAGACAGCCACAGTCTGTAGACTGAGACTAATTATGCAGAAAAGATATTAGAGCATTCCAGTTTGCAAAAAAAAAAAAAAAAAACCAAAAAAAAACCCCCACTTTTTGTTTATTTGTTTAAAATCCCTGGCATTGAGAATTGAGAAAGGAGGAAAAAAAATGGTATCATACAGAATGCACACACATTACACATTAAGTATACTTGTCCGAGTTTGCTCTCAGCAGATGCTGTTTACATTCTCTCTTTTCAGCTTCAAGAACTGGTACTATATAGGCAATATTTTTAAAAAGACTAGGGAAACAACGGTATAAATGTAATTGCCAGACATTGGCCTGCTTCTTGCATATTTACTTTTTTGAAGCATGCATTTAACCATTCCTTCCAAAAAAATGAACGCTGACAGTTTCTTTTAAAAACAAGATCAACTTTAAAGGACTCTTCCCTGCCCCCGACCTAGGAAAGCTCAGTAATTCTTTTATTCATTTATAGCATATTTAGGCTGATCATGTCAGTTTAGAAATCTGAATTATTATAATTTGCTGACATACTAATTTGTTTCCGAATCAAGCGTTTCCATGCAGTTTTAAATCATGTCAGAAGGTTACGTTTTCCACATTTAAATATTTTTTTTCTCATCACTTCACTTCCTTCCCTACTGTTGTTACCATAAATTTCCTCCAAAAATTAGAGAGAAATGTTTCTGCATTTCTGTGGGGTATTTAGAAAAGTTTTCTTTTTCCACCACTGAGCATGAAACAAAAAAAAAAAAATCCAGAGATTGTTAATGCAATCATATAGATAAAAACTTTTTTTTTTTCCTCCACTTTATATTAAAGCTACTGTTGAAGTTGTTCTTACACATTGTTTTAACGAAGGATGAAACTACTTTTTGGGGTGTTTATATAGCTTTGTCTAACTTCTGGGCAACATGGATGTTGCAGTAGGCATGTTACAAGCGTATGTTCAGAGCTACCATTAATATTTCCTCGATTTATTTGACTTGAATTATTCTTGTTTTTTAAATGCAACTTCAGTTAACATTTACAATTACTATTAAAACTGGTGACTGTCTGAGTTAGTACTAACACTGCACTGGAAGAGGAGGGGATGAAGGGAGAAAAGGATGAAAGAGGGGCTGAAGGCAGGTTGTTGGCTTACTTCACTTTGTGGTGTAAAGTGCAATCCTTTTTTTTCTTTTTCTTGGAGTGCTTGAGTTTTCGTTAATTTGCTTCATCCCAGGGAAGTTTTAGAGCTTTCTCTTGATTAAATGTAAAATTTTCCACTGAGTTTATTTTCAAACTATCTTCCGGGCTGATCCCAAAGCTGCATGCATTTTACCTACGTAATCACAGGAGCTCAAGAAGGTTCTCTAAAGTTCAGATTTATCTATGTGCAGTGGTAAGGTGTGTGCCATTTTCTGCGAGGCAGGAAAATGTCAGGAAGATTTAACATCTGACTTTTCCAGTTTGAAGTTGCAAACCAAACCCCGTAGGTGCATAGAAACCACATGTTCTGCGCTTCCATTCTGTTGGATATTTTCCGCTTAGGGAGGATTGTGAGTTTTTTTTTCTTCAAAGGATGCAGTTTCTTTCTGAATAATTCCTATGGTATCAAGAAATTGAATGAGCTATATAATTCTGTAATTTAATAATTTTTCCTCAATCTCTTCTGTAACTATATTGCCCGCCTGAGGGTACCAGCAACCTTAATTTCACTGTTTTATAACCCACAACAGTTAACACTTGACCTAGGTCATTAACAGGATTATCAGCAAATTTGTTTAAGCTTTTACTGACAACCTGAATTGCTTCAATAATATTTTGACTGTGCAGACAGGAAACTTCTTGTAACCTCTCAATCTAGCATAAAATTAATTTCTTGCGAACACAGCTACCAAAAGATCAATACAGTAAATCTGCTTACAGTACTTGGTTTCAAATAGTGTCTGTTTTGGTTTACAGCAAGAAGGTTCCAATCAGCCTCTCTTTTCAGTCTGTATTGGATTTGGAGATGTGGTTTCATCTTTTATTCATTGATTACCATCTCAGAACTTTGCGTAACTGAGCAATTAAATGCACCATTTTATCTGGGCTGGTCTCTGTTAACACTTAAAGTTGCTAAAGACAACTTACTGTGCCTTTGTAGTAGCGAAGGTTTTTGGTGTGATTTTGAAAAAATATGGTGTTTACATGTGGAGCAAAATGCCTGCCCAACTTTTGCTTGTAATTTTGGTAAAGGCTGGCAATACTGGGAACTTTTCAGGAGAATCAAAAGGGATTGCACAAGGAAATGCTTTGTACAAACCTCGCCTCACTGTATGTCAAGTATCGTTAGGTCAGGGTAAGTCTTCATTTATTGTGACACAAGTCCTGCTTGTGCCTCCAGCTTGCTCTTGAGTGTTTATCTGCAAAGCAAGCTAAAAGTAGGTTTAGAAATCTGAATGTGATACCTTTTAAAATTTAATTTCAGAAAGACCAGAGTCATTGGGGTCTAGGGGGCTGTTTTTCATACAGCTGTATCTTATTCAAAGCTTCTGTGCTTAATCCTAAGCTGTACGATTAGACAAATAATGAGCGTGTTTTAAAATTCATGTTGTTTTTAAAACCAGTGCAATAGGAGAAGTTAGGTAAATTCCTTATTTTCTGTCAACATTTTTGATAGCAAGCTGTAACACATGGACTACTTTTTTTTCTTTTCTGTCTGAAGTTTGTCTTGATTTACTGCTGATTTCAATACGGTGTATCAAAAAAAGAGAAATCACTACTTTGACTACAGCAAACTTAAAGCAGATGTTTGAAATACAAAGATGTCCAAATTGGACACAGCAATTAATTCTCATTGCAGTCAATTTGGATACAACGTATTTGCTACCCAATAAAGCAGTCAAGGCATAGAAACGGCTTAGAACTCTTCTGTGCTCAGGAGATTGGGATTCAGAGGCACTACCAGAAGGGAAGGCATTAAACAGAACATAGGCATACAAAGTTTAACAGTTGTTTACATGAAATCTTTGCAAATCAGGAGTGCATGCTGATTAAACTGAAAATTTGCATTCCCATCTGGGAAGACGTACAAATTAGTTGTAATTTTTTAAAAATTATCTGCAGGATTTAAGTAAATTGCTATTAGTATACTTTTAATTCTGTTTGAGAACTAGTAAGTTTTCCTCTAGGAGAGTATGTAATGGCTCTTGTTCTTGTAATCCCCACTTGATGAAAGTTTGGAAATACAGATGCAGGTGTTCGTTTTCTTGTTTTCAGAGCTCTGGATTTTATCACCAGTGAGGGTCAGTACAGAGCTGTTGCCGAATACAGCTGTACCATTTGTAGATTTCTATACTGAGCCTGCGTTAGTTCCATAGGGTACCTGTGATTTGTGTAAGTACCTTCACTTCAGAGCTGCTGTTTGATTCTTTTTTTTTTTTTCTAAAAAAAGAAAAAAAACAAAATAACAGGAGATAAAATCATGTATTTACTTTTGTTAAAGTTCAAAGATCTAGTCAGTGGAGCTGGTATTGAAATACAGAAAGGTCATTTTGATACCCTAAGGTGCAAAACTGACAGTTGTTAGATACAACTTCAGAGATGGAACAGAAGTATTACACTAACTCATCGCCTTTCTAAAAGGTAATTCCAGCATCCAAAGAGTTGTTTTTCTGGATTTTAATTTTATTTTTTTTAACACTTCCTTACTTATTGAAAAAAAAAAAAGGCCTGTTTGTTGAAGCATTGTTAAAAATTGCTGAAAATGTATTTATGAGGAAGAAGAGACTTGCAATAAGAAAGGATACCGTGAAACAGAAGAATTTTGGTTTAAAAGTGTACGTGACTACTGTTAAGTGATCAGTTTTGCTAAAAAATCACTGCAGTGGTGCAGCCCTTCTTATTTCCAAACACACTTTAGAGCGGTAGCTTTTAATTTTTATTTTTAAATTGACCTAAACAAGAATGAAAACTTAAAAGAAAATAGTTTAATTCAGAAGATTAGATATGAACTCCCAGTGGTGTAATTTTGGAAACAGAACATTGTAGTAATTTGCTGAGTTAGGATTCTATTCCCCACTGGTAGCCTTGTGCTTCTTAGTTTCTTAGTTGCTTGATAAATTCTAGCACAAATACTGATTTTGCAGCGTAAGTACTCGTTTTGCAGTGCGTAACTGATGTAAGATTAAAATTTGGTCCCTTGAACTAACAATTCCTTTTAAATTTCTACAGTGAATGAGTGAAAGAAGTAAAGCTACAGAAATAAAGATAATCCTGCCTGAAAGAAGTCTTAGGGTGGTGACAAAAAAGTTCCAGTCTGTGAGAGTGACGGGTAGCCTGAATGAAACACCAGCATGTACAGCCTTAAATTTGCAGAGATGTTATTAAACCAGACACACTGTAAGCAGAAACATTAGTGCCACGCTCCTTTTTTTTTCATTAAATTACTGTGTCCTGCTGTTTCAGGCAAAATATGGAAGAAAATCCTATTAATCTGCTGGAAAAATATTGATGAAAGAAGAATAGCAGAGCAAACGAACAGTGGTTGAAACTTGCTAGCAATTAAGCGAACAATAGGATGAATGTTAAGGTTCGGTCAGGGCAGTTTAGTGTAATAAGGTGTGGGAACGCTGCTTTTTTTTTTTTTCTTATTTCCAGCTGGTTTCTTGTACCATTATTATATCTATATTTCCAAGGAAAGGTTTGCATTGCATTGGTCTGTCTTTTCTTAAATAGATATTTTAAAAAACCTGCTAAAGCATGGCTGCATTGTTCAAGAGGACAATAATTAAATCTAAAACTTTTTAATTGGTGCCTAAGAAAGAAGGATTTGTAGAAAATCTATGGTGATGAGTTACCATTTCAATAAATAATAATTAAAGCACAAAAATACGTTTTGGTCTACAGTAGGCTTCCCACAAACTTTGGGCAGTAAAAAATAGCAACAAGTAACACTGGGTTTCTTGATTTAGTTGTTGAGAAGTTAGAAGAAAGCTAGAGGGTTTTTGCTCTGGTTCTTTTTTTGAGAGGCAAGGCTTTCTGAGAGATCTCTTCTGGAGGGGGAAAGAAGGATTAAAGGAAGAGAGGGTAGTTAAGGAGAGGTGAACTGAAATTTGGACCCGAGTCGTAGAAAGATCAGAACAAATTCCAAACTTTTGCCGTTTCATGACAGTATTAGGAACCCAGAATTCAGTGCTGACAATGATCTGAATGCTGCGCAAAGCACAAATTAAGAAATTCCTTGCCTCCCTGAAAGTCTAAGCTTTGTTTATATTAGTAAGCTTCATGACTGTGATTTACCAGTGAATTTCAACAGAGCTTGCAGTTAACGCAGGGTAGAGGCCTTTTTACCATTCCATTTAATCTTTCTGTAATGGTGCTTTCTTTAAAAAAAGGAAAACGAAGTTATGTCTGTCCAGCCTTAATGTTTGTGACCAGCTGTGGAGAACACCCACTTAAAGCATTTATGTGAAAACAGGTTCTGAGATGGTGAGCGCCTTATCTTGCAAAAAGTTTTCTCCCACGTAAGATTTACTTTGGAGAGCAAATGTCCTAGCAATGGTCGAGACCTCAGTTTTCCTGGAGAATGTGGTTACAGCTATGGAAAATGTAGAGTGTTCACCTAAACCATCTAGAGATAACCCAGCTGCAGGGAAACCTCATCAGTCTCTTGTTCCCAGCACGCCCACCCAGTCTTTTCTCTCATGCCTGTGCTTTTTCTTCTGTCTCTTCTTTCCCATAAGTCAGCATTCAGCCATGATGAGTAGAAGGAAAAGATCATCTTTGCCTTCTTCAGTGGTTGGGAGGGACCGCATGTCCATTGCTTCTTACTAATTGCTGTTTCTCAGACAGGGACTGCTTTGATCTGATAGATGTCCAGAAAAGAAACAAAGACACAGGAGAAGAATTATGTGTTTAATGGCATTGCTTTTTCTGTAATTGGTTGTGTTGATCCTGAAAGTTAGGTTAAAGCTGGACAGAGGGTATTCAAGAAATCAAAGCAGAAGTTGTCAATGCTAACCAAGGAAAGTAATTCTGGAGAAGAGGTGTGGGGAACATGCTTAGTCTGTGAAACGTAATGGAAACTAGGACTGTTTGCAGGAAAGGAATGAAAGTAGAGGAATAAAGAGAAGGTGGAGTCATGTGGGTAGATGGGAATAGAACAGTCATTTAGGCATTTACCTTTGTTATAAATATTTGTATTTCTCACATATGGAAATAGTGAAAAAAGATGTTACTGGGGTTTGGGTTGCAAAGGCAGCAAATGAAGTCGGGGCCATTCCATTTTTCATATGGATAGCTCAGCACACATGTTCTGCATTAATTACCTCCATAAATTCTGTTAACCTGGCAAACAATGAAAATATCATGTTGGTGACATCACTGTACTGGAAAATAAAACTGGGTTTAGCATCTTGATTTTTTCAACATTACATTTGAGGAGATTTCTTATGCTATTGGCATTTTACTCCCCCAATTTGCAGAAAGATGTTTAGTCATTAGCTCTGTGGGTTTATTTTATCTGTGGAGTAGCTGTGTAAGGACCCAAGAATTTCATAGCCCATGCAAGCTGGAACCCTGGATTCATGGAAGCAGAGAATAGCTTGGCACAACTCTGTCAGGACACACCTGAGCAGGTGGCTTTCCAAATGCACTACTTCAGTATTCTCAGACATTTTTTTACAAATCTTAACTTCTGTATTTCAAACTTAAACAAACAAAACAGCCCACAGCCAAACCCAACACACCTATATTCACTTGCAAGGGGTTTATTTTTCAGTGTCACATACGAGGAATTAAAAGCAAATTTTTTTTTGAGTTGTGGCATGCTGCCAGCTGATTCACTTGGGGGGGATATCACAGCCTTTTTAACAAATGAATCATTGGTTGGTTGCTCTGGTCCCTGTTTCAAAAATTTCTGTCCTCAAAGAGGTATTGATTACTTGCTGTGATTTTTGTTAATTTCAGGACCTTGAATATGTTTGAACTTTTATTCATGGGTGCTGTTTGTGCCCAGGTGTGTTTACTGTGACACTTTTTGAGGTCTAGAATTCTAGAAACTGAGCATGTCATACTAGGTTTTGAGTTCCCAGATCATTTTAAGTGAACGTGGCCGCTGTGTTGCAATATCTTTTTTTACCCCTTTAAGGTGCTGGAATCTGTCCCAAGGGGGATCTTTGCAACACTGTGGTAGATCGCAGCTCTCTCAAATCTGTAGAGAGCTCAATTCTGCAGAACTAGTGAATACTGAAAATTATTTTTTTCCCAAGGGAGGAGAAATGCAGAAGTAAAAAGACTTAGTTGTGCATAAGCCCTTTTGAGAAGTGGTTTAGAGCTTACATTCTGCACTGGGCCACTTCGGAGGTGGCTGGGTTTAGGTTACTGAATCTCATCCTTAATTTCTGGTATTTTTATTTTTTTTTTTTCCCCTAGAGAAAGGTGAACTTGGGTTTTGCAAGTTAAACTCCCTTTTAATGCAGTGTGCCCCATCTTGCATTTGCGTGTATAACGCTGTACTTCTCATGGGTCAGACTTAACATTGTAGTGCTAGAGTAGAGTGAGATTTGAAAGATTTGAATGTGAGTTCAGCTGAACAGTAATTCAGGTATCTAAGGGTTTATGCCTCTTGTAGGAGGTACTGGAAAAGAACCAATTGGAAATCTTTTTAAAAAAATGAGTGCAGAGAAGTGAAAGCGACACAGTAATTTGGAACCCATTAGGTTAATCCATTTTTAATTTTTATATCCTTGTCTTAATGAAAAGAACTGGCACATATCAGCTTACAGGAAATAGCCTAATAAAACCGAAACCTTATTAGGCCCCTTTGATAAACACTGCATTCCAGCCCACCAGTCATATGTTTTTGCATACTTGGAAATTGAGCTTTACGCCACTTTAACAATATTAAGAGAACTCTCATGTTTCAAACTACTAAAAAAGAAATAGAATCTGTTTTGTCTGTGTTCATCTAGGAGAATGGATGGGCGGTTGTCAACATAACGCAGACAGGTACTCTGAGAAAAAGCAGTGTATAGATTTGTCACCTCACTCTTACAAAAAGAGCTGCTAGTTCATATGTCATCATTGGTGCAGAAATGGCTTGTCTTTGTTCTATCTTTACAGTAGTCAGAAAAACTTCTGCAAGGTGTTAAGGTAGGAGGTTAGGGATGCACACATACATAGACTTAATAGAGACTGACGGGAGAATAAGATGAAAGCTTTATGTACACTGCATTGCCTTAACTGTTGCTTGGAGTCCCTCCACGGACTTTGGGGACTAGCTTTTGGTGTTATGTGAACACTCCTAAGATTTCCAGCAGCAAAATGTTTACTTGTTTTGCTCTTTGAAATCAGCTCCAGTTTTGTCTGCTAAGGCACAGTATAGTTCTGTAGTTTTGTTCTTTGAAAACCTCTCATGTGAGGCTTTCATTTTTGGACCTGACTGTCATCGACCTGTCTGTTCAGGAGACTTAGATAGTGTTGTCCCTTTTCTGCACCAGGGCTCCATACTTAGCAGAAAGAGGAAGACTGCTGGAGATCTTCTCCTTGGTGTCACGTGCAGTTGATGAGAGCCAGGTTGGCTGGGTTGAGCCACACGTAGACCTGTGGCTACCAGCTAGCACACTGAGCCACCGTGAAGGGGGCACAGGAGTGCCGCTGGTCCCTAGCAGTATGGACATATATGCTGGGAAAGGGCTGCTATGCAGTCACAGAACTCCCTGATGGTCTCTAGTTTTGCAGTTTACAATCCAGCTTTTTATTTATAAGCATTCCTGCATTGCCTATCGCTGTCCGTTCCCTCCTTTGTGGCAGCCTTTGAGAGAAACTTGCAGTAAGATTCCTGCTTTGGCTGCTCTAAGTATTCAGCTATAGGAAAACCCGAAGTATCTAAATCTGACCTCAGATGCTCTTGGGGAGAGTGTTTGATGAGAAGAATGAATCTGGGAGGAATGAAATGAAACTATTTCTCTTCAAAAGCTGAAGGTAACTTCCGTAAAAATGCAATTTGCCAAATAATCCAAGTTGATATAGGAACCTTTTATGTTCTACAGAAGCAACTTGACTGTCACTGCTAGGATTTTTTTCATCTCTTAATTTTGGAAACAGTTATTTACTGAATATTTAAATGAAAATAATGTAGGCAAGGGCTACCTAGTCTTCTTTTGTGAAGATTCCTGTGTTTGGCTTTGGTGTAACCGTTTTTTAGTTCATTCTGGTTTTCCCTTGTTTGTTCATCTCTTACCCCCACCCTGGTGAAGTTCTTCAGTCAGCAATTTAACCACAGATTGAACATGACAGTTGCCAAATTTGGAATGTTCTGCATGAAATCATACTTGTATTGTACAGTCCAATGTCGCAGGCAAGAAGGGTTGAAAGTGCAGACCTCACAGCGTTGTGCTGCTCGAAGGATTGCAGTCTGCCTTTGAGCTGTAGTAGGAATCTCACTGAGAAATCTTGCATTTGAAAAATAGCTGTGTAGTAATTGGGCCAAACTTTGATGGCACTTGGGTTGAGCATATGTTACAGAGTATGTTCTCTATGGTCTTTTTAGGAGACTTTATGTTGCTTAGTGTCACTTTACTTCCTAGAGTGTCCCAGGCTGGAGGGAGACAAAGCTGCGGAGCTAGTAAATGGGGACCTAGAAGATTTCTCATACGCTAAGATTGTTTTCTTCTGAGCAATAATAATGTCTTCACTGCAACATTTGAGGGGGAATGCAGGACCATAAAATTACAGGAGACTTGACTTCAATTAATGGACAAGTGGCAGGTCAGGCCCCAAAGCCAGGCTTCACTGTTGAACACGCTTCCATGAAAAGAGTATTGCATTCGTTAGCATTGCTTCATAGAGTGGTTTCACATCTGCTGATTTCACNCTTTCAGGAACATCAGCATCATAGCTGGTCCTATTTGGCAATTACAGTGCATACACCAAGGTGCAACTTTGGCCTTGCCTGGGCCCAGCCTGTCTGTCTGGAGATGTTGCTTCTGGCCTCAGAACAAACCTAAGACAGAAAGCTGTTCTATTGCCACTCTTATTTCACTTCCACTAAGGCTGGGAGAACAGAGGGTTGAAAAGACTCAGATCTGTACTTGGAGGAGGATGGAAATCCAGGTGCAAGTCCCCTTTACCGGGACGAGGCCACCATTCTAAAAATGTACGTCAGGGTTTGCTCTGACTCCGCTCTGTCCCACCCCAAAACCAAGCTCTGGCTGACTTCCTGCCACAAAGTATTTTCTTTGCTGCTCAGGATTACATGACACGTTTCAATTATGGGCATTCACCATTTTAATTTTTTTTTGGTTGCATAGCAAATTTAATTTTCCCCATTTGTTGGCATTTTTTTAATAACTAACTAGCGTATTTCTAAACTGACAGTTTGCTGCCAAACAGGAAAGGACAAAAAAGTTGTGGTTTCTTGTTCTTTCGCATCTTTTTTAACTTTTAATTGGAAATGTTAATTAGTTGAAGAAAAAATATTTTATACATATTACCTCATTGGCTATTGCTCTGTGTTTTCTTTGTAAAGAATCACGTTTGGAAATGCTTTCCAGTGGCGAAGTTGTTTGTAGGTTCTTTAGATACTCTAAGTTGCCTCCTAGCAGGCTTTCCTCCCCATTTCTTAGTGAGGGGTTTGTCAGGGTAGTTCTACCTGGTGCAACATCTGTTTTTTCACTTTTCATCAAGGGAGGCATTTACATGGTGCTCAGTTCATTGCAGCAGTCATTGCTCCACGTGTTTCTGGAAATGCTGCTGCTTTCAGTCTGCAGTCAGGTATCCTGGTAGTTCTACAGTTCTGTCTCTTTCACTGACATTGCTCCTGATGAAACCTGCTGTTAGTGAGCCTCGCGGCAGGTCCTCTTGCCATCACTCTCAAACTGGAAGCAGTTTCTGGTAGCGTGAGCAGGCCCGTGTGTCAGATTCCACTCAAGCCTTCATTCGTCTTCTGCCTGATGCCACGTACATGAAAGCGAGTAGGCTTTGCATTTCACATCCACCTCCCTGCTCCAGTTGCCGCCAAGAGATTCATCTTTACCTCCCGGGCAGAAATGTGTACTGAGGGAACTAATAATGCTTTCTCTTGCAGTTGTGAGCGGGGAAGGCCAGAAGAGTGGGGCGGGAGAGAGCTTCTAACAAGAGAACATGTTCTTAATGGGTATTTTCCCAGTTTGCTGCCACTTGGCAGAAACAGGTATAGCGTACAGAACGGTGAGCAAGGCTGATGTATGGAAGGACCAAGTCATTGATTTTTCAAAGTCAGAAGTAATGGTTGCTCAGTTGGTAGAGCACCACAGTATTTTAATACAAGTAAATTCTTCCCTATTTTTAAAGTGAGTTAATCGCACGGTAGGAACCAATGCAGGATGCTGAGATTACTAGATAGCACTTTATTTATTTAAAGTTGTTTTATGAGAACTCCTCTGTGTCTCCTTAGCCTAACCCGTGATCCTTTTCAAGGCACTCTGTAGGAAAGAATTGTCAATAGCAAAACCATTCAGCTAGTTTAAGAGTTACCCTTAGTAACTGGCTGGTCAACCTCAAAGTACCTTTCTGTAAGAGGTAGCTGAACGCTCCTCACACAGTTTTGCAGGAGGAGGAGATACAAGGAGAGAAAATGAGTTGTGTGAGAAACACTTAAGCTTCAGAACGAGCCTGGAAATCCTGATTCTCTTTAATGTGACCTGACTTGTAAAACTGTCTTTTCACTCTTCTGGAAAGAGTTAATGCGAAGGAAGAAGAGTTACTAGTTTTATTTTTGGGGCATAATATGCCTACTCTTCCTCTCCTTCTGTTTCCAGGTACCCCATTTAAGAATATGAGAGTTGAGGGTAATCAGCCCCCAAAGTTAGGACCGTATGTGACCTGCAGTTATGGTTGCTTGCACAGCCATTCTCTTCACTGTGTCAGTTGCTGTGAAGTCCCTGGTTGTTACACTTGCAACAAAAGTAAATGGATTGCCCCATAAAGTGCATTAACCTCTTTCTTTGGTTTTGTCTTAAGTCATACAATTCTCTTCATCGTAGTGTGGCTGGAAGCACACAGAGGACAGTGCTGCAAAAGAGGTTGGAATTATCTTCTCTCCAGTTCCCTCTTTAATCTGGTAAATCCATGGCTCTAGGCATTTGTAGTACATTTAAACACTGGCTTTTATTGAGCTTTAATTGCATGTGGAAAAATGTGAGAGTCACGATAATATATGCCTGCTGATGATGATCTGACTGAGTGTATCTTCATGATGTGCTTCATGAATTCATGAGGTCTGTTTTGTGAACTAAGCATTGCCTTTTGTTACACTAGAGGATATATGAAGGTTGAAAGAAATTGAAATGAGTCATTGTGCGATCAAGTGCTTGTGTAAAGTTTTACTTTTTCACTTTTTACCTAACCCTACAAATCCATGCAAAAAAAAAAAAATCAAAATAAATATCTAATCCACTCTTTATGTATTTCTTCAGTCTTAGTGTAGGGAAATGCTGTCTTCTCCTTCCGTTACCAGATTAATATGTAATGGTAGGACATACGGTGAAAAATTGTAACACTACTCTTCTCTATAATTCTTGTGTTAGGACCACAATCGTTGCAGCCTGTAAGTTTTGTATTAGTTCTTTGCTCTCTATCAAGGTGTACAACTCTGTCTTGGAGTCACAAGAAAAATGAGTGCCAGAGAAGTTTTTTTTTTTTTTTTCAGGGAGATGGAGGTGGTTTTGTTCAGGAGACTACCTGAAAGGAAATATGTTTTGCATTTTGGCTACTAGTAAAGCACAGTAGTGAAACATTTATGAGCATGGAAAAGCAGTTTGCCTAGTGATGCCAGTTTGAAGGAGATGAAAAAGAAAAGGAAGGTTTAATGAAGGAGAGACGCTGAAAAAATATTATTCTTTCATAGATTTGATGTCGATGCATTGCAGCAAAAGTTGCCCCATGTTTGAGGCATCTACCTGTCATGGGGCACACATGGCTTGCACTGAACATTTAATTGACCCCCATGGCTCTGTCGTAATGCCTGTGGTTGTTCCATGTAGTATACCTGGTAAACCTGGTCTGAGAGATAGGCAGGCAGCAGGGAGTTGGCTGTTATGGAGGTGGCATAGAGAGGTATGGACAATGATGCCAAATGCTGATCTTCTGCACCTCGAGGGCATGCTGTAAGTGCAAGTACGCTGCTTGGCAAGTCCCAAGAGGGAAGCTACCACTTTGTGAGTCTATTGCCTATTTATTTTTTCCAGATGAGACCGATGAATTTGGACTGAATTCATAAATTTCAGAGTGGCTGCAATTGTGTTTTCAAGAAGCTCATTCTTAAAGAATAAATATATTACTTAAGTTTACTCCTTAGTGATTTGCCTTAGCAATTTACCGCCAAGTAATTTACCTCAGAAGTCATACTTCCTTTACCACCATGTATTGCAGATGCACAACAAACATATCTGTCTTATCCCAGGAGATCCATAATCTGTGGGAATTTGTAGTCACAAAAGGAAGTGCACTTTTTTTTCTTTTCAATTTTGATTAGTATTTCCTTTTTATAGATGCAAACCTTGCTTCTGAGTAGTCTGCCTAGCACTCAGTAAAGGACTGACTGATTTTTCTTTGCATAGGTGATGGAGAATTTAATTATTGATAAATTCAGAGCCAAGATATACATAATACTGGATTATGTTCTTTCTGTAAGATTAGGAATTATACTTTGTTTATTGATGTAGGTAAAAATTCATAATACTTCTGTTTTCTTTTAAAGGGGTATATAACTGCAGGGGAAACATTTTTTCTTCACGTAGATGGCAGAGCAGCTCACTCATGATAATAAAGCGTGGCATATGTACACATACAACACAAATGCATGTGCATATACAAATGTCGACAAACGTGTATATTTATGGTTGTTTATAACATGGTCTTATTTCTAGTACTGTTCACCATTTTTTCCCTACTGTGTCATCTCCTGTATGTTCCAGTAACAGGAAAAATAATGCCTTCAGGGCTTTCTGTTTTTTAAAGTGATGTCCAAAATGAAACAGCAATTAAAAGGAAAGCGATGAAATAATACAAATAACTTAGGAGATTCATAGATAATTTTCATAATTCTTTCACTTCCTAGTTGTATTCTTTTATGTTCTCTGAGCAGCAATACCCAGACCATCTGGTTCTGGGAGCAGTGACAACCCTTCAGGCTTAGAAATAGAAGCTGAAGCTGTTTGGACTGCTAGAGTAGCCACCTCTAATAGATCCGTCATTTTCAGGTGCTAAAATTCCCTTTCATATGGTATGATTTATTTCTTTTTTCATTGTCAGTAATTTCCATATCGAAGGGAAAGAAAATAGTAGGGGGAGGGTGGGCGGGGATGGACAAAGAAGGTGAGCCCGAACTGCAGATAACAAATATTGCAGGGGCATAGATTGGTGCACTCGCAAATGGTGTTGGTGTGTTGTGTACCAGTACTTGATTGGTTTGTATTTATACAGAACTTTTTTTTTTGTATGATACTTTGTATCAGTTCACCTGTTCTGCTTCATGTTAGTAAGGAAATGGTTAGTTAGGGAGCAGGATGATTAAGCACTTGAAGACTATATGGCCAGGATAAGGAACAGAATTTAATTTTGTCCTTCTAAAAAAACCCAGTAAATACCAAAGATGACTATCCTTTAATTTGTATTTATTTCTCTTAAATACCTATCATAATTTAAAATGAGTATAAAACCACTATGATTTGATCGACTGGAAAACGTCTGTATCAGACTGTTTACAAATAAATTCTTTATTCTTACACTGAAAATTGTTGCATGCCTCAAAAATAAAAAAAGATAACAGCAAGATTAGCAATGAATTGATGGCCCTGTTTAAAAGTAGGTTTGTCTGAACCTGTAAGGTTGTAAATAATTACTTTTGTGTCTAATGTGTTACACATGACATTTAGAAAACACTTCAGTGCTGCAAGACAATTTGAGAACAAATTAGATCAGAAAGAAGAAAGAACTGCAGGAAAGACTTTAATCAGCATTCATTATTTATTCCTGTATTCTGAGAAAATTATATATGCCAAATACAAGCCTTTAATCAAATAATGATTAAAATATTCAGATCTCACCTATGTAGTTAGATGCATTGACCCAAATTTCAGGCGTCCAAGGGGAAAACGCTGTAGTTTGTGCAGCTGAAAGAAGCTCTCTGTTCCCACCCCCTGCTGTAATTAATTTGGCCAGAGATCCATTGTTTGTTTTTTGTCACTTTTTTTGTTTTGAAAAGTTCCCCGTCTGCTGTTCATACCGTGTTTAAGATAAACAAGATGAAGATCCTTTTCATTTGTCTGTCTTTTTCTTCTTTGTAGCTAACTGCCAGGCCACCTGAACAAATCAACTGCTCACAAGGTCCCCAAATAAACACATCTCTTGGTACGGGTAACTGAGGTTAACTGGACAGAGGCAAATGAAACTCATTCCTCTTCATTTTGTCTTCTTTTGTAGTTAATCTGCTGGATTCAAAAACAATTCAAGGGGAGCTGGGCTGGATCTCCTACCCATCACATGGGGTGAGTGCACTAGACTGTGAAATGGCAAAGTGCTGCTACAGACCAATGTGCTATTTAACCATTGTTTCCTCTTCAGAGGATGCTGTGCAATAGCACTGGTTCTTTGGAGCTTCAAAAATAGTCTGCTCTAAACTTGCAGTATTTTATGTAGATATGGTGCCTTCTCTTTAGAACATACATCACACTGCATGTAATCCTCAGGAAGAACTCACTGTTGTTGGAGAAAATGAAAGCAAGATGTGCATTGAGGAAAAAAAAATGATAATAAATTGTTTTTAGATCCTTCTCAAAGTATATTTCTAAAGGTATCATGAGACTGTTTTATAGTATTACTTGCTAATTTATTCAGATGGAAGTAGTAGAAGGCGAAAAATATACGGACATAACTGGGTGATGTAAGTACGCATTTGATAACTTTGATGCTAAATTGTTCAAGAACTATTGTGAGTTAAATGTTATTAAAGAAATACCTACATAATTCCTGAGGATTTTTTATTTATTTATCGTGTATCCAGATCTAATGAAACTAGGAGTTCTGTTCTGAGAAGTTAAAGTGCAGTCTTAACCGCACTTTGAACTTGCTACCTGTGTTTTTGAACTTGCTAATTCCACAATTTTTAATCGCATTTGCCACCAGTCTCTTTTTAAAATTTTTGATGATTTAATATCAGCACACTGCTGTCCATTGGTGCTGGTATCTGGGCACTCCCCAGCTTCTTGTGTCTGTGGAATGTATATGTGTGTTTGTGTGCAGGAACAAAGCATTATGCTCTTCCTACGTTGTACACTGTAGATAGGCAAGGATACTCTTGCGTTCCTTCACTCTGTCCCCTGAACAAAAAAACCTACTTGGCAGGCTGAAGCCCTGGTGTCTGGAGCTTCTGTTGCTGTCAGAGAAGGCTGTGTCATCAAGTCTTTGCTGAAAGAAGGCACTTGGAGACCTGTGGCTCCTTCTCTAAGTTTGTCTTGTCACTTGTGCAAGCACTCATGGTGCTTTGTTCTGTGGCAGTCCTATTTTGGTTTTCTGCCTTGAGGATGACAGCTCCTAGAAGTTCTCATGTGTCTCTGCCTATGTCTTCTACCGTATGAGTAAACCTCTGCCAGCAAGTACTGACACTTCTAAGTCCTTGTCTCTAGTCTTGGTAAGGATAAGAGTTTCTAGCAAAGATTCCAGCCATTGTCCTTTTTCCAAACCAACCATGTTTTGAACTCTTGGTATTGGCAGGTATTTGCTCATTGATTTGTTTGTAGGATCATGAATATCCACTTTGTGATTCTTCTGCAGCTTTGGGCAAGCTCTTACTTCACCTTTAGCAATTCTACAGAGACTAATGGCAACAGTACTTTTGCATCTCTGCCTTATGGGATTCAGTTGCTAATATTTAAGTAGTGCCTTCTTGCTATTAAGTGTTACACAGGTGTTTAGCAGCATTTAAGGATTAAGGCTTGGTTTATTTTTTGAGTTCATATGCATATCTCTCTGTCTCTGAACAAATTGTTCCACTCTCGTGGGGAAGAACTGGGAAGAGGGTTCGTGTTTCTTTCTAGTGACTGTTCCTGCTGACTTTTCCCAATAAGAAACCTCTATAAACAGGATGTCCAAGAGGGAACTCTCCAGTAATTTCTAGCTCATCATTTTTTTTTGCCTTCACTTGCATTTTTTTTTTGTTGGATTTTGTTTTGTTTTTGTTGTTTCTCTCCCAGCTGCCCTGTGCTCCTCTCCTTTACTCTTCTGCTCTGCTCATCTCCTTGCAGCTGTGCAGATCTACTGCTCTGCTCACTGCAGCTGTGCCTTTCTTGCCTTGGATGCCTAAAGCAGTTGGTAAGAAGAGATACGGGGTATCATGGGGGCTATAAGAAAAACAGATGTGCTACATTACCCCACCAAAGAGGGCCCCCAGATCTCTCAAAGCCATTTTATTAGCTTCTGCAAGTTTTTGTCAGGTAAATCCAGCACAACTTGTTTGTGTGTGTCTGTGCATGTTGTTCCTACTTACTATCAATCCTGGAATTGTACTGATGTTCTCACAAGTTAATGAAATTATTAGTTAAAAATCGCACAACAGTATATTAACGTAGAACATATACTGTGACTGTTTTTGGATGACAGCTGAGACTCTAACCTGCAGCCTTCAAATTGCCATGAAATGTTAAGCTTACATACTGAAACATGATTGTAAAGTATAGAAATAGTAACATCTATCCTATCTGAATTAGCATTTTGCTGTAAAATGCTGACAACTTGAACATCATGTGAAAGAGACGCCTTCTTTTTACAGCCCTTTATTTATAGTCAATTAATTAAACCTGGTAAATATGGCTGCATCTGTCTCTGAACTAACTAAAATATGAACTTAAACTTTAGTGGAAAAACATTATAATAAAGATGTCACATCACATTGAAAGATTGCTAATAGCATAGTGATGATTTACAAGGTAAAGCTAATAGAGCTACACTTGAGGCTGTGATTCACAAATGAGAGTATTGGTGTTGTGCCAGTTCTTCTCCAGCATGCAGCAATGTTCTCATCTGAAGCCATAAATGTCACTATTACTGAGGCTGGTGACTTAAAGAATTTTTTAAAATAATTTAGCCAAAGTGTTTAATAAACCTTTTACTAGGTTAATAATTTTATTAGTAGATGGTATTGACTGTTTTCTGTCAAAACGACCCAAATTGGTTGTCATTTTCAGCACTCAGTTGTTGTTCTTTATTCTTTTAAGTCTGCCTCAACTTGGGCGTGTATAATAATAGCTTTCTAGAAATTCCTGAATATTCAGGTTAAGATTTATAACTAATTTGTATTCAAAGATTTCTGTGTCCTGCATAAGAACACACTAATGGCAGTGGTTTAGACTACAGTTAATAATATCACCCTGTAAGAATTTGATCTCTCCTTGAACCATCCCACACAGCCACAGTCTTGGCATCGGTAACACTGATCTGGTCAAGCTCATTGAAATCCCTTAAGTACAAAGCATCGGCCCCTCTAGATAGCAAGGCAATGGAATTAAAAAATATAATAGCAAGCTTTGCTGATGCTTGAGCATGATTGGCAGCAGCCACAAGGCCTGTATCCTGTACTACCATCTCCAGCACCTGCCTAGGCAACCTTTTTTGTAATGCCAATCAGTCAAATACCAGTTCCATTTCTATAGGTTTCATTAAAGGGGAAAGAAAGAAGAGCTACTTAGTCTGTGCAGAGTATATTATTGATATGCTGATTAAGCATAACGCAAGTGATCATTAACTGCAATTCACGTAAATTACAGCAGCACAGATGTGGGGGTTGGGAGGATAAAAAAGCAAGTCACTTTAATAATATACAATAGAAATGTGATGGATAATTCATACAGGACAAAAAGAGTACAGTCTAAATCCTGCTCTGCATATTCATGCAAGTAGTTGTATTGGTTTCAGCATAATTTTTTTTTAGTAAGAAAGATGTTTCTGATTTGACACAAGGCTCCATGTTCTATGGGGAGTTTGGAAAAAAAATATAAAATTGTGACATAATCGCACTACATCATTTTGCAGCCATCCAACTTGTGACTTGATCTTTACATGTTTATTACTCATATTTATGGATGTAAAATTTGGGGCTTTTTTTTTTTCTTTAATGTAGTCACTACAAAAATAAAAGAGAAATCATGCTTATCTCATTTTGCTTGTAGCTAGAGAAGATAATGCTCTGGCATTTATTATTGTAATGTAACAGATAATTGTAAAAAAAAAAAAAAAAAAACAAAACCCAAACAAAAAACAACTAAAAAAAACAAGACCAAAACCCAAACCAAGCCAAAAACCAAACAAAACCCCGACCCCAACTGTTCTGTATGTGACCAAAGTTAGTTAACTGAGAGCAAAACTTTAAAAGACTGGTTAGGAAATAAAGGTACCGTCTTTGATCATGACTGTTTTCTAGGGTCCTCGAGTTTTTGTTGAACCATTTGACTTTTTTTGTGCTCCATACCTTAAACTTTTGGGCACATACTTCAGATACTGACTGTACACTGAACTACTTTAAAAACCTGTTGTGAATAACTTTGGTTTTGCTTAGTGGTCGCTCTTGTACTCATTTGGGGAAAACAAGCTGAACATCTCAGTGATGGAAACTGGTTCGTAAGCAAGCGTTAGAGGACAGAAGGATAACATTCCCTGCTTCTGTAAGTTTGTGCTGGGCTAGGAAGGCTAGAGCATGTGTGACTGAGATTAATGAGAGTTTTTCCATCAACCAAAATTGGGTTAGAATCCAAAAATCCAAGTGAGAATGAGGAAAATGCTTCTTTTCTTATATTTCAAAAGTCTGAAAGCAGTTTGTCACATTAGACTGTCTTATTGCCTACCCATGACAGTGGCAGCCTCCCTGGCTGCATTTGTTCTGATGTAAATGGTAGACTAATATGTGGCACTGGAAAAACTTTTTGGCCTTTTTTGTGGGATATCAAGAACACAGTGACTGAAGACAACTGAAAAAGCATTCGGATATCCCTTGTGACTACGTGAAGGCAGAGGAGAACTTGTGCAGAGTTACATTTTGCCTGTGACTAAGGTGCATTCAAATAAATTGCATTCAAGAATCTGTTATTCAGGCCACTGCGAACGGAAGGTTTGTCTGTTTATATGGAAGACGTTTTCAAAATTATTAAGTATTTCCATGAGCAGGGGAAATAATGAGGCTTGTTTTCCTGCAGCTTTGTGTCTTGCGGTTAATGGCGTCCTGTGATTGAAGGATTTGGGGTTTTTTTTGCAGTAAGTCCTGAATGCTAGTGGGTTTCCTGGTGTCGTGCTTCAGCCTTCCCCTCAGCTGGGCACACTGCAAGTTTCTCTCCCCTACATGTACCTCTGATTTTCACACCACTGCAGAATCTTAGGACAGCTTGAACTGTCAAAAAAACCCCTTGAAACTGGCCAATACATACAAAAATTTATGAAACTATCTAACTTTAGTTTTCTTGTGGTACTGATTGACATCTTGGTCTGTATTCATTTTTTCTGTCTGAGCCAGCAAACTTAGCTTGTCAACTTCTAAGTGATACTGTATTTGAAGTGGGGAGTATTACTGAAATCACCAGGTGGTTGTGAACACGAGTTCCAAAGTAAAACAAATTTTATCAAACAATTGGCACGAGACAGAAGATTGAAACTGAAAGGTATCTTTGTAAAATCAAAAATTAAGTACTTTTTCCAAAATGAAAACAGACATATTATACTACTACATGCTTTCTTTTTCCTATTCATTAGCAGTGGAATTTCCTTAGTACTTCTTCAAACAATGCATTCTGTTAAAAACAAGATTTATCTATGTTTTGCCTGAGCTCTGTCTCCTTACAATTTTATGTATTTCCTACTGTCTCCCTGCTTCTCACGAATTGTGTATCAGGTCTGAAAAGCAAGCAGACTATTTTGGCAATTGAAAGTAAAGAGAACCACTTGGAATTCTGCCTTTTGTAAATCATAGATTTTGTTTCATCTTACACTGAATAGCTGATTGAGAAAGTAATTTTTTTTTTTTTAATAATATACTGTTAATGTTGTTAGTATACTTTTTTCACTGAGAGATTTCCTTTTGGGGTGTATATATGTTTCATTTAATTTTCATTTAATTTCCCTTTTTTCCAAATTATTAAAGAGATGGTGTGAAAAACTGAAAGTACTTCTACTATAGCTTTCGTAAGCTCTTCCCTTCATCTCCAATTTTCTGTAATCAAATGCATGCTATTTCTCATTTTTAGACTGTTTTCTTTTTATTA
This sequence comes from Nycticryphes semicollaris, assembly GCA_013400055.1. Classification (NCBI taxonomy): domain Eukaryota; kingdom Metazoa; phylum Chordata; class Aves; order Charadriiformes; family Rostratulidae; genus Nycticryphes; species Nycticryphes semicollaris. The sequence goes on along the minus strand of VXBJ01005380.1, from coordinate 562,451 downwards.
GAACAAAACTATTCAAATTGATTCTATTACTGTAAAGTGAATGATTTTGTTTTGGAGAGGGGCATTTAAAAATCTGTGTATTTTGAACTAAAATCTCTTCATTCACACTCAGAGCCTTGAGCTAGAACACAGTGGTGGTTTCTTGTCTCTGGGTGCTGCTTTTACATGAAAGCTGAATGTGAGGAAAAAGATATAAATATTTGTACTATATTTTTCCCCCTTTCTGATGGGTATTACTTTTAGCAATATAAAGCTATGAGATATTCCAGATTGTTATTTTATATGAATATTGTTAAACTGATGACAGCATTGTTTAGTACTGCTTTCTGAATATAATATAAAAGTTTTGCTGATGTCTTCAGAAATAGTATGCGAGTAGTAAAAGGTAGAATGTACTTCTGGCACACTTTAGCTGGCTTTGACTTTTGTCTCTATCTTCAGGTGCTTGCAGTAAGCATGCATTTAAAATGGAAGTTTAAATAAAAAAAATAAATAGGTGGAATTGACTGGACAAATGAGGGAAGCATTTTGAGTATAACTTCAGATCACGTGTTATTACTTCAGGATTATATTTATGTCTGTCTCTTGTACGAATTGTTACCAGAAATAAATGTCTTTTTAAAATGTGGAGTACTGTGATACTGTTTAGATGTGTTGGTTTGATAATTGTAGTCTGTATTGCATATATTGCATTCATTTGAAAAAATCATTATGATCATAACGGTACTGTGTTTTGGTACATTTTTGAAAACAGCTTTTTAACTTGACATAAAGTAAAAAGTGTGCTAACTTCTATTCCATGATCATCGTTAATGGAGCCACACCAACTTTTTTTCCTTCCCCTTTCTTTTTGAAATTAGCATTTTTGCCATATTATTTCAAATCCTGAGATTTTGATTAAAAAAAAAAATGTAACAACAACAAAAAGCTAAACGTAGGATATGTGCAGTGCCCTTGTACCATTTTTTTATAATGAAAAATATGAAAAAATCTCCCATATTTCATTAACCTCATCAGTCATTTTATTTACTGGTAATAGGTAGCTGAAGGTTGAGTATCATTTTTCTGCGGTTTCAAATAAAAAGAAAAAAAGAGCAAGTTTTGGCTTCTATTCCAAGACTTAAATAAAGATTTTATTTAGAGTTGGAATTACAGCTTCCAATTTTTAACTTTCAAAGCTTAGAAAGGACATCATTCTCTTCACGGGCAGAATTTTATTTCTGTCAGCCCTGTCAGCATAAATGCAGGCCGTTTGTGAGAAGTTCTCTCAAATGGCCTGATCACCGTGAGATATTTTCCCCTTTGTATAGAAGCGCTTACTTTATAAATTTATTCATTTCCTTTTGTGCTGAATTTATTTGCATAAACCAGAATAGAGCAAAGTAAATACAGTAACTGTCATGAAATGCAACATTATTTATCACGGGGGCACACTATACTTGATTTTTCTGACTGTTTTTCTAGCGTTAAGACCACAAGAAGAGTAACTACAGTCTCCAGTTATAAATGCCCGTAAACGTTTTCACCTGGTTTATGGCCTAAATAGTTTTGGTTGTTATTTTATTCTGGGTATATATTTTTGTTCTTTTCGGTTGGTGTCCCGTCCGTCGTCCCGTTCCCACCCTCATCCATTCCTCGCCCCCCCCCCGATTTCTGAATGTATTCACTGTGAAATGATTGTCCCTGTAGCATAGTATTTTCTACAACTCAAAATTGTTCTTTTTAAAAAGGTGTAAGCGCAGTGCCGGTTTGCGGGGCTGTTGCACAGCAATAGCGAGACTGAGAATCCCCGGAGTTTCTAGGCGGGAGATCCCCACCCCCCCTTCTTTCGGAGCTGTTTGGGAAAACAACCTGAGGATGCTGTTTAATGAATTTCCTAACTTCGCACGGTTTTAACTGCCCCAGAGTGGTTTCCTAAGCCGCCCTGTCAACCACCTTTCAAATAGGCGAGAAGCAGCAGCGGGGAGAAGGAGCCCCGCGCTCCCCGACTGCGAGCGGTGTCGGGAGGCTGCGGAGGTTACCGGCCCGCCGGCCGGGGCCCCGCGCTTTCCCTTCCTTGCCCGGCCGGCTCCGGCGGCTGCAGGGCGGATGAGCAGCGGCCGGGAGCGCCGGGGCACACCTGGGAGAGCTCCTTGCTTCTCTCCCTGTCAGACCCTGCGGGCCGTTAACCCCCAAACGGCCGCGCGAGCGGCGACCGTTGGAGCGGCGGCCCCGCGCAGGGGTTAGCTTGTTACGCGGCCCCCGCGCCTCGGCGTCACCCCGGCGGCGCTCAGGACCTTTTGGCAGCCCTGGGGTTTCGCCTTGACACGGGCGGCAGGTTTCCCCGGGGGCAAGGGCGCCTGGATGGGGAGGGGAGAGGGGGGCAAGGAGCGCCCACAGGGATTCAGCCAAACGCCGCGGTGCCTGCCTGGGAGGTGCGTATTCGAAGGAGGGAGAGGAGGAGGAAGGTAGGGCGTCTGAACCGCCTCACTGCTCTCCCCACAGCCCGGCCGGGAGGCGGTGGGAATCCACTGGATTTCCTCCCTGGCCAAGAGGCCACGGGTTGCCTGGGGTAGGGGTTAGAGTTAGGTTATTTAGAGTTATGTACCTTAGAGGAGGGGGGTGGGGACGACGACAGTAGGACAATATTCCAGATAGCCCTTTGCCATTCCCGTTCAAAGGCGAAAGGGTTCAGCCAGCGTGGCGCGGCTGCCAAGCGGCCTCGGCCTCCTCCTCCCCTCCTTCCGTCTTTCCCCGTGGCGCGGGCGGCTCGGCAGGTGGCGCTGTTCCTTCAGGCGGGCTGTGCCGCCGGCTGTGCCGGCCGGCCGCGGTAGGACTCCTGGGCAAGGGTGGTGGCTTGGGCTAATGACCGGCACCTTTTGGCTCCCGCATGGTTAGGCTTGCCACATCCTTTTAGGCAGCTGCTGTGGTTCCCTTTTAGGTACGCTGTCCAGCTCGGGAACATAGCGAGCGGCCGATGTTTCTGTTCTTCTTGTACTTGATTTGTTTTGGAGCAGGAGCTGTTATGGTGAAATGAGTGATTCGTGCTTGTGTTCTGCTTTTAATCAGTAGTTGATCTCTATGAAGGATATGCTGGGGTTAAGGGGGCTCTTTAGACTATGTGTAGATACTATCTCATATGTAATACAGTAATGAAATATGTGAGTTTATTCTGTGACATTTGGTCCTTGCATCTGTATGTTTGCCCTGCTATTCCTCGATGTCTCTCAGACTAGAACTTTATTTCCAGGTGCTGGGTTTTCAGAGGCCCCGAAGGGTAATTAAGACACACAGGATGATTGCTAGTTGTCTGTTAGCACATGTGTGTATGGATGAGTGCTGTGCTGCTATGTGGTTTGTGTGCTGTTGCATTAGACAAGTAGAGGCAGTCAACACCATCCTTCCTCAAGGGGCTGACAATTGATTTTAGTTAGACTCCAGGGAAAATATTGGAATTGTGCTATGTTCTTGTTTTTAAAGAAAATAAAAACCTAAATGCAAAACGAATCTTTTAAATTTATAGCATGGTTGTTTACAGTAGCTAGAGCTTAGTTTCTAAATTGGATGTCAATATTTGCATACAGCTTTTCTGTATAGAAAAGCTAGGGAATGGTAGGAATTATAGGTTTTGTATCCTTTATCAATTGTTCATCTTAGAACATTGCAGGTAGATTATGACGCGCTGTAATTAGTGTGTGCTTACTTTGTGTCATTGATGTTGACAAAAAAAGAAAAAAGGCTTCAAGTTCTGACATTGTCCAAAAATTAGGACTGATGGGAGAGGTTCATAACATTAGTGTTGGTTATGGATCAGGCTGCAGCATGGTATAGATCAGAATGTACTTTTCACTTGGAATCTTTAAAAAAGTTTGATACCGATATATGTCTTGGTTTCAGAGATGCAGATTATCAGACAAATGCTAAAATGTTGGTTGGAAGAGTGCTTAGGAGTCCCTCTAGTCCACTCAGTCTACTGCTCAGCACAGAACTGTTGTCAGTGTCATATTATTTCTATCAGGTCAACACCTAGGGCTTTGGATAGCAGCATCTAGAAAACTTCCAAGTATGGAGATACCACAGCCTTTGCAGGCAGCCTGTTTCAGTGCTGCATGGGCTTCTAGTGCCTGATACCTAATCTGAATCTCTCAAGAAACAGTTTCTGGCTGTTTTCGTACACCATCTGCCACTACTGAGGAGAGTTTGGCTGAGTTAAGTCCCTTTCAAGTTGTTGCAGTCTGCAATTAGATTGCTCCTTAGCATTTTTCTTTTAGAAAACTGAACAAGCGCTGCTTCCTCACATCACGTGCTTTTGTCCTCTAACTGATGGCCTCTTGGCAATCTCCTAACTTACTATGCCATGCTTATTGCCCTAGTAACTTCCTTAACTGGAGGGGGATGAACATGTGGAAAAACTGTACTAGGATGGCAGGAAAAAATCAAAGAATGGTAATGAAGTAGGAGATGCTGTATCTGTATAACTGATGAAGTGTTTCAGTTTAGAAACAGTACACAGGCAATATCGTAGTTTATTTTGCGTTCCTTTTACCACTCAGGGTTTTGACAGGTAGAAGCTAGAGGGGTTCTGGAGGAGTTGAGGTTTCTTGGAAAGAGAAGATAACAGCATAGTATGGCTTACTTCACCACAGCTCCTAAAAATGAGAAGTCTGGTTCTATACTAGCTTGTTATCCAGAAACACTTACAATGTGACATATGTTTGTCTAGAATCCAAATGTTTTCAAGGCCTTTTCTATTCTGAAGAGCTTTTTCCATAATAGCAAAAAATCTTAAGTTTCTATTTTCTGCCAAAGGGGAGATTTTATTTGTTTAAGATTCGGTAGCAGGAGTGCTTTTTGGATTTGATTGTTTTCTGGTTTGTTTGGTTTTGTTTTGTGGGTTTTTTTTAAAAAAATAAATAGGCAAACACTTTTTCTGAGGGTGAGTAGGGCACAAAAAAAAGGACTAAAGAAGTAATAGCAGCTGAACTGAAAATGAGAACTCTGGGTAGAATGACAGTAAACAGTCAAAGCCTGCAGGAAGGGAAGTTTAAGGTGTGAGGGCAAGTGAAGAATCAAGATTGAAATATGCAGAAAGCAGTTTGCATATAAACTAATTTTGGAGCTATCTTTCTTTCTGCTTTCCAGCTGGAAGACTTGGAGGTTCTCTCCCATGTGACAGTAGGGAATAAATATGCAGGCAGGACTCTTTGGCTTCTAAGGGAGGGAGAGAGCTTGGGTTAAATCCTAGCTGCCCTGTGACTCTGACTCCTTCCTTCATACTGCAGAGCTTGATGCAATGACGTTTGTGCCTGTCATCTGTTCAAAACTCTGACTTCATGAACCTCATTGTGAATCTGTACTAGAAGTTCAGACAAGCAGGATTTTTACTTTTTCACTTTTCACTTAATGCAAAATCAAAATCCCAACCAGAACTTCAGAAGTTAATTTTCTTCCTAGCCATGTAGTTTGATACAAAATGTGCAGTGCATTCCATCAAACTTATGGGACGTGTAACCTGGCAAAGTAAACATTGCTACTGGAACGTGAGCGTTTATGTTCTGTGATGTCCTTGTGTTACCTGTTTAACTTTCACTAAAATTTTTGTGACACTTTATTAATAAACTTAATGTATCCATGACGGTATTTTAATTTTACTCTGAAACCTGGTAACAAGTGTTTGAACTGTAGAGCATTTATGGAGAAGTGGTTTAGCCTGAAGAAATTTTTAGAGGAGAGGCTGAGCTGTGCTGCTCCTGATGGCACTGTAATTCAGCAGCATATATTCAGAAGTAAATGGTTTGCAGATTAGAACATCCTCTTACAATGAAAATATCCAGAGGAGGGAATGCTAGTAAGATTGGTTGAAAAGTACTATGTGGACGAAGGACGGGCAGGCATGGTGAAGCAGTGCACAAAATAAATGTGCAGCCCGGGTAGAAAACTTCCTTCTGCTATGTGACTGATTTGCCAGGATCATAGGACACCTGCATTATTATTCTCTGTTCAGGAACTAATTGGTAGTATCTCCAAAGTACTCATGTGGCTAAACAGACGTATTGGCTTTGATGTACAGAGCATGGGATTGGATGGGCAGAGAACAGTTCCCAAATATTGGAACAAACCACTTACTGAATGTCAGTACTGTCAGATCTTTAATTTACGTAGTGTTTTAAAAGAAGGCTATGCATTGTCTGTCTTGTGCTGTAGCAGAAGCTGGACTGTGGACTACTCCACTTCTTAGTTCCTGAAGAGTTTGTGATTTTATTTTAAAATACTGATAAATAAAATGTAAGCAGAAACTGAGAGAATAGAGAACATTTTTGAAAGATAAAGTATATCCTGAATGAATGTTGACGGTTTTAAGATTTTTAGGAAAAATAATATATATGTGGCATAGCAGATCTTGAAAATTCAATTGTTGCATGTGACTGCACTAGTGCAATGTCTTGGTTTAGAAGGCGGAGGGCAGCATTGAACTCAGAGCTAATTTACTTGGTTAAACCACTATTAATAAAGACACAAAGGAAGGTCCACAATTTGTGTTATGTAGGTTGAAATGTGGTAACTGTGAGGACTGAGCAAAGAAAATAGTTTCACTTGACTGGGAGTTGTGTTTTAATATAAAGAATGGTAGGTGGACATATAGAAGGTGTAAAAATGTAATGCACTGTTATGGAGTATATAATCTGTATTAAGTATATAATCTGTGGTTATGTTCTTTTAAAAATGAAAATAATTCAACAGTGGGGCAAGGAAGTATCTGAACTGAAGATACGCCCTTGCAGTCTTGCAGTGAGTGGTGTACAAAAGTTTGCAGGGTTGTGTCTGCCATCCTATTTCATGTTAAATATAAAATGTAAATTTAAGTGTTTCTGACATTTGGAAGTGCACTTTTTAAAAACATATGTATTTTAACTGATGCATGTTAGAAGTATTTACAGGCACTGGTCAAATGCGATGTAGGTTTGTTTAATGCAGTTTACTGGTTGAGTTAAAGGCAGTGCTGTGACCAAATGTAAACAAGTTTTGGCATGGCCACTTGCAGTGTGTTTTATTTAGAAATCAAGTTCGTTTAGTAACTAGGGCACTGGGTTTGTTTCTATTTGGGTATGCCTTGTTTAGAAAAAGTTTTTCTTTTGCAATCTTCTGTAAAATAGAGATTTTGAATAAAAGTTTTACAAGTTCTTTTCCTTTTATTTGCCTGTTCAAATTCAGCAAAATGTACTAATCCAGGAAAGGCCTTGGAAATGGATGAGAAACAATCTGCTTGTTATTTCTGTTCCTTTAAAAAAAAACACCACAAAAAAGTAATAAAAAGAAAAGAGGGAGGGAAAGAAAAACAGAACTGTGAGTAGTAGCATTTACTTCAGTTTATCTTTTTACTGCTAAATTTTCCTCCTTCACCATTACAGGAAGAACAGACCAAACTTCCTGTCTGTGTTTCTTACCAGTGAACACTTTGGTCCAGTTGTTTTTTCTAGTTATCTGCAGTGAGATTCTACCAACTGTGTGGGAGGAGTTTGCTGGATATAATTGAGTGCCAGGCCTGGAGGATTCTGAAGCCCCTGTAGGATGGGAATAGTGCAGAGGTCTTCTCCAGTACTCTGCTATGGATTGTGCAGAATTAACTCTGTGTGTTCTCAAAGTTGAGTATTCTAGAAGAACATAATTTATTTGCCGTATATCTCAGTGATTCTTTTAGGATATAAGTATTCTTGAGTTGATTTGGTGACCTGTCAAAGGTTGAAAGATCCTGTAAGGTGCATTGTCAGTGCGAGGGTGTTTTTCAACTGTGGTGCTGGTGTGCATCTCTGGAAGATATGAGTATACAGATACATGCTCTTGTGCACTGTATTACTAAAAATGATGATAATATATAATTGGAAAAAAATAGCCATTTACACAGTTGCAATATTAGAATTGAATCCTGTCATGCTTAACTTGATCTATTAAGAAAATAGGTTTTAATAATCCTGATAAAAACTCTGTTATTTTTGATCCATCCATAATAACTTTTGAAGACTGTCTGATTTCAGCCACATTTGACTGGAAGGGGCCAAGCAGTATAGGTCTCAAACATGCTCAATTCCTACATTTCATTTTCCGTCTCGGAAAAATCATTTGGATAAAGCTCTGCATCACTAAACATGAAGTCATATGAACACCAGATAAAAATCTGTATGAAGCTAGGCTTCCTTAGTTCTCACATGCATAGGACTTACTTGTTCTGACAAGTTTTCTTTGACTTAGGAGAGATTCTAAAGTGTGATACGTGAGGCACAATAGCTAGTGATAGGTATGACCCCACACAGGGTGCACATTTCTGTTTTATTGCATAAAACCATAATGTGTGAATAGAACTTTAAAAGCCCTAGAAATATGTGTACATTTGAAAGTCGATGTTATCCTTTAGAAAATCTCAAGCACGTGATTCTGCAGTTGAGAGAAGTGCCCCAGGGATATATGTTCATGCTCACTGTGTTTTCCACTGAAATGAGATATTGGGTATTAACAATAGTTGAAAATTATGCAAGAACAACACCTTCTGCAACATCTGCTATTAACGATATAGAAGAAAGTGATACAGGAGTAAAATATTGGAGAATGAGGTGGGAAGTAACCAACTGCTTCTCAATATATATACATGATGAAAACCTTTTTATTTTAGATATGTGAGATGACAAGATGTTGCTAGATGGTCTCTGCTTCCTAATGAGGAACACAGAACCCTTACCGTAGCTGATATAGCTACTTCCCATCTGAATGCTTTTAACAGTGGAATAGTTGAAAAGGTTTATGTAGAAAAACAGAAGAATAATAATGTAAAGGGTGTTTGAAGAGTTACCCTGATAAATTTCCTCAGCTTAGTTCTTAAGCACCATCCCTGGTGGTATTTAAAAGATGGGTTGATATAGTGCTTGGTGACATGGTTTAATGGTGTTTTTTTATCAGGGTTGCGTTGATGGTTGGACTAGATGATTTTAAAGGTTCCTTCCAACCTAGACAACTCTATGATTCTTAGCAGGAAATAAAATCCCCTTTTTCCTAGCAAGTTTGTCACTCTGGACAAAATGAAGGCTGGACAGAGCTCTAGGGTCCATAGTCATAGACTCATAGAACCATTCAGGTTGGAAAAGACCCTTGGGATCATTGAGTCCAACCATCAGCCCTGTTCTACAAAGTTCTCCCCCAACGCCACATCTAAACGACTCTTAAATACATTCAGGGATGAGGACTCAACAACCTCCCTGGGCAGCCTATTCCAGTGTCTGACCACTCTTTCTGTGAAAAATTCTTCCCTAGTGTTCAGCCTAAACCTACCCTGTTGCAGCTTGAGGCCATTCCCTCTTGTCCTATCACTTATTACCTGTGAGAAGAGACCAGTACCAACCTGGCATTAAAGTGTATTAAAGTTGTTAACCTGCCTGTGAACTCATTTTAGACATAGGAATTGTGTTGAATTTACATTGTAACTAAGAATAAAATATGGCTTCATGCAAGTAATACTCCTGCACTGAACGTAACAGAGATTAGTTAATATAGTCTTTTTTTTTCCCCCTCACCTCTGTCATCCTAAACGTGAGTAGTGTTTTGTAATGTGATGAACTGCAATGAATATAAACTGCTATATTTTGGTACCACATTTTGTGCCAGACATCCAGTGGGATAAAATCATGGCTGGAAAGGACAGAGGTGAAATAAATGTCTGAAGAGAAATCATTGGTTCAAAACAGCTATAAATGCCTTTGCTGTGAAGAGAGAATGAATATAGAAGTGCAGTAAGCAATCACTAGTGGCTGGTGTGAGCAATGTATGTAGTGTAGTAGGCAACTGGAAAGGTTATGGCATGGTTAATGACAATATTAGAATGATAATAAAGTAAAAATGCCAAAAGGTCAAAATAAATAATGCAGACATATTGTATTATCTGAGAGAGAATGGGCTAAAAAAAAAAAAAGTGAAGAATCTTAGAATTAACTAAGAATAATTTAATTAATGTGGAATTTGCATAAACCCAAAATTAAAGTATTGTTTTGATGTCCACAAATCTCTAAAAATTTGCAAACCAAGAATAATGCAAGAAAGATCATACTGGGCTAGCTGACAGTGGGAATGGTTTAGTATTAGGGGGATTTCTTTGTGACATTTGACATTTTGTGCACTGAAAGGAACAGGGATATGGGTGAAAGCAGTAGATAACACTGTAATCGACATTTGTAGCATATGTTGCACAGAAGAAGATGGAAGCAAGGAGAAGAAAATCTAAAGAGAAGAAATTCAGGAAGAGGGAAAAAAAAAAAGGAAGGATGCAATCTTTAAAATGCTATGTATGAGCAAGCTGTAAAGTGAGTAAGAGCCATGTGGTGTACAGATTAAGTACAGATTAAGTATTCACCTGCAAGGTGAAAGTGAGCAATGGGCCGCTGTCAGAGCAGTGACTTCTTCCATAGTAGCTCTCGTGTAATTCTGTCAGAAGCTGTAGTTAGTTTCATGTTGTATTATTGGGATGTTACTCTCTGGGTAGCTGCTGAATCCTTTTGGTGGAATGTAAAGTTACCATGGAGTGGTGGGAGATAGGAGTGGGAGACCAGAAAGTAGGCAGGCAGCAGGATCCTGTTGAGTAATGCCTGCCCCAAATTGTAACTGCCCTTGTGTCATCCATTTAAACTTTAATTTAGTTCATAAGTTAAAAAATTACTGTCAGCTCTGAATTTTACTGTTAAAACTCAATGCTGTCAAAAGTTTACTAGTGGCTTTAAAACAGTTGGCATTGCTGTTTGTACAAGTCTGTTGTTTCTCTGTTGTTCAATGAAGAGAATAATTAAAAAGCCTCCAGCACCTCTAAGACCTCCTGTGCCATTCTAAACCAC